>CAUOFW020000947.1:290346-327433 GCA_963454935.2 Ilex paraguariensis | reverse complement strand
AATGAAAATTCAAGAAAAGGAAGAAAAGGGGTGAGAAGATGAAAGAATGATCGAAAGAAAAAGAAAATGTTAAGGAAAAGAAAGAAAATAAACAAAGGGTGTAGTGATGGTGTGAGAATCAAAATCCCATGAAAAGGGAAGTGTTTTTCTAAAATAAAAGTCTCTCACTCGGAACAACCCTCTTTGCTATCCTATATCCTTCATTTCATTTACCTAAATATCACCCCAAGGCCCCATTATAACCCTTAAAGTCCAAAGTGATCTAGAGAAGCATGGGAGGTGCATGATTTCAGAGGAAATGATGAGTTAAGTCTTGCTGCCTAATGCCCAAGCATTCTGTTCATGGGACTATGCCAAGGTCTCTTCCTTTTCATTTATGAACTTCATTTTTGGATTACATGTGAGCACACTTTGTTTTGGACACAAGATGCTATCTCACATGTACACATGGAGTGCATACCAGGATAACTTGAGTGTATTTCATTGCTTTGGAGTGACCCTTTGTGAGTTTTGCATTGAAACTGAATTTGTCTAGCTATTCGAATGTGAATTCTGTTGCGTAAATGCTTAAATTACTTGTTTAATTCACACACACATGAATTGAAAATAAATTTGTAGGTGCATATTTTAGATTAGTGTCTAAGACTATGGTGTTGCTCATGTACACTTAGTTCAATCATTTGAGAAATTTGTTTAAAAGCTCCATGCTTGTAAGAATGAGGTAATATGTCTCAAGTTTTAGATATTTGAAAAGAATTAGGAATGCCCATGTTTTAATTATGTAATTTGCATTTTCGGTGTTCATTTTGATAGTTAAAGCTAGGAATCCATTCTTTGTACATTAAATGCATCAAAATCTTAAATCACATTGCAATTTCGGTAATAATGTGGGCATGATTGTTCAAGTTGTGATTTACAAGTGTAGTAAATGACTAGGGTAGAATGTGAACGGTAGGTCTTGAATTGAAGTGGAATGGAATTGAATTGGATAGCAGGGGTATTTTGTAATTAAAGCAAAATCTATCGGTAGTGACTACCGGTAGGTTTTGGCTTCTAGTGTAACGACTGCCGGTAGTTATTTCATGATCTACTGGTAGTTGTTGCCCAGAATGCCAAATGTAAGGGCTTTTAATCGATTTTCTTCGGAGAAACCCTTCATCATCCTCACAATTCATAGAACCTAGTCTAATTCTCTTTCACTCAAAACCCTCCTAGGATTCCATATCATTCCCCTACCCCATTAATCTATAAATCCCTAACCCTAGAACTGTGATTTTGGCAATTCTTATTGAAGATTCAAAGCATTCCTCCTTAGAAGCCCTAGACCAGCCACAAAATTTCTCAAGCCCAATCTCCATTTTCATTTGTAAAAATCCATAAAATCATCTCAATGGCTCGTCAAGGGAAGATGGTGGTCGATGTTTTGGACCCATTTGGGGGGTCCTTGATGGCTTTCCTCTCTTTGTTTCTTTTTGGGGGCACTGTTGCTGTGCATGGCCCGTACCAAATGACCAGGGCCAGGCTCCCCACTACCCTCGGATGCGAGTGGTCGAAAGAGGAGTGGGAAAGGATCAAGTGCCCAAAGGAGTGAGCAAAGAAAAAAAAAGCAAGGAACAAGGCTAGAATTCAACTCATTGATGGTAAAAATGTGACATGGGAGAGGTTTGTTGATAAGAAAAGTTTGGGTGTGACCTATGGGGTGGTGAGGATCATCGAGGCTCATGGGATTGGATTTTGGTTCAAGCCGGTAAGTGGATTCGATCTGTCTCAATGCCGAGAGTGTTACCAAAAACTCAAAGTGGTGGAAGAGGCTGGGGAAATTTTGAAAACAAACATGAGAGGAAAGAGTTTTGAGGTGACACCCTCAGTGATTGCTACTCTGTTGGAGTATGAGAGGCCACCTCTCTCCACTTTGGTTTATCCACACAACATCACGAGGGTCAAACCTATTCAAGAATATGTGGCTTCAATGTATAAGGACCCAACATAGTTTAGGGGAACAGTCCACGTTGGGGGCCTCAAGCACGTATATGGGCTGATGAAAAAGATTCTCCATTACAACCTGTTTCCGAGGGGAGCGAAAAAGACACCAAATGTTGAGAAGCTGGCCCTCTTAGATGCGGTGATGACGGGAAAGGCCCTTGATATCTCACTTTTCATCTGGGAGGTAATGAAGGATTTCACCTAGGCTGAACATCTTAGAGCAAACCTTTCTTTTGGGAATTTGGTAACTTGCATGTGTGTGGATTTCAATGTAAAAGGATATGCTTCAGACAAAATCACCCCACCGAAAACTGGAGCCATTGGCAAGGCGAGTAGCAACAAGAGGTCTGGTATGACAAAAGCTTTAGGTCCTGGGTCATCTAGTGCAGGACCATCTTCCAAGGATCCATCTGAGTCGAGGCCATTCACTACTATGCTGGAGAGCATCATTGCTCATCGCCTTGATGCATTGGAGGAGACAGTCTATGGAATCTTGACGATGATGACCAAGCTTTTCCAGCAAGCATTCCCTAGTGAACCGATTCCTGCTAGACCACCATCTTAGGCTGCTGGACCCTCTGCCCCCTCAGCTTCCACTATAGTTGAGGAGGGGGTATCTGAGGAGGAGGATGATGATGATGAGGGTAGTGACGATGATGGTGATGGAGATGAGGCTTAGGGTCCATTAGTTGCCCTATTTTGTTTTGGATTGCACGCAATCTCGATGGAGTCATTGAGCTGGTAGAAGAAGCCCTTAGGAATGTTAGGTCATTTTGTATATTTTTGAAGCCTAACTCCATGTACTCCAAGTTTGAATGTGATTAATGAAAAACCACAGTTTTAATTCATTTTGCCCATATTCATTTCGTAAATTGCAATATGATTTCATGTATTTTGTTTGATGAATGTGAATGGATTATTGTATTTCTATGCTGCGGGCTAAATATAAACTCTGCTAGGGACTAGCAAAGCTCAAGTTGGGAGATGTGATTAGCACAAAACAATGCATATATTATGTGCTTTTACATCTCTATTATGTTTGCTTTTGTGGTTGAAATGAGCGAAATTGCATGGTTTGAGTTTTTAATGGAGTTTTGATTTGATTGCAGATAAAAGGGGTCATTTAGTACTAGGTAAACCTTCCCATGGTGTTTTTGATGAATGGAGGTGAGAACGAGCCTTGATGATGGATTAAAGGAAGGAGGAAGCAAGAATTGAGCAAAACCAAGAAAAAAACTACCGGTAGCAGTAAAGATTTCTTGAAGGGTGAAGGAATCAAGGATTTTGCAGCACAAGGAAACACCTACCGATAGTAACTACCAGTAGGTGTTGGCTACTGGACCTGAAGCTACCTCACAACTACCGGTATTCATTGGCTACTAGGGTCATGACTACTGGTAGTTATTCCACAATATACCGGTAATCATTACTGAAACAACCCAGATTCTACAGGCCTTTCTCTAATGCTTTGAGGGTCCCACCATCAAGTCTCCCACGCTTCTCTGACACGCCCACAACACTATTCATCTATTTTACACCTCTCTTTGAACTTTGGAAGCTTGGATGATAAATGAGGAGAGAGAAGAAGAATGGAGGTGTGTGTGTAGACAAGACCCGCAACCACCCTGTCCAGCCCATTCCTCCTGTACCCCTATGGATGGAGGTCACTTCTGGAGTCTAGGGCATCATCTCTAGGCATGTTTTTGGTAGGAAAGACTCCATTGTTTAGCGATTAGATGATATAGAAGAGATATATAGAGAGAAGGTCTAGAGAAGATGTTGAATAGTGTCTAGTGAGAGAAAATTGAGATTTTTGCATTTATTTCAATTCATTGTCTTGTAATCTCATGTATGAATCCTTAGAACTTCATTTAATGTCATTAATGTTGTTTTCTTTAAAGTTCAATCCAAGTTTAATGCTCTTTTAAAGCTCTCGCCATTAATGTATCAAACTTCTTCATTTTCTTAGTTTTCAAATGGTTATTCAATATACTCTTTTATAGCTTATGGTTTCTTGTATCTAGTTGCTCTAGAACTTCATATCTTTGCATTGCATTTTCATTACATTGTCGATTTCATTTTAAGCATGAGTAGCTAAATCTCTTAGTTGGAAAAACCAAGGGGAACCTCCACTTGGGTATATCATTCCAACTCATTCTCCTCCCTTCTTTCAGAGTCCAATGGTTCGGTTTGACTGGGTTGAGGGTGGATAACTTGGTAAGTCTTTAATATTCCGTAGGCCTAGTCACGGTTTATGCTTAGATACTCACCAATTTTATCCCTATCTTCCCATGAATCAATCGTTCATTCATGCTCTATTGGAGGAGGGTTTTGAGTTGAGATGGTATTCCTATTGGAGTGACCTCTTGGATTTGCCAACATTTGTTTCTTATTTTATTAGCATCAAAACAAAATTCACCAAACAAATTCCAAAAACCAAAGATTTTACACTTTCTTTTTCCCAAAATCACCTTCCCCTCGGTTTATTTCCTTCCCTGTGGAAACGACCTTGGAATACCACCAAGTAAAACACAACCCGCAAAAGTCTCCATGTGCTTAGGGAGCACTTTTGCACACACACACTTTTTGTGCATTTACACATCACATTGCCATAATTTCATTTTACCCCATCTCTTTGCCCTTTCTTTTGACGTCACCCATAGGAGAGTGACACTCCCCTTCATCCATAAACTATACATGCTAAAAGGTGATGTTTAGAGGTTATGAAACTACAAGGAATTTTGTCAAGCACAACGGTAGCCTATCTAACACCTGAAATATATTCCTATAAAGGGTGAGCCACACTCAATTGGGTATCTCCTATGTAGTTCATATACCAAACTAGATGTGTATGAAATGTCACATGTGAATCATCATGTCAAACATCCATTAAAATACAAAATTTTCATAAGAGAATGCTACAACTTCATGCCATATCATGCCATGAGATGAGAACCCACGCATGCAATGCAAACTTGAGTCCCACCGGCTCCCATAACACATGCTATGCCATGCATATGCATTCGGACATTCCAGGCCCTGCCATTGATGTTAGACATCCAATGACTATTTTATAGAATCTTGTGTCATTCTTGGGGTAGGTATATATGGACTTCCACCAACGGTCACCTAATAGACACGACATCTATGGACTTTCACCAACGGTTCTGTGTACACCGACACACTTTATGGACTCAATACCAATGAGAATACGTGTCTGACATTATTTGGTCTTGCACCCAAGGAAGAATTTATCCCTTCTTGCTAACCTTGACATGTTTTTCAAAACAAACCCGTACGACCCAACTAGACCTAGGTCCAACTTTTTCGAGCTCACGTATCAACACACCAAGAATGGTGTTTGACTAAAACATGTATGCACACCCACACTCATACTGGATGCCCATGAATGTGGTGCCACCAATGCATATGCAATTAAAATGCATAATTACAATTCATATTATTACGTTCATCTTATCATAAGACATATAATAAATATGTCCATTTTTCACAAACATTCACAAGCATGTCACATGTGATTTCAATTCAAATAATATATTTGAATTTCCAAGCAGTTTATCAAACACTTAGTAGGCAAAATTATGTAAACACAGCATGCCCAAACAATACATTTTATCAAACCCAAATCAAGCAATTTCATCAAATCAAATTCAAACAAGCAATGGTTTTAACATGTTCTCATACCCATTTTCGATATTCTAGCTGCACTAGGTGTGAGCTAATACATGAGAATTTATCCCTAACACCCTACCCATTTCATATCACAACCTTAGATTGGAAATAAATCTAAATAGGAGGGAATCCTACCTCTTGTAGTGGAATCAAGCCTCCCATGCCTTAGTGCTAAATTTTCGTCTTTGAGATCTTTGGAGAAAAGCACATTTTTGATATGGTTGCGTAGCTCTCGTTGTGTAAAGTAAATTTAACTCGGCTCAAAGTGATCCAACGGTCGGATCTCCACAGATCTAAGAAGGAAGATGGAGGAAACTTGAGACTTTTTCTCTCTCTCTCTCTCTTGTAAAAATTTCAGGCCAAGAATGGGGGAAAATCATATTTTTCTCCCTTTAAATACTCCTTTAAATGTTTGGCTCACAATGCACCAAATGTTCCATTTTATTTGATCCAATTTTATTACGAATCAATTAAATCTTGCCCCGCTTTAAGTTTAGTATATTTTTATTGAACTAAATTTAAATTATTTCTCAGGTTCCATGAGTAAAATATGATTACGTTTATTTTAGTTGCGTGATGTCCTATCTCATCGTGAAATGCAAAACATTTGATTGTCTTAGAATTCAACAAAAATTGACTAGGTTGTTAGATTTCGAGATACGAATCCAATAGTGAGGTCCGTTTTATCATCTGAGTTCTGGAATAATTTTTGGTTTTCAACTCGTACCGTAACAACTAATTACTATTTTGCCCTTTTTATTAATTTTTAACTTTCCCGAGTTTCACAATTACTCTACCTTTCACCAACTACAAAATTAGTAATGGGAATTTTGTTTCTCTTTGGTTTGATCCATGGAATCCTAGGGGTGAAATTTATACTTATAAACGGGAAGGGGTTATCAGAGGATCGGGCTTTGGAGTGGAAGCAAAGGTTAGTAGCATTATCAGTGACAAAGATTGATCATAACCACTAAATGATGATCCTGACATTAGGAAGTTGAGTAGAAGTATTACTCCTAAAATGAAGCCCAAGATTGATGAGGAGGACCTTGTTCAGTGGTTACCTTCTTCTTGTCGCGTTTTTAGCACCCACTCCACTTGGGAGGCTACTAGGCATAAAGGACAAGCGCATAACTAATCAAGAATTGTGTGGTTCTTTTGGGTTGTTCCAAGGTATAGCTTTATTGTTTGGCTTGTAGTGAAAGACAGATTAACTACTCAGGATAAGCTTATCTCATATGGAATTCTACAAAGTGTAGATTGTTTTTTTTGTAAGGAAGTGATCGAATCTAATAACCACCTTTTCCTCACTTTTGCCTTTACCAATAGAATTTGGCTTTCCTTACAAAGGAAACACAATGATTTGGTCCAATTGGTCTTTGTCAACATTAAGGGGAAAGGGCTACGAAAGCTTATTGAGAGACTTATCCTGTCAATTTCATTCTATAACATATGGAGAGAGAGAAATGAGAGGATTTTCAAGAATGTATATAAAGAAGGGACAATCTTCAAAGCTATTGTGGATAACATCAAGTCTAAGTTAAGATTGAGTAGAGGATACAAGAAGACTACATCTAACCTATGGTTACAAAAACAATGGGCTCTTCTTGATGATATCTTTGAACCACCTTGAGATTTCTGATGATGCTTGTTGCCTTGTAGACGTACAACTACACTCGAAATTGGAATAGAGGATTTTTTTTGCCTGCGAATTTTGATTGTCTGCCTGCTTAAGTTTGGTTGTTTAAAGTTGTGTTGTATTTTGTTGAGTTGGGTGATCAAGCTATATTGTTGGCTTGATTTTATGTTGTCATGCGCTAGTCTTGTTGTATGCTCATGGCTGCTGGTTTTCATCCTTGGTGTTGATTGTTGTTTGTTGCCTAGATATGTGCTTCTGATTTGTGAGAGTTATGTGCTTTTTGAGAGATTTATCTTGTAATTATTTTGTCTGTTTTTGATAGAGGGATGGGAGATCTTTTGATTTTATTAGATGATCTTCCTTCCCCCTTCCCCCTTCCCCCTTGCCCCTTTTGTCCATTTTTTTTTGTATTTGGGGTTTACCTCTATATATTTCTTTTTGATTAATGAAATTAGCTTACTTACTGAAAAAATAAATTTTGGGTGGTTTTTTTTGGCATAGATCATGAAGTCTATATCTAAAATCTATATGTAGATTGTTAACAATAACAAAATCCATATTTAAGGGCCTTAAATCTATACACACACAAAAACACAAATACACACATAAACGAGCATGCACACACACCCACTCATATAGACACACAATACATAGATCTATGTACACACACACACACACATATATATATACACACACAAATCTATGTATATGTATACATATCCACATAAATATATGTATATCCAACATATAGCATAAATTAGCTTTGTGAGAGAGATGTTGAATAGATTTTTGGAGAACAGACACAACTGAGCAGAAGAGAGCTTTGTTAGAGAGAGCTTTGTCGTTTGTTGGAGAGAGCTTCGTAGAGAAGATGACATAAATTTTACTTTTGAGAGCTTTAATCTATCAATCGAGAGAGATGCTAAAACACAACCTTATATATGTGCCAAAAAAAAATCAAGTTTTTTACTAATGATGTTCGAAGGGTGGACCTCATTGAATTGCCCCCCGCTTGCTCGCGTATCTTTAATTTTTGGTGTTTTTGAAAACACCAATTTTTTGTTTGCAAAATTTGTCCTTGTTTTCAAAACAAATTAATTGGGAAAAAAAAAGCGAAACACGTCCCAAATGTATTATTGTTTTTGAGTTTGACAAAAACTGAAAACAAAAAAAAAAAAAAAATTACCAGATGCACTTGGTTAGCTTGTGTTGGTTCCCTTCTTACTTCGAAGTTTATTATATTCTACACATGTTGGTGATTTCCAAAAGGAGGGTATATGTCATCAAATGGTAAAAAATTATTAGGAATACATGAGAGTGCAAGTTAAAACACTTTGATACGCTCATTAGAGATGTGAGTCTGACCTAAAGATATGATTATTCTTTCCCCGTGGTGGTGTCGGATCTTTGTACCCCTTAAGTTGTTGGAATTAAACATTTATTTTGGTCGGTAGATGGTGTACTTCTTTTTTTAACAACTTGTATGGATTCTATAGCTCTTTTGATCAGCTTCGACAACTTTGTGATTCAAGCTAGGACCAATGCATACTGCATATCATACTATAATCCTCTACCTAAAATGCTGACTCACTTTCTATTTGATAAATTGAGGGAGGAATTGGCTTTCAAAAAGTAGGATTTTGGAATAGGTTTGTCATTTTAAAAGTTCTTTGGAAAGTGAATCATGGTCATTATCTTTTTTTAGATGAGCACTCAATGTGGAATTTTTGCCAGTTTTAAAACGTAATTCACTCAATGGTTAATTAATTGTTCAATTAAAGTTCAAAATATTGTATTTAGCATAGAAAACCATTGGATGGATGAATGAATGTATGCAAAATGCTCAATTTCAATTAAGAAACACAATGCATAATCCACCAACTTTATCCCTCGAAAGCCCTTCCACCAATTTCAACAACCACAAGATGATAAATATAAAGAATCAACCATTCAAGCATGTTATCAAATACATGGTGAGTGTGAAAATTGCAAGTGTGTGTAGAGTAGAGAAAAGAAAAGCATAACCACAAGAGAATAAATTTTAAAGTAGAAACCCTCTTGAGAATAACCATGGGAAACCTAACCTAATCCACTATACTCAAATTTAGATCACAAGCTTAAAGTCTTATACATTGAGACTTCGAGTTTGGATTTCCCCAGCATGTATGTTAGAACATAGAGTCTTGACTAGTGTGACCTAGAGAAGGAGGGTGAATAAGTCTTAGCACTCAATGCAGAATTTCTTGCCCAATTAAAATCTAATTCACTCATTGATCAATTAATTGGTCAATTAATGTCTTCAACCCCAAATCAGTGCTCTAACCCTTTGAATGGATGGATGAACGCAAATGCCCAAATCAACAATCAAAACACAATATGCAATCTACCAACCTTATACCTCCAAAACTCTTCCACCAATTTCAACAACCACAAGGATGACAATTATGATAACTCAATCAAGCAAGAATATCATCAAACACACGGTGATTATGAAATTGAAAATTGTGTGTGCAAAGTAAAAACGAATAAAATAAAACACAACACAAGAAAATTTTTATGTGAAAAATGTGAGGAAAGTTATTGTCATTGGCTATTTCTGTATGGTCACAATGTGTTCTTGTATCTCAACTAAATCTATGGTCATGAGATTATTAAAGATTGATGACTGAAGTAAGATATGGTGAAGATGCTTAAGCTATAAAGCAATATGATGAAGACTTCTTGGATCCTATCAAGCTTATGTGAGGTAAGATGACCTAGATATCTAGTTTCCCTAGTTTGGTTTAACTTAGGTTGTTTAACTAGATTTATAGTGTGAGTATTTGATCCGTTTATGGCTCTTATGGTTTTGGTGTAGTTTTTTTTTTGATACTTTAGAGTTTTAGTTTTTGAAAATAAGTTCTAAAATGAGTCAAGCTATGGAGACTTAGATGTCACCCCTTGGTACTTAGAGAGTTGAAATAGAGTCTTGGTTTTGAGGGGAAACTAGTGGATAACACTTTCTAGCATTTTCGGGTGTTAGGGAAATGGACTAGGCATAAACAAGAAAAACTATTAGCCAGTGCTCGCTGGAACACTCGAGTGCTCCATGAAGAGAGGGCAATACATTTTGGTCCAGTGATTAGCACTCGAGCGATGCGTTACAGATAAACTTTATTGCATCCTAGTTAGCTTCTTATTTCCTATTCTTATAAATAGAGGACAACTCCTCTAACCTGAGAGATGTCCAAGAAGGCTAGAAAAGGCTTCATAGACTAGTGAGGCCTTACCCTAGATCTCATCACAACCCAATCCGTTCAAGATCAATATTAATTCCTTGGGAATTTGACCAAGAATTGTTGAAGATCTTGTAAACCCACAACACAGGATCCAAGGATGCAACCGAAGGATTCTAAGGAGAAAAGAAGGAGGATTTTAAGGACAGATCGTGGAGCTCGATTCATTGCTTTTGAAGCTAGTTGTCAAGACATTTGCATTGGATTTTTGGAGTAAAGATTTAAGGGAGGAAGCTTCTAGCTATGGAATTGGTTTATATAAAAGACTTCAAACTTGTAATCTGACATTGAAACTAATGGATTAGATTCAATGGACTATGGTCTCGTGAATTTTCCCAAGAGGGTTTCCACATTAAAATTGTTCTTGTTGTGTGATTGCCATTTTTTATATACTTGTAACTTACTACTCCTTTCATGTGTTCGACAATTTTCTTGTGAGAATCCTCCTTGTGTTGTTGTCCTTTCTAATTGCGTAAATATATTTTCAATTGGTGGAAGGAATTTAGAGAAATAATTTTGGTGGATTGTGTTGCATTAACTTGACTTGATACACACATTCATTAGTTGATTCAATAGTCTTGATCATATAGGAGTTAATCAAATTAATTGTTTAATTAATTTGTAATTGGGTGAGATAGGTTTTAAACTAAGCATAATTATGCATTTGAGTACCTAAGACATATTCACACCCCCTAGGTCACACTGCGTTGTTTTAGCGTTCAAGTTTGATTAATTAAGCATAAAAAATGTAATATTTTGGTACATTATTATTAATGATTTATACTGATCACTTTTCAATTATGCCTATTATAGTGTCATTTTATATTTTATGCTCGTTTGAATGTTTATTGGTATTTTGGACGTAAATAGTATAAATTATGGAGTGGTGAATTTGCATGGAAAATTATGTTTATGGAAATCAATCAATCCCTTGGATTGAATGATTGATCTGGAGAGCTAATAGTAGAAAAATAAATGCTAGAGAGTTGAAGAGGATCAATCCATAGCTAGAAAGGATCAATCCATATATAAGATGACATGAAGAATGGATAAAGGATTATGAGGGATAGATCCCATAAAAGAGTGGATATGTAATGCCTCAATTTCACATTCAAGGGATTAGCTATCGCTGAGAATACAATATT
Organism: Ilex paraguariensis; assembly: GCA_963454935.2. NCBI lineage: Eukaryota > Viridiplantae > Streptophyta > Magnoliopsida > Aquifoliales > Aquifoliaceae > Ilex > Ilex paraguariensis. The sequence goes on along the minus strand of CAUOFW020000947.1, from coordinate 315,698 downwards.
GCATATTATTGTCCTCATATCATCCATATGAACTATGCTAGTTACTTAATTCAGTTATTTTAGTTTAGTTTTGTATTTTATAGTGAATATATGTGTTTGTGAGTAAATTGGCGTAATGACGTGGATTTGAATGTGTTTCAATGCCATAGAGGACTTAGAGGATGAGCTAGAAGGTCCAGGAGTGAAGCCAAGAACATTAGGATTATAATTGAGAAAAAAGACCTTTACTATCAGTAGGTCTTCTACTGGTACAACTGAAGTCAGAAATTGGTTCTACCAATAGGACAATAATCCTACTAGTAGGAGAAAAAAAGAGAGTTGTTTTATTGATAGATGAGTACTGTCCTACCATTAGGTTGAAGACAGAAATGTGTTATACCAGTAGGACAAAAAAGCAACCAGTAGAAGCAAAACAGTGAATAGTCCTACCGGTAGGTCATTTTATGCTTCCTATCGGTGGGATCCTGTAATTCAGAAATAAAGACTCATAAGGAAAGTGAATCAGTTGAATATTTCAAGGGCTGTGAATGGTGAAAAAAGAGGAGGATTTTCAATAGAAAATCTCCTATAAATACCCAAGCCTAGCCACTTCAGAGGAGAGCTTTATTCCATCATTTAATTCACTGTTCTTCTATTTCTGTTCTAGGGTTTTAGAATTTCTTTTTCTTTAAAGATTTCTCCATTTTTTTACATTTCAAGCTTTGTTGATTTCAATTTATTTAATTCTCGCAACACAAGTACTTTTTGTAAAATCCGAGTAAATTTGAATTTTTATGAAAAAAGGGTAAAATAGTAAATTGCCACTTTGGTACAGGTTGAAAACCCAAATCTTTCTAGAACTAGGATGATGAAATGAACCTTATCATTGGATTCACCTCATGAAATCTAGTTACCCAGTCAATTTTCATCAAATTCAGAGACAGTTAAATTTTTCATGTTTTATGGGGTGACAGGGTGTCGCATGACCTAAAAAAAGAAATGGAATTTAATTTCAAAAATTGAAAAATAATTTAAATCTAGTTCAAATAAAAATATTTTAAACTTGAATTGAGATAAAATTTAATCGTTTCGGGACAAAATCGGACCCGGGAATGGAGGATGTGTGGCACGACGAGGGCCAAGCATTCCAAGGGGTATAAATAAGGGAAAAAATCAGATGTTCTCCCCATTTAGCTGGGTTTTTACATTGGAGAGGAAAGAGAAGGAAAAAGAGAGAGTTCTAATTTCTCTCTATGATCTACGGCGTTCCTTTAGTCGAATTGACTTGAACCAAGAATTAAAGTTCCTTTATGCGACGAGGCCTACGACTACATACCAAAAATTGCGGATTTCACTAAAGATTCAAAAAGGGGAGTTTGGGAGAAATCAAGGTTTGAGCTTGGTTTGTATTATTGAAGGTTTCTACAATTTATTAATTTCGCTTCAAGAGGTAGGGTTCTTTCCTAACTAGGTTTATTTTCAACCTAGGGTTTTCATATGGAATTGGTAGGGTTTTAGAGGTGTAATCTCTTGTGTGACACTTACCTACGATAGTTAAAATGTGGAAAGTGAGTATAGAAATGGGCAAAATCAATTCTAACTTGAATTGAGTATGTAGAAATTACTTGATTTGATTTCTTGAGAAATGTGATTTATGTGGGTGTTTGATAAAATGCCTTGAATGATTGAAGTATGTTGTTTTGATGAAATTGGAATAACATGCTTGGAAGACATTGCAAATTTTAATTATATGCTTAAGATAGAATGGGATAGAATGTTGTTCATTATGTTCACATGACATATGGAACATGATGTTGAAATTGAAATTGAGATCTTAGTTGCATAAGGATATGAAATGTAATTGTACATTTACATTGCACATGCACGGGAAACATCGCATTTGTGGGCATTGACATGAGTGTGGGCGTGTGTGCATGGTTGATCAAACATCATTCTTGGTGGATGATGTGTGGGCTCGGGATAGTTGGGCCGATGGTTTGACTGAGTCGCACGGTTAGCATTGAAAATAGGGTCGGGGTTAGCAAGAAGGGCTTGATTGTCCCTAGGGTGCAAGACACGATGATTGGATACACACTCCATTGGTGTAAAGTCCATAAAGTGTGTGAGCGTATGCGGAGCCGTTGGTGGAAGTCCATTAATGAAGTGTCGGTTGGGTGTCCATTGATTGAATTGCATATTCTTTAATGGAGCGATTGTTATTTGTGAATTACATGTGAACATTTCATATGCATCTAGATTGAGGAGTAGCCTCTTTAGGCTATACCCTATTGGGAGTGACTCACCCTTTATTGCAACAATATTTCAAGTATGGGACATGCATTGGTGTTCGGCTCTCATTCGGGCCTTCATGGTTGAAGAAAGGCCAAGATGTGGATTTTGAATCATGTTTTGTAAAAACTAAGATGTAATCTAGTTTTTGGGATATGTAATATGTTAAGGATTGTAAAGTGAACTCATATGATATGTGGTCCTAGCTCCTCATTCATTTGGCCTTTTTCCCATTTCTTCCCTAAATTATTATGAGACCGCTCTAACAAAGGTTAGCACACAAAGGATGGTTTGTATTGATTTTTAAGCATAAAACCAAATAAAAAACTTGTCATCTTGAGCGCTAAAGGGTGTTGCTCAAGATGGGTCTGCTAATGCCTTAAACTATGTTTTCAAAAACACAAAACGATTTTAGAAAATCTTTTCGTTGAAAAACACCTAGGAGCCATATACAGATTAATCCAATTCCATTTTAACTCCAATCCTCCTAAGTCTATTAAACCATATNAAGACATTGCAAATTTTAATTATATGCTTAAGATAGAATGGGATAGAATGTTGTTCATTATGTTCACATGACATATGGAACATGATGTTGAAATTGAAATTGAGATCTTAGTTGCATAAGGATATGAAATGTAATTGTACATTTACATTGCACATGCACGGGAAACATCGCATTTGTGGGCATTGACATGAGTGTGGGCGTGTGTGCATGGTTGATCAAACATCATTCTTGGTGGATGATGTGTGGGCTCGGGATAGTTGGGCCGATGGTTTGACTGAGTCGCACGGTTAGCATTGAAAATAGGGTCGGGGTTAGCAAGAAGGGCTTGATTGTCCCTAGGGTGCAAGACACGATGATTGGATACACACTCCATTGGTGTAAAGTCCATAAAGTGTGTGAGCGTATGCGGAGCCGTTGGTGGAAGTCCATTAATGAAGTGTCGGTTGGGTGTCCATTGATTGAATTGCATATTCTTTAATGGAGCGATTGTTATTTGTGAATTACATGTGAACATTTCATATGCATCTAGATTGAGGAGTAGCCTCTTTAGGCTATACCCTATTGGGAGTGACTCACCCTTTATTGCAACAATATTTCAAGTATGGGACATGCATTGGTGTTCGGCTCTCATTCGGGCCTTCATGGTTGAAGAAAGGCCAAGATGTGGATTTTGAATCATGTTTTGTAAAAACTAAGATGTAATCTAGTTTTTGGGATATGTAATATGTTAAGGATTGTAAAGTGAACTCATATGATATGTGGTCCTAGCTCCTCATTCATTTGGCCTTTTTCCCATTTCTTCCCTAAATTATTATGAGACCGCTCTAACAAAGGTTAGCACACAAAGGATGGTTTGTATTGATTTTTAAGCATAAAACCAAATAAAAAACTTGTCATCTTGAGCGCTAAAGGGTGTTGCTCAAGATGGGTCTGCTAATGCCTTAAACTATGTTTTCAAAAACACAAAACGATTTTAGAAAATCTTTTCGTTGAAAAACACCTAGGAGCCATATACAGATTAATCCAATTCCATTTTAACTCCAATCCTCCTAAGTCTATTAAACCATATGATCATCTTAGGTCTCTAGGTCATTACCTTTGTCCTAAACTTTAATGTGCATGTGGAGTGCAAATGATGTGGCTTTGATGCTTGATCTCCTCCCTTCAATGATGCTTTTGGATCTTTAATCATTATAGCATCATGACCATGAAATAGGTTGAGATTTACAATGGACTTCATGGAATTAGTCAAATTAAAACATAGGTTTAACAATATCCCTCTTTGGCAAATTTTGTGACCAAATACACAAGTAAAAAATTAAGATTATAACTCACAAACCATTGAACAAAATGAATTGTAAATTTAATCTCAACACTCATGTACATGTCCTAAATATCTATCTAAGTACAAGATCTATTCATTAGATGTAGCTTGAAGATCATAGTCTTGCACATCATCACTCAAAGCACAACCTTGTGATGAACATCATATGTTAGAGAATCAAATAACATATTCACATGTATGGTAAGCATCAAGTTAAGGATATGACACATTCATGTATATATCATTCAAGTGCAAATATATAACATATTAAGAACTAATTTTCCCCATATGCTTGAGAACCTATTGATATAGTAATTTCAAACACATCAAGTTCTCCCCCTTAGTTGATGTTTACAATTAAAATAACAAGTGAAAAATTAAAAAAACAAATTGCTGACTTCATGCTAAGTTTGTAAATGTATTCCCCCTGAGTATTAGAACAAACCCCCCTTCCTCTATTCACATGCAACCTAGCCAGGCCAGTCAAGAGTAAATGTAATGCCCACCCAATTTCATATAATTCATAGTGCTAATAACTTCAAGTAAACAAATTCAATTTCCATAAACAATACATCATTTTCTTTGAATGAAAAATTAAATCCATTTTCAATTGATCCAATGCTCATAACATTCTTTTAAATTTCACAATCACTAAGATCCTTCAAAATAAATATATATCTATCGATAATCAAATTAGTTGCAATCAAATAGATCAAAAATTGAAGATTCTTTAATTGACCTGATCTTCTATCAAATTTTACTCCAAATTCAACTTGTAATTAGAGGGTAATTGGGGGGGGGGGGGGGGGCTTGGGAGGCCAATAAGTAATTTAAAACGTAATATATGAAGTCAAAAGATCAAACGATTGGTTAATTTGGAAAGCTAGTTAATTTGGAGGGTTTATTCCTCTTATGGATTGGTAATGGGTGTTATACTCACTCATATTATATACAACTTTGTTGGACAATTTGTATGACGTTATTTGTATGGGAATGTAGTTGTATCACATATTTTGTCGTATAATTCTTCCCATTGCAGCCCAATATCTCGAATTATCTGACCACTTGGTAACCGGTCGTACGGTCGACTGATCAGTATGTGGCCTAGCGTGTCCATTGAATTTGTAGTGTCAATTGGAATGTTGACCAACTCTTGCCTTCTCCCATGTTTGTGGTGCTTGGTTGACATTGCTTTTGATATCTGCTATTGACAATATGATATGGAATTATAAGTTCCTTGCTCCTTTTATATAGAGTATTGAGTCTCCCACCTAACAAGCATGTAACAAGTCACCACCAAACAAACAAACGTCATTGTATAACTTGATGATCAATGCAACTCTCAAGTTATATAACTCAATCAACACATTCTATTTCAACTTAGGTTACCGTGGTTTCTTTAAAATATAAGTATGTGCCACAAAAAATATCTCAATCCACACTATACAAGATTTAAATACAACATCTTTGTCATTAATATCTCCGCATCACATCATTTGCCATTTTTTGACCGCCATCCTTTTGCCGTTGTCATGCCTTGATTCAAATCATGTTTCTTTATTCGTTGTCTATGTGGGTGATTAGCTTAATTACTAGATCCATGCACAATTCTGAATGTTACACAAATTTAGTTCACTATTCTTGAATAAGAAAATGTATCATACTTCAATTCTGANGTTGGACAATTTGTATGACGTTATTTGTATGGGAATGTAGTTGTATCACATATTTTGTCGTATAATTCTTCCCATTGCAGCCCAATAGCTCGAATTATCTGACCACTTGGTAACCGGTCGTACGGTCGACTGATCAGTATGTGGCCTAGCGTGTCCTTTGAATTTGTAGTGTCAATTGGAATGTTGACCAACTCTTGCCTTCTCCCATGTTTGTGGTGCTTGGTTGACATTGCTTTTGATATCTGCTATTGACAATATGATATGGAATTATAAGTTCCTTGCTCCTTTTATATAGAGTATTGAGTCTCCCACCTAACAAGCATGTAACAAGTCACCACCAAACAAACAAACGTCATTGTATAACTTGATGATCAATGCAACTCTCAAGTTATATAACTCAATCAACACATTCTATTTCAACTTAGGTTACCGTGGTTTCTTTAAAATATAAGTATGTGCCACAAAAAATATCTCAATCCACACTATACAAGATTTAAATACAACATCTTTGTCATTAATATCTCCGCATCACATCATTTGCCATTTTTTGACCGCCATCCTTTTGCCGTTGTCATGCCTTGATTCAAATCATGTTTCTTTATTCGTTGTCTATGTGGGTGATTAGCTTAATTACTAGATCCATGCACAATTCTGAATGTTACACAAATTTAGTTCACTATTCTTGAATAAGAAAATGTATCATACTTCAATTCTGAATGATGGACCCAAAACTGGAGCATTCATCATCTTTATGACAAACATTTCACAATCATAGCTATTTGGATGCCTTGAAGTCCAGTACACTTGAGTGATGGGCTAATTGATCAATGTTGGCGTATGATTACGTACGACATACTCAAGGACTTGGTCTAGTTCTTTAATTAGATTCTTAATAGCAATGTAGCGACTATCGTTGGGATGTCATGACAGAAAATTGAGTAATAGAACTTGGTGTTACACTGCATCAATTAAGCATAAATACCAATGTATGTTGTTGTCGTTCACTGGTATAAAGATCTACTTACATACATAAAATAGATTGAAGATGATCATACATGCAAACATAGATTATTATGGAAATGATCGATTATAAACACAACAAAAACTAGGGCAACTACATACATTTTCATAGTCTTTGAAATGTGACTACCTTTGAAAATCAAGCAACTTAATTATTTTTTGTTGGTCTTTTCCTAACCCCACCCTTGCAAGTGTTTTTTGCTGGCGATTGGAGAGAAATAAGAGTACACATTTTTTTTATTGTATAAGTTCAAGATTATAAATGTTAAATGGACCACATAATCGAAAGCCATGTTAGCTGGTACCACCTTGAAGCTTTTTGCAATGGTATTAATCTTGTCGGCCTCCGGAATAATATAGGGCGCCAGATTTATTATCTTTAACAGGTCAAATAGTAACAAATCAATACTTCGTCAATATGAAAAATACGATAAATAAATCCCTATTTAACTCACAACATCTATTTGGCCTTTAATAATTGTTCCTTTGGTGGGAAAACAAACCTCAAATTTGATCAATTTCTCACTGTAACATCCAGCAAGCTTGTTGTATATTCTTTAACCTTAAATCCACATCCTCTGTTTCTCACCCCAAAATCCTGTTGATTTATCTTCAACCCTATTTTCATTCACATCCTCATTCTTCTTATCCAAATCATCCCAATTTACATTCACATCATCTTCATCGTTATTTCTATTCACATCTTGATTCTCCTTATCCAACATTCCTGTTGTTGGATCTTCCTCCATCTCCTTTTCACACCTTTTTTTCATTATTTTATTGTGAAAAAAAAAATCTGAGCACTATCATATGTTATTATCTACTAACGTGGTAATCAAGTAAACTACATGTTAGGTAAGATGTGCTAACCTTATAAATATCTTCTACCCATATCTTCTTCATCCAAAAATTTTGCTTAAATAAGCAATATCAGAGAGTTATTATATATTGTTAATAAAAATATGGATGGAATAATGCTATCATACCTTCAAAACCTCATGGGTGATTCAAGTATCTACTTGGCATCCTCTTAGAATTTCTTCACAACACCTTTGGGCTGTATTTTTTTTTGAGTGCATGAGATGGATAATGAAGCCTCTTGAACATCTTGTTTGCATACAATTATGTTTGAAGTTTGTCTTGGTGTATCTTTCACTTTCTTTATCTCTAGTGTCTGCACCATTTGAAGTATAATCCACATTCAATTATCATCCCCAAATTCATTCAAGGCTTCTTTATTGACTCCTTCATTCTGTATGTCTTTATGTTCACATTTTGTTATGGGTTTAAGTTCTACTAAGGTATCCATGATTTTCTGCATCATGGAAATCATTGAGGCTACTTTACCATATAGATTATCCTGATCCACCATGATTTTGTCAATTCACTTTTCCATCATTGAAAATCGTTCTTCCCATGACTAAAAATAGGGTTATATCAAATGATCATGTTCAACACAACACATACTTTGGATTTTTCTTTAGTCAGGGCATGAACTACCTGCCCTACATTTGGTTCCTCAACAGGTGCCAGTGCATTGAGCGGCTCTACCCCTACAAACAAAACCTAAAAAAACCATTTTGATCATACATGTTTATATTCAAATTAAAATACATACACATCATGCTATTGCTGTAACAAATAATCGCAACATGTTACCTGTTTATGTTTTAGACTTTTCAACTTCTTAAAGGCCACCACACCCTATTTTATTTCCAAATCACCCTATGTTGCGATGTAGGGAATGGTTTGGCATTTGATTGGCACAAGGGAAACCCCTTGGCGTGTCACATGCTGAAGATAAAAAAGAACATTTAACAAACAATTACTCTCAATTAGAAAAATAATTACAATCACAAGTTCTGCATTTGTAAATATGTCAAGTAATCAATACGTTACCTTGAGAACCAATACACAACCACTAATGTTATTTTTCCCATTTGTTTTATATTTTTGCACCCCCTCGACTAGGGCATCAAATACCAACTTCGCCTAGTTCTTCCCTCCGAAAGAACCAACATCCACAACTAAATGGAGAAACAAGCTACTAATCGAGTTTTTCATTGTAGGACACAGTTGACATTCAAGTACAAGTATCACAAAGACACTCCGGAAGTCTTGCGAATCCTCTTTAATTTCATCTAATTTGTCATTCATATATTTCAATGAAATATTCTAGTGAACATGGAATTACAAAGTCCATTTATTCTTTCCTAGGGGCCACTTGTTTCCACATCTATCCCTCCATATCTCAGTCACAATGTGCATTCTATATCTATGGGAGAGAACTTGAAGGAATTTTTGTGAATATTCAACACACAGGATTTTGAGTCAAAGTTTTCAACCACCTAATCACGTAAATCTCTCCCCAATAACTACGCCTTCGAATCCAATCTCTTGAACTGTGTATTTTTTTTCTTTGTTTAGCCTTTCTATTGCTTTCACCATCATTCTTGGTGAACACCCAGTTCTCAAATGCAACATTAAACATTTGTCATTATACAACAAAAAAATAAAAACATGTTAGATAAGCAATTTAATATTATGATTTTAAAATTATCTTTTGTTTTGTTGTTGAGTTCTCTTTGATAAACTCTTTTTTTTTTTGATGACTTGACCATATCTAAATATATTTATTTCTCACTATTTGTCATATTCTTCCATTGATTTCCAAGCTCTTACATGACCTGATGATTGAGTGGTGAATGGTTATACACATAATTTATTAGCAATATATCACTTACACATTGGAGAATTCTAGAAAATCATTAATACCCTATGGTCCAATTTTTTATTTTCCTTTCCTTTGATTGTTTCCAAACAATTCTTGCTAAAGTGGAAAAATAAAAATCAATAAGATCAATGGCATACAAATGATGGACAATTTATTATGTATCAAACCATAGGTATTTCATTGGTTCATATGAGTAAATGTCCAACTAATCAAAGATATTGAGAATGAGGATATGTTCCGAAAAGTAAAATCACAAAGTAAATGAATGAGGATACGTTGAAAAGAAGAAGTTTGATGAATCTATTTCTCTCACTGGTAAAAAAGCCACGCGTTGGTTGGGCGTTATTGATTAACATATTCATTTACGGAGTCACTTGACCTCTTCTCCTTGAATATAAAATACACCATTAACCACAAAAATGGCTTCACCTATTTTTTTTTTTATGTAAATGGTAAAAAATAGAACTTACCTTAAAAATATTACTAAACAAGTCTTCCTATTCGAAGGCTCTAACAACCAGTAAAAAAAACACTCAGAAGAAAAATATTAAAAGAAACTAAAGATCTAAGCAGTACCCAATAAAATGAAAGGCATAAAGAAAAGATTAGAAGGTTATCACCACTTTAGAAGACGAACTCAAAGAAAAAAATTGAAGGCAATGGAACTTCAAAAACTAAACCAAGCAAGGTAAGGCTAAGCTAGTAAGGAAGAAGGGAAGGAAATTGAATAGTGGATTGAAATTGTTTTGGGTGAGAAGGATGGGAAATGTATTGGAGAGATATGGATGTTCTGTCAAAAGTTGAGTGGTCTAGTCAATACTGTGTGTTGATATATTATTGGCTAATTTTGGATCAAATCAAATAGGTTAGATAGGATCGACATGACCTCATCCCCAATAAATCAAATAGGTTTGAAGGATCGACCATGACAAAACATCTCAATAAATGGTAAATCATCTCAAAAAAGTGGTAAATGGAGAATAATAAGAATGCATAAAGGATTCAATGTACCTCAATGTACTTTGCTCATTCCTTTTTATAACCTTTCTTCCAGTTAAGATTTTCAGTAACATATGCTAAAAGGTGGCACACCTTGCTTCGGTCTTCAATTAGGAAACTAGCAAAAATCTCTCTTGACGTCGTCCAATTATCCAGCTCATTCCGTGCGGTAATCGTGCTTGTCAGTTATATCAATCCCTTGATTGTAGTTATTAGTTCAAGGTGATATCTTTTTAAATGATGAGCTCGATTCTACTAAGGCCGAACATGTAGAGCTCGGCTCTGCCAATGCCAAGCTCCACTTTGCCGAACAGGTGTCAGTTCAATAATTTTCTTTGCTTACTAACTCATTATTTCCTCACGTGTTCTTATATCGTTGTCACGTGGGCCTAGTTAATGCTCATCACTCGTGTCACACCTTCTGATGACCTTTCACTTGCCCTCAGAAATGTGTGTCAGCCATTTTTTGTCTGGCAATTATTTTGTGCTTTGGACCCATCTTTACTTGTGTTTTGGAGATGTGAATTTAATTTTGGCGGCATACTTTGCACTGATTTCTTATCCTTTGACTCTTCAGTTTCCCTTCCTTCCTTTAAAAGGTAGATTGCTCTTTACTTTGTCTTTCTTACCTGCTTCCTCTAATCTTTACTTCTTCGTTTGTTCTGCACATTACTCCCTTTGTTTCTTCCATGGCTCCCCTTCATCCTTTTGAAGTCCCAGCATTCAAAACCCGATACCAAATTCCCGACGATGTTGATATTTGAGTAACTGGAGCAGATGAACCTCTTGTTGGAACCAGGGAGTCTCTTTCTATGTATACTCGAGCCATAACTAAAGTTGGTGTTCACTTTCCTCTACATCCTCTCCTCCTCTAGGTACTCTGCCTTAAAACTCTCCCCATCCAATGCTGCCCCAATTTTTTTAGGATCGTGATGGGCACAGCTACACTTATCAAACTGCTGAACCTGAACTTAGGCCTTTGGGAAATCTTGTACTGCAACATAGTCAAGCCTTCCGAAGATAATTACTACTTGGAAGTGAGGAAGAAGGATAGGTATCTGGTGACTCATCTTCCAGATTCAAACAAGGGTCATGAAAATGACATCATGTTTGTTTCTGGTAATTGGGAGTATGTTGGTGAGACTCCCTCCTACATATGTCTTTATGAAGAGGGCACGCCAGGTGATTGATTATAATCCTGATGGAATCATGTATATATATATATTTTAAAAACAAAAAGAGCTCTAAATCATCTACTTCCCTTTCCTAATTGTTCAGGGAAGACTATGAAGGGTAGAATTTTTGAGCAATCAGTGAAGATGGAGGAGTTGAAGAGGGTGTGGGATTTCAATGATTCCCTTTTCTGTTGAGACGTACATACTTTACTCGGATACACCCCCACATACATATATTTTATAGTAGTTCCACTTCGTTCAAATGCGATACTTATCGAAGACTGACAAGCAATTTAGTTGGTTTAGCAACAATAACTTAGACCTCGCCAAAGAGCTCGGTTTGGTCCTTTCGAGAGGAACAAGCTAGTAAGAAATTTTCTTGCATACCTCTCTTCTTTTTATACACCAATCTTGCACCATCGTTTGCTGAACCTGCTGCTGCGTCTGCCTCAATTATCATTACCGAGGCTGAGAATGTGGTTGAGCCTCTAGTTGATTCTTCTGTTCAAGTCTTAGTTAACTGTGCCCCCATCTCTCCTATTCAAGCTTAACCCCAGGTTGTTACTTTCGAGCTGATCACTACTCCGTTCATCATTCCAGATTTTGAAACAATACTTTCTGATGAACCGACCTCTAAGAAGTGAAAAGTTTCAGAGTCTGACGTTGCTAGTCCAGAGCCTGCTATACTAGTTGATTGTCTCCATTGTAGTATATCCTAATCTCTAAACATCATCCCTCAATGCGTATAGTCTATGTGTAGAGGGGAGTGTCACTCCCCGTTGGAATGATGTCAAAAGAAAGGGCAACGAAATGGTGGAACAAAAATGCTTCCCATGCGCAAGAAGACTTTTGTGTATCGTGTTTTACTTGGAACCGTATTCCAAGGTCATCTCCTCAGGGAAGGAGGTGAATGTGTAGAAGGTACTTTTGGTGAAAGAAAAGTGTAAAATTTTTTGTTGTTTGAAGTTGGTTTGTGATTTTTGTTGTGATGAAATTGAAATGGGAAACAAGTGTTGGCTAATCCGAAGGGTTCACTCTAATGTGAATGTCAAGTCAACTCGAAACCTTCCTCTAATGGTGCATAGATGAATGACTGATTCGTAGGAAGCGAGGGATGAGATGGAAGTGAGGATCTAAGTATAACTCATGACAAGCCTATGGGATATCAAAGACTCACACCATGTCCTCACTCTACCTAGTCAAATCGAACCATTGTACACCGAGGGGAGGAAATAAGTTGAGTTGAAATGGCATACCCAAGAGGAGGTCTCCCTTGGATTAGCCAACTTAAAGCCTTAGCTACTCATGCTTAAGGTAAAGACAAAAATGTAATAAGAAGACATTATGAAGAAATGAAGATTGGAGCTAAGCATAAACGAAATGTGACTTGATCCGAAATGTGTACACCCAAGTGCAGGCGGTCAAGTTGTAGTAATAATCCGGTTAGGTCTGAAGTCAAATCCACAGGGAACTATGATTGGTATTTTGAAGTAAGCAATAATAGAGACCAAGTAACTGAAAATTTTGAGAGTTTGGAGTGGTGGGATTTCTTGAATAGAATAGAAGATTCTTTTCAAGAGTTTTCTAGACAAAATATAAGATAAATTCCAATGTAAAATTGTCACCTTTTAGCTTGAGGATTAGAACATGTGGTTAATCATCCAATTTATTATACATGTGTTTTATAACTCAATTAACTCCCATGTCAACAGCAAGTTAATCGGAAGATAAAGATGGACTGTGAGAATTAAGCAAATGATTCTGATGCCTTTCTAGAAGTGGACAAGAATTGCCTGTACCGAGATTTAACCCGTCTACAAACAAGCAAGTGTTTCTACAAGGCATCCAACCATGGAATTAATGTTCTATTCTTTAGATAAAGCACGATAATAGTGAAGATTGAAATATAAAGCATTAAAGCATAAAGGGATTATACAAATATAACTTCCGGATAATTTCTACATATTCATCACTTCTTACTAANTATAAAGCATTAAAGCATAAAAGGATTATACAAATATAACTTCCGGATAATTTCTACATATTCATCACTTCTTACTAAAGAGTGAATGAGGAACTACTCACTCTTCATGGCTTGGATAAAGCTAGAAAAGTAAGTGATGCTCATCCCTCCAAGTAGAGAACTTACCAAGTACAATAAACGAGGAGCCGATCTTCACCAAAGAATAAGTGAATCACATTCCACCCTTCACGGCTTTGGTAAAACTCTAGAAAAGTGGAAGAGTTTCACTCCTCTAAGAAGGAAGCTCAAGCAATGGAAGTGAAATAAAGTAGAAGAAAGCTAGTTACTTTTGGAGGGTTTCCACCACAACCAAAAGATGAGTTATCTCTCTTGATACTTGTAAATAAAAGCAAGTATAACTACAAGGGGAGTGTAAGCCTCCATCATGGTTGTCACAACATGAATGTAAAGACTTAGCACAAGTAAATAAAAGATTTCAACTACAAGGGGAGTCTAAGCCTCCATCATGGTTGATGCAAAATGAAAACATAAATAAGAAAATTTATAAGAACTAGCTCTTTACTCTACTTTTCAAGAGAAAACGATTGTCCCCTGAAGCTCCCTTAATGGGAGTATTTGTAGGCAAGGAAGGGGAGGGGTGAAGGAATAGTGTTTACCGCCCAAGTCCAGGTAAAAAGCCAACAACTCTGCAGCTAGTCAGTGGAACATTCGAACGTGATATGTCATTTGAACGTTGTGTCTGTTTTTGCTTTAAGGGTGTTCGAACGTGGTATGTCGTTTGAACGTTGTGTTTGTCTTTGCTTTAAGGGCGTTCAAACGTCAGATGGGGTCTGAAACCCCCTACTCAAGTGGCCTGTGATTTCTGTGATGGTTACTTCCATAGGTCTTGAACAACTTTGACTCTGCACTCAGCAACTTGGTCCTCAATAACTCAAGACAACGTTCGAACGTGGAGTGACGTTCGAACATTGTACTCAAGTACTTCTGTGGTTCTTCTGTCTTTGCTGCAACACTCCAGCAGGTCTCAGTAGTCTAGTCTTTTCAGGTTTCCAGAGCACGTTCGAACGTGAATGGGTGTTCGAACGTGGTACTCAAGTACCTCAGCATTTTTCCTTTTTGACTGCAACACACCATGTCTCAACAGCCTGGTCCTCAATCACTTCAGGGGAATGTTCAAACGTTGATCCACTTTTGAATGTCCTTGCTTTGTGCCAAGCTTTTCCAATTTTGCCCCTTAATCCACTGGTGTTACATCCAAATGTGATATTTGTTGTCCTTGAGGTCTTGTTCACTTTAGGACTTGAAATTTCATTACTTAAACTCCATCGAAGCACAATTAGTCCCAAAAAGGCATAGTAAAATGCTAAATTTAAGCACTAATCAAAATGCACAAATATAACTTCTGGATAATTATACATGTCCATTACCTCTTACTAAAGATTGGATGAGAAACTATTCACTCTTCATGGCTTTGGTAAAGCTAAAAAAGTGAGTGATGCTCATCCCTCCAAGTAGAGGAGTTGCAAGGTAAAACATATTACACACAGAGCCAATCTTCGACAAAGAATGAGTGAATCATGTTCCACCCTTCATGACTTTGGTAAAACTCTAGAAAAGTGGAAGAGTTTCACTCCTCTAAGGGAAGAAGGAAGCTCAAAATAATGGAAATAAAAGAAAGCAATAATACAATAAAAGAAGCAATATATTAAAAGAAAGCAATAATACAAGAAAAGAAAGCAATAATAAGAAAGCAATAATGACTTTTGGAGGGTTTTTTACTACCAAAAGATGCTCTTTACAAGTAAGATGATACAAGCAAGCAATAATGAATTTTGGAGGATTTTCCACTACCAAAAGATGCTCTTTATAAGAAAGATGATACAAGAAAAAATGCTAGTCTTGCAACATAAAATGCTTAGCCTGCCTGAATACAACAACAAGCTTGCTGTCGAAATGGAAGTTTTCAAGGCATTTGAAAGTGCACTCAATGTCGAGCTTTCGCAGACTCAACTTGACCATTCCAGCCTTTTGGAAGAATTTGAAAAGTTTATGTCTGAAGCCAAAAGTTTAGAAGACGTGACTTTTGAGCAGGGAATGGAGAAAGCTGAGAATGACTTAGCTTCTCACCTTCTTGCACCAGAGAAGGCATATTTTGCTAAAGGTTGGAATGGTACATTGGTGGCTGCAGGCATCCCACCATCTTCAGAACTCTATTCACACTACCCTTCTACCAATTTGTCTAATCCTCCCCCATCATGAAAAGAACTGTTCTGCAAATCACTTTGAAGTGTCAGATCTTTGAACATTTTTTGATCTGCCCATTTGGGTATTTTCATATATACAAGTAGTTTTTTGCTTTGGTCTATTCTGTTAACTATGTAAAGACATTGTTAGAATTTTTTTTATGAGAAGCTCAGTCCTTAAGCTAGGACACAAAAAAGTACTTACTCTAAAAGCTTATGGCCTGCTTGGCCCTTTCTAAGAACTCGGTCCATCAATTAAGACCTTTTTACTCTTGTAATAATATTTAACTTTTAAGATGTTTTGACCTATCATTAAGATCTTATGGCCTGCTCGCCACCTGCTAAGAGCTTGGCTCATCAGCTAGGACCTTAAGAGCTCGACCCATCAGTTAGGACCCTAAGAGCTCGACCCATCAGTTAAGACTCTTTATACTTTGAAAAATATTAACTAAGANCTTGCTAAGAGCTTGGCTCATCAGCTAGGACCTTAAGAGCTCGACCCATCAGTTAAGACTCTTTATACTTTGAAAAATATTAACTAAGAAGCTATGGCCTATTCGGCCCTTTCTTCCAAAAGTTCGGTCCATCAGCTAGGACCTTCATACTTAGAAAAATATTGACTCCAAGAAGTTATGACCTGTTTGGCACATTCTTCCAAGAGTTTGGTCCACCAGATAGGACCTCTATACTTAGAAAAATAATGACTCCAAGAAGTTATGGCTTGCTCGACCCATTCTTCCAAGAGTTCGGTCCAGCAACTAGGAACTTCGCACTTAGAAAAGTATTGACTCCAATAAGTTAAGGCCTGTTTGGCCCTTTCTTCCAAGAGTTCGGTCCATTAGCTAGGACCCCTATTTACAATTTGTCCGAGAAACTAAACTTAGTCCCTTTGGACCATTTTTTCCCTATACGTACTAACCTACTGATCTTATCAAACTCAGATCACTACCCGTTTAGTTTACATCTTCATCCCTAACCAAGGGTCAGGATTTGATTAGATGACTACGCCTGATTTAAGCCAGTGCTTCTATCAGGATTTTTTTCCTCCCTACTTTGGCAGTATGACGTATTCAACATATGCTTCGAACAATTAGAAGCTCTTATTCAAAGATTCAAGAAGAAATAACAATACATGTAAAAAATGTCATAGCAGCATTCATACTTTTGAAAGGAAATGTCCTATAGGGGGCACCCCTATTTTTCGAAGGTACTTCAGAGTTCATATTTGTGAAGGTACTTCAGAAATAGAACTTTCGCAGGTTGGATGAATTCTATGGTCGTGGAACTGCCTTGTCGTTAAGATTTTTAAGTTCATAAGATCTGTTTCCTCCTACTCAAGTTACTTTGTATGGGCCTTCCCAATTTGTTCCTAGCTTCCCATGCGTTGGGTTCTTGCTTGAGCCTAAGATTTGTCTGAGAACTAGCTCACCAGTTACAAAAGTGCAAGGTTTAATAGTTCTGTTATAAGCCCTTGACATTTGTTGTTGATAAGATGCGATTCTTATCGCTGCTAGTTGCCATCTTTCATCAAGCAGATCCAACTCCTGAACTATAGCGGAGTCGTTGCCCCCACTAGCGTCTAGTTCAGTATAGAGAGTGGACAAACCGACCTCTGTTGGTATTACAACTTCCATACCTTAGGCAAGTGAGAAGGGTGTTTCACTAGTTGCATGCCTCAGAGTGGTTCGATACGTCCACAATGCGCTAGGCAACTCTTCCACCCATCTTCCTTGTCTCTCTCTAGTCTCTTTTTGATTCCATCGAGAATGGTTTTGTTAGAGATTCTACCTGGCCGTTGCTTTGAGGGTAAGTTGGTGTGGAATAATGATTCCAAACTCCATGATGCTTGCAAAATGCTTTAAAGGGACCACTTCCAAATTTAGTCCCACTATTCGATACTAACACGGTGGGTATGCCAAATCTGATGATATTACTTCTCCATACAAACCTCCTTGTGTCTGTATCCTGAATATTCGATAGAGGCTCAGCTTCTACCCATTTTGTAAAATAATATGTTACCACCAAAGGGAATCTTTTATTTCTAGGAGGTTGGGGGCAATGATCCTACTATATCCAATGCCCATTGTGCAAATGGCCATAGGCTAGAAAGGGGAATAAGATCTTGGGCCAATTTTCTAATCACGGGAGAGAATGTTTGACATTTTTGACAGTGCCTTATGAACTGTTGATCATCCTTTTGCATGTAGGGCCATCAATATCCTTGAGAAAGGGCTCGGTGAGGCAATGATCGACCGCCGGTATGTGCCCCATAGCTACCCTCATGAATCTCTGATAAAATATCTTGGACCTCACTTGGGTGGATACACTTAAGGTAAGGTCCTCCAAATGAATGCCTATAAAGTTCCCCTTTGGGGGATAGCTAGAATCTCGCTGCCTTTAGATGGAGCTTATGTGCTTGTCTTCTATCTTCTGGCAAGTCTCCACTTCTTAACTAGTTGACAATTACGTCCATCTAGCTCAGCCGTTGATTGCCGTTGAAGATCTTGTCTAAAACCTNGATGCCTTTAGATGGAGCTTATGTGCTTGTCTTCTATCTTCTGGCAAGTCTCCACTTCTTAACTAGTTGATAATTACGTCCATCTAGCTCAGCCGTTGATTGCCGTTGAAGATCTTGTCTAAAACCTGGGATACAATACTTAACTCAGTTTTGAACTCAATCGTAACAATCCTCTCTCCTCCACCCTCAGTTGCCGAAGCCAAAGCGACAAGCGCTTTGGCGTGGGAGTTCTAGGCTTTTCCCACCTGTTGAATAGAGAATTCTGGGATACGAGTTAGCTCCTTCTTTTCCAAAGCGTGGTATGCCTCCATTCTCTCGTCCTTTGGCATGTAATCTCCTGATATCTTGCTCACGACAATTTACAAATCAGAAAATATCCGAAGCTGTGTTATGTTTAAGTTGATTGCGAGTCTAACTCTAGCTAGCAAGGCCTCATAGTCTGCTTCATTATTTGATGCCTAAAAACTGAGCTTTCTAGCCTTCTCTAATATGTATCCCTCTAAACTTCTCAGCACAATTCCTATTCCAACTCCTTTCTGGTTTGATGATCCATCCACAAATAGGCTCCATTTGGGGGCTTGGGTTTGATCGACACATACTTCCATTCTGCCACTCGGACAATCATCTTGTTTGGGCAAGAACTCAACGATGAAATTAGCGACCACTTGCCCTTTGATTGTCGTCCTTGGTTCAAAATCAATATCATACTCATCGAGCTCAACAGCCCATTTTGAAATGTGCCTCGATAGGTCTGCCTTTCAAAAGAGTGTCTTCAGTTGTTGGTCAGTAAGAATGACAATTTGATGAGCCTGAAAATAATCACACAACTTCCTTGCCGAGCTCACGAGTGCCAATGCCAACTTCTCCAGCTGTAGGTACCTTGTTTCGGCATCAAGGAGCATCGTGCTGACATAATATATTGGGCTAAATATGAAATTATCGCTTCTCATCAGAGCACCACTCATAGAGTGTTCAGAACACTGCCAAGTATATTAATAGGTGCTCCTCAGGTTTTGGGATGGTGAGAATGGGTGGAGACGCCAGGTAGGCTGTTAGTTCAGTAAAGGCCTCTTCACATTCATGGCTCCATACCACGCCTCCCTTTCTAATAATAGATCAAAAGAATGGCCTACACCTATCTAATGCTCAGGAAATAAACTTGCCCAGTGTTGCTGCCATCCCTATTAGCCTTTGGACCTCTTTACAAGTTTTTGGCGATTGCAGTTCTATCAACACCTTTACTTGATCTGGGTTTACTTCAATTCCTCGGTATGTCACCAAGAAATTAAGGAACTTTCCGGAGCCCACCCCGAATGCACAATTTGAAGTATTGAGCTTCATTTGATACCTTTGAAGGACATCAAAAGTCTTCCTTAGGTCGGAGGTGTGGTTGTTGACTTTCAACTCTTTACCACCATATCATCGATATAAACTTCCATAGTATCCCCAATCATGTGTGAGAACATTCTCGTCACCAACCTCTGGTACGTTGCCCCCACATTCTTTAAACTGAAAGGCATCACCTTATAGCAGTATATCCCCTCAGGCGTTATGAACGTAGCCTTTTCGTGGTCTTCATCGACGAGTGGGATTTAGTGATAGTCTCTGTATGCATCCAAAAAACTCATTTGCTTGTGCCCAGCAATTGCATCAACTAATTGGTTAATTTTCGGTAAGGGAAAGCTATCTTTTGGGCATACCCTATTAAGGTCGGTAAAATCGACACACACTCTCCACTTTCCAGTCTTTTTCTTTACAACCACAGTGTTAGAGAGCCAAGTAGGATAGTGAACTTCCCTAATAATCTGTGGTTCAAGTAGCCGTGCTACTTCCTCTTTCACGGCCTCCTGATGCTACGGTGCTAACCTTCCCTGTTTCTACTTCACAGGCTTGAGTTTCGGATCCACGTTCAGTCGGTGACATGCAATTTTTGGGGAGATGTCAGACCTCTCGCTTATGGTCCACACAAACACATCGGCATACTCAATCAAAAGTGCTACAAGGTCCTCTTGTTTTGCTGGCAATAACGACCCGCTGAGTAAAAGTATTTGTCCTCACATCCATCCAGAGGTACTTTACACAGTCCTTCGATAGTTTGGTCTGCTGGAGCAGTTGAGGGTTCCTCGGCCACTGCTCTGTCGGACTTTGGTTGCTATTTCATACTTTGTCTATGGAACTGTCAACTTTTGGCTCATTATATTCCTTCCCTTTTGTCGATGCCAATAAACAGGTTTGTGAACTCTCCTGGTCTCCTTTGATTCTGACTATCCCTTCAGCTGAAAGGAACTTGAGCACTTGGTGTAATGTCGATGGGACTACTTTCATCTCGTGCAACCAGGTGCATCCCATGATGGTATTGTACGCCAAGATAGTGTCCACCACCAGGAATTCTGTCATAAATCCAACTAGCCCTACTCGTATAGGAAGAGCAATCTTTCCTTTTGGAATGACTGTCTTGCCACTGAACCCTACCAGTGGTGTGCTGGACGGCTTAAGATCTTCCTGTTTTAGTCTAAGCTTTTGAAAAAGATCCATATACATAATTTCAGAGGAGCTCCCTTGGTTGATCAATACTCGCTTTACATCAAAATTTGTAATCCGTAGAGTGATAACAAGAGCATCATTATGGGGCTGGTGAATCCCAATTAGATCATGCTTAGAAAAGCTTATAGTTCCTCCTGATTTATCTAGCTTCAATTTCTTGCTCTTAACTTCTGGATTCATCCTCAATTTGTAGACCTCTCTTTCTTTAGCCACTTTCTGAATGTAGACCCTAGCCGAATTGTTGGTTACCATTTGAGGATTTATTAATTCATGGATAACTTATATTACACCTGTTGTTGTGGTTCGGTCTTGGGGGTTGGCTCCTCCTTTGGGGCCATTGTTTCCTCTTGGTACAACAAACTCAGAAAGATGACTAGCTTTCACCAGCTCTTCCAAGTGTTTGTTTAATGATCAAAAATTCTCAGTCATGTGTCCCATGTCCCGGTGGTACAAACATCTGAAATTCAGGTTTCGTTTGGTTGGGTTGCCTAACAATTTTTTGGGTCTTCTAGTGGTTTTTATCAATGCTTTCGCCAATCTCTTCCCTAATGTCAGAATTGGAAGGGAAAGACACTCAATACTCGGGTTCTGAGTCCTGCTATTCGTCATGTGCTCTCGGTGATCCAATAGTACTCTTTAGCCTCATCATTTGACTTTTTGTTCGAGAGGCAATTCCCACAGACGGCGCCAAAAACTGTAAGGAGAAAAAATGGGATTACCTCACGTAACACTCTTTTGGGTTTGAATTTTTAGCTTTGTCGATTCCTTCCCGCAAAATGAACTAACTGCCAAGGATCGAAGTACTTCGATCGAAGTCACTTCCATGCTTAAGTCAGTAAATGAAGAATAATAAGAATGTAGAAAGGATTCAATGTACCTCATTGTACTTAGCTCGTTCCTTTTTGTAACCATTCTTCCAGCTAAGATTTTAGTAACATATGCTGAAAGGTGGCACACCTTGCTTCGGTTCAGGACTTCAGTTAGGAAACTAGCAAAATTCTCTCTTGATGTCGTCCAATTGACCAGCTCCTTCTGTGCTGATAATTGTGCTTGTCGGTTATGTCAATCCCTTATTGTAGTTATTAGTTCAAGGTGATATCTTTTTAAATGAAGAGCTTGGTTCTGCTAAGGCCGAACATGTAGAGCTCGGCTCTGCCAATGCCGAGCTTCATTTTGCGGAACAGTTGTCAGTTCGATAATTTACTTTGCTTATTGACTCATTGTTTCCTCTCGTGTTCTAATATCGTTGTCACCTGAGCCTATTTAATGCTCATCACACGTGTCACTCTTTCTAATGCCCCTTCAGTAACCTCATCCAAAGTGTGGAAACCTCACCCAAAACGTGCTAAACGGATCTAAAAAGTGGTAATCTCATCCCAAAACATGTTAACTGAACCCCAAAATGTACTAACCAAACTCAAAAAAATGGTAATGTCAGCCCAAAATGTGGTAACCACACCCTAATGCTAATAAAACCCAAAACAATGGTAATTTCACCCAAAACATGTTAAACACATTCAAAAAAGTTGTAAAAACACCCAAAAAATGGAAACATCATCCCCCAAAACGTGGTAACCACACCCATAAAGTGGTAGCCTCACCCTTAACCACACTTGAAATTGATAACCTTCACCCCAATCATACTAGAAAGTGTTAACAACGGTAATCTCACCCCTAAAATGTGGCCAGTTCATCCAAAATGATGATAAACTTATATTAAAAAATTTAACTACATCTGTTAATCTCAACTCAAAGTGAGATAACTGTAAAAATTCATGATCGTTAGTGAATATTTGTAGGTTTGTTTTAAGATAAAATTACGTTAATCTGAACCTAATTAATTTATAATCTCATCTTGAATGTTTCCATGGAGATCAAAGGTTTGGTATCAACCCACTGGATTTATCAAAAAAAAAATGTGTGAATGAACTGTACTACTCGTTTTCGTCTTTTTTTTTTAAAAAAAAAAAAAGAAAATTGTCTCCATCCTTTATCCCAAAGACCATTAACTACTGNACAAAAAAAATGTGTGAATGAACTGTACTACTCGTTTTCGTCTTTTTTTTTTAAAAAAAAAAAAAAAGAAAATTGTCTCCATCCTTTATCCCAAAGACCATTAACTACTGAGTGGATAACTGCTAAAAAGTGAAATATTTTTGCTTTGTGTCATCAATGGTTGTAACTCATTTAATGATGGATCAATGACTATTATTTATTTAGCGACATGATGATGATACCCATCACAAGGTTATGTCATTAATTAATTATTATTTTTTTTGAGAAAGGGACCACATGTTGACCTTATAGAACTTGTGGGTCACTAGGTCCTAACAAAGAGTTTTTGGATCCAATAGAACAATTCGAGACCAAAAGACAAATTTACACTCAATGACGAGGGATAAACCACATACTTTAACTATGCACATTCAGCAACACAAAAGACGTATACTTTGGGCAAGATTTCAGCAATTTTTCAAACCAAACATTAGTAGAAACAAGAATGCAATCCAAAATTTAAGGGAAAAATTGCATCAAGATCTCGATTTCCACTTATTGTACTCCTCTCTATTTGTCCAAATTGTTCACAACTTAGTTCTTAGTTCCTAATAATTAAGTACTGCTAACAAAACTTACTTTTTCATCTGGTTTGTACATTCAATCATTGATTACAATTACTTCCTCTTGTCACTACGACCTATAGCAATCCACATAACCTCTCTATACAAATTTTTATATGAGAATTTTCAATCCAAAACTCTAACAAGAGTAAAACTACATTGACAAAAAAAAATTACCAAAAATAGAGTACAAAAGATGTGACAGCGTACATTATAACTAAAACTTGAATTTTAAATGAATAAAAGTGAGAAGAAAAATATCATTGCTGCACTAACATTATTTGGCCTCTGTTTTGACCATCTCAGTAAATTCCTCTCCCATCTTTATATTTGCCACAATGATTCAAGAATTATAAATCCATTCATAAATGCAATGGAGCTCAAACAAATACTTACTCTACATACATCCATATAGGCACCCCCTTCTTCCCCCTCCCATAAAATAAATTAACTTTATGTATGTTGATCCCAAAAACTGCACTAATGAATGTCTGATGATCTGGCAAGTGCTTGTGGGTTCCTGAAAAGAATTCACAGACTAGAGGGACTCCAGTGGTCGACCCTCTGATGATTAATGGAAAAATACCAAAGTTGTTACATTTACATCCGTGCCCAAGCTATTTCCTTAATTGCAATGTGATTTGTGGATCTTGAATTATTGTGATTTTTACTTGTATGGATGAATGAGTTTCGTTTTAATTTTATAGCTATGCTTGGAAATAATGCTTGCTAGGGACTAGCAAAACTCAAGTTGGGGGGTGTGATTAGAACAAAAACACGACATATATTGTGTGCTAATATGCCTTTTATACTTGTTTATAGTCATGAATTTGGGGAGAAATGTGCTTAACTTTCGTTTTGATGGAGTTTTGTGTGAATGCAGGTAAAACAATGTAAATGGTATGAGTTATACCCCCATTTGTGAAACCCCAAAATCCGGGGGTCCATTGATTACCCATCAACCCACAGAATACCCATGGATACCGAGTAATTCAATATCACGCCATTGTGCCCCATTTATCAGAAACCATAATTTTGACGAAATTCGGGCAGAGTCTCCTTTGTACGAGAAGCTCTACCCAAAACTCAACCTGTGCAATCATATAATAACAAGACCCATCTGAGGTCTAATATTCAACAATGACCACACCGGGTCCAATTATAAGTAAACATTGGCCACACCGGGTCCAATTATCCATATTTGTATCAAAACATGCAAGGTTAGTTTAACAATAGTCTATATAAGTTCTATTACAATTATTTGTAAAAGATTACATGCCCAAAACATTATTTCCACAAATGTTTTACATTAACACAAAATAAAGCCACAATCCGGCCTTCTTCAAACATGAGGATCCAAGTGAGGGCCATCCACCGGTGTGTATCCAAAACCTGAAATATTTTCCCGTAAAGGGTGAGCCACGCCCAATAGAGTAATTCCTACAGAAGCTACTCCCCACCTAAGTGCATATGCAATGCTCACATACAACATTTCATATTCACATCAACATTTCAAGTAAGAATATGCATTCAATGTTGGAATTTATCATGTCATGCCATAAAATGAGATGAGACTCACTCATGCAAATCAACCCGAGCCCTTCCCAGCCCCTCACACATGAAAGTGCTAATGTGTATAGAATCGTCATTTATGTTGCACATCAAATGACTTTTACCAACCTAGGGTCTTTGTATGGGGTGGATGTTCATGGGCTTACACCAAGGGTCTCCAACCTACTCG
>CAUOFW020000947.1:274093-289641 GCA_963454935.2 Ilex paraguariensis | reverse complement strand
AGATTACATGCCCAAAACATTATTTCCACAAATGTTTTACATTAACACAAAATAAAGCCACAATCCGGCCTTCTTCAAACATGAGGATCCAAGTGAGGGCCATCCACCGGTGTGTATCCAAAACCTGAAATGTTTTCCCGTAAAGGGTGAGCCACGCCCAATAGAGTAATTCCTACAGAAGCTACTCCCCACCTAAGTGCATATGCAATGCTCACATACAACATTTCATATTCACATCAANCATCCACCGGTGTGTATCCAAAACCTGAAATATTTTCCCGTAAAGGGTGAGCCACGCCCAATAGAGTAATTCCTACAGAAGCTACTCCCCACCTAAGTGCATATGCAATGCTCACATACAACATTTCATATTCACATCAACATTTCAAGTAAGAATATGCATTCAATGTTGGAATTTATCATGTCATGCCATGAAATGAGATGAGACTCACTCATGCAAATCAACCCGAGCCCTTCCTAGCTCCTCAACACATGCAAGTGCCAATGTGTATGGAATCGTCATTTATGTTGCACATCAAATGACTTTTACCAACCTAGGGTCTTTGTATGGGGTGGATGTTCATGGGCTTACACCAAGGGTCTCCAACCTACTCGGAATTTATGGACTTCCACCACGGGCTCCGCGTACACCCACACACTTCATGGGCCAAGCCAAGGGATTGTGTATCCCAATCACCAGGCCTTGCACCCGAGGGATCTTCTAGTCCCTCCTTGCTAACCCCAACCCTAAGCACCATGCAACCTGTGCGACTCAGCCAAGTCTTCGACCAAGCTTAATGGAGTCCACTCGTCATCCACCAAGTGTGGTGTTGACGACAACTATGCACACACCCACATGATGCGATGTTACCGTGCATATGCAATATGATGTCCCATTGCACAATTATAACATATTCAATATGCTATGAAAGACATATGAACAATATCAATACATTTTACATATCCATGGCAAAATTATATCATAAGCATATAATTCCCATTATTCTCCACAATGTCAATATAACACAAGCATGTACATATATTGACAATTTTCATAACCCAATTTCAAGCATGTTATCACAATTTTTATGTCAATAATACACTTAATCACAAAGGTGCAATATAATACAAAATAGCCTATGTAATAGCCCACATAACGGCCCTTATATAAGCCACAAAANTGTGAAACCCCAAAATCCGGGGGTCCATTGATTACCCATCAACCCACAGAATACCCATGGATACCGAGTAATTCAATATCACGCCATTGTGCCCCATTTATCAGAAACCATAATTTTGACGAAATTCGGGCAGAGTCTCCTTTGTACGAGNACAAAATAGCCTATGTAATAGCCCACATAACGGCCCTTATATAAGCCACAAAATAGTCCAAAATTCAGTCCCTTAATAGTCCATTTGGACAGCCCTTGGACAACCCACATACAACCCAATTTCAGTCATCAAAACAGTCCAAAAACAGTCCATTTGGACAGCCCTTGGACAGCCCACATACAAACCATTTTTAGCCACTAAAAGCCCACTTAAGGTAAGAATAAAACCAAGGTAGGAGGGAACCCTACCTCTTGTAGCGTGTAGGAAGTGGTAGAAGTTCTAAAAACACCAAAACAAGCCCAAGAACCTTTGATTCCTCCAAAGTTTTTTCATTGGACCTTTGGTGAAATCCAATTTTCTTGGTACGTACACGTAGCCCTCGTCGAGGAGATGAACTTTGATTCTTGGCTCAATGAATTCCGACCGACGAAACTCCGGGAATCTTGAATTGAAGTTTGAAGAACTTCTTATTTTTCTCTCTTTTCACTCTTCTCTCTATGGCCGGCCAAGGGTCAAGAACAAGAAATATTTTTTCCAAAATATCTAAGTTAAGTAGATATTTATAGTCCCGAATGTGTGGTTCACATCGCTCCACATATTTCTGACTTTTGGGTCTGTTTTTCGTCCCGAAACGATTCGTTATACCTCAGATTTAGTTCAAATTAATTTTATTGGAAATTTAACTTAATTTTAAAAAAATTTATTTTTGAGGACCTTTAAAATGTCATTCGCCTTGAAGTCACCTTGAACAACGTGTAAAAATTTGACTATCTCGAAATTTGATAAAATTTGATAGGGTGACTAGATTTTGCGATACGAATCTAACGGCGAACTCCATTTTCTCATCCGAGATCTAGAACATGAGTATTTTAAATACACATTAGGATGGCAAATTACCATTTTGCCCTTTCTAAGAAAAAGTCCAAATTTTTCCAGGTTTCACACCATTTAAGTGGTTGAAGTCAATAAAGAAGAGGGGATAGCTTAAAGGAAGGTTTGGAGGAAGAAAAAACCAAGAAAATGAAATTTGGTTGAAGACCTTTCGGAAGGTTTGGGTAAAGAACCTTCCGGAAGGTTTTGCCTTGGATTTCTTTTTCACTGCCAAAACCTTCCGGAAGGTTTTGTCTACTGGAATGAACCTTCCGGAAGGTTTTTCCTTAGACTAATTTTTCACTGCCAAAACCTTTCGAAAGATTTTGTCCACTGGACTGAACCTTTCAGAAGGTTTTGCCTTGGATTTCTTTTTCATTGCCAAAACCTTCCGGAAGGTTTTGTCCCCCAGAATGAACCTTCCGGAAGGTTTTGCTTACTAGAGTGAAACCTTCCAGAAGGTTTTGTTTACTGGAATGAACCTTTCATTTAACCGTTCCGACTCAAACCTTCCAGAAGGTTTTGCCCAGATTTCCCAGACAGCCTACATCTCAAGCTCTGCCATTTGGGGGTCCCACTTACACTTCTCCAACAGACCGCCTAACATCCCCTGCACGTCTAGGAGCCT
Source organism: Ilex paraguariensis (assembly GCA_963454935.2). NCBI lineage: Eukaryota > Viridiplantae > Streptophyta > Magnoliopsida > Aquifoliales > Aquifoliaceae > Ilex > Ilex paraguariensis. The sequence continues at coordinate 286,811 of CAUOFW020000947.1, read as the reverse complement.
CTCCTCACCTCTACTTGGACTTGGATGACTTTTGCATTAATGAGGGGAGAGAGAAGAAGCTTGGGAGAGAGAAGAATGGGGGCAGGTCCTAGTCTGCACCATGCAGCCCCTATGGATGGAAATCACATCACTCAGCTGAGAAGAGAGTCCATGCACATTTTTGGGGGGAAAAGTATTTCGTTGTTCATATTGCACATTACTCAGAGACGGAGAGGGAAAAGGACTGGCAGAAGAGGATGAAGANAAGAGACTCCATGCACATTTTTGGGGGGAAAAGTATTTCGTTGTTCATATTGCACATTACTCAGAGACGGAGAGGGAAAAGGACTGGCAGAAGAGGATGAAGAGTGTCTAGTGAGAGAAAATTGAGATTTTTGCATTTCTTTCAATACATTGTCTTGTAATCTCTGGTATGAATCCTTAGAACTTCATTTAATGCCATTCATGTTGTTTTCTTTAAAGTTCAATGCAAGCTTAATGCTCTTTTAAATCTTTCACCATTAAGGTATCAAAATTCTTCATTTTCTTAGTTTTCAAATGGGTATTCAATATACTCTCTTATAGCTTATGTTTTCTTGCATCTAGTTGCTCTCGAACTTCATATCTTTGCAATGCATTTTCATTACATTGTCAATTTTATTTTAAGCATGAGTAACTAAATATCTTAGTTGGCAAAATCAAGGGGAACCTCCACTTGGGTATACTATTTCAACTCATTCTCCTCCCTTCTTTCAGAGTCCAATGGTTCGGTTTGATTGGGTTGAGGGTGGATAACTTGGTGAGTCTTTGATATTCCGTAGGCCTAGTTATGGTTTATGCTTAGATACTCACCAATTTTATTCCTAACTTTCCACAAATCAATCGTTCATTCATGCTCTATTAGAGGAGGGTTTCGAGTTGAGATGGTATTCCTATTGGAGTGACCTCTTGGATTTGCCAACATTTGTTTCTCATTTTATTAGTATCAAAACAAACTTCACCAAACAACCAAAGATTTTACACTTTATTTTTTCCAAAATCACCTTCCCCTCAATTTGCTTCCTTCCCCTTGGAAACGACCTTAGAATACCACCAAGTAAAACACAACCCGCAAAAGTCTCCTTGCGCTTGGGGAGCACTTTTGTACACACACACATTTTTTGTGCATTTACACATCTTATTGCCATCATTTCATTTTACCCCATCTCCTTGCCCTTTCTTTTGACATCACCCATAGGAGAGTGACACTCCCCTTCATCCATTAATTATACATGCTAAAAGGTGATGTTTTGAGGTTAGGAATCTACAAGAAATTTTGTCAAGCATTTTTGGCGCCGTTGTCGGGGAAGGCAAGTGTCAAATCGAGAAGGTGATTTTCGTGATCGTCATCATGGGCTGAGGTACATTGTTCCATGTATATATATCCTCGTTTGTGTATAATTTAATTTGTAGATAGTTTACTGCATGTGGGAAAGGGACGAACGAAAGTGATTGGTTAGACAACCCTTAGACCCCGACATGAATATTGACCAAAACCCACCCGAGGATGCGGGTAATAATTTTGATAATCTTGATGCCAATGCAAATACTCAAAGGGGTGGGGGAATGCCCGAACCTAGAATGCCAAATGTTCCAAGGGGTGGGGGAATTCTTGAACCTAGGATGCCTAATCCACGGATGCAATTTCCCCCTCCTGTGAATGAAGGGAATAACATCCCAATGGACCCTCCGACGAGGTCTATAAGGGATTTCCTTTACCGGTCTAAGCTCATCTTTTCTAAGTTAAGCCAGGGATGTTGCAACTACTTCCTACATTCCATGGGATTGAAAAGGAAAATCCATACTTGCACATAAGGGAGTTTGAGGATATAGTTACAACCTTCAATGCTAACTATGCTATAGAGGACATAGCTCAACCAAAATTTTTTCCTTTCTCCCTCAGTGATAAAGCCAAATTATGGTTGTATGCCTTGCGACCTCGATCCATTACCTCTTGAGCTCAAGTGCTCTCTGAATTTTTGAACAAATTTTTTCCCATTCATAGAACCACTACTTTAAAAAAGGAAATTCAAAATTTTTCTGAGAAGCCCAATGAGCAATTTTATCAATGCTGGGATCCATACCACACCATGGCTTTGAATCATGGCAACTGGTAAGTTTCTTCTACGAAGGAATCACACCAAGCCATAGACAATTCATTGACATGATGTGCAATGGTGAGTTCTTGAACAAAGACCCTAATGAAGTCCTGGACTACTTTAGTACACTAACCCAAAATGCACAATCTTAGGACATTAGGGATCCCAATGATGTACCTAGGACGTCCTCGGGTAGTAGTCAACCACAAGGGGGAGGGATATATAATTTGAGAGACTGAGAATACTTACTTTCAAAAATTGCTAAATTATCGAGGAAAGTTGAGTCTTGAAGTCAATCGGAGACTGGAAGTGTCTAATGTTTCTAAAATTGTGGAGGGATGTGTAATTTGTGAGAATGTAGAGCATTCCACATTGGAATGTCCTAACATTCCATCCCTTAAGGAAGCATGTCATGAGCAAGTCCATGCATTCAACCAACCAAGGCAATCATTTTCTCCCAATTCGAACACCTACAATCCGGGGTGGAGTAATCACCCAAATTTTAGTTCGAGAAATGAGAACCCCATTCCTCATGGGTCAAGTGCATATTCATCTCCTATGCCTCCCAAGAAAAACCAATACCATGGCCAAGGTCAAACATCTAGCTCTCAATACCCAAGGACCAATCCACAAGGGTATCAGTTAAACCCGCCACCACAAAATTTTTCTCCAAGTCCTCCGTCACAAAGTTTTTCTCAAGGACCGTCCAACCNATCAGTTAAACCCGCCACCAAAAATTTTTTCTCCAAGTCCTCCGTCACAAAGTTTTTCTCAAGGACCGTCCAACCTATCCACATACCAACCTCCTCGCAAAAGGAATTTGGAGGATATGGTCCATTCCTTCATTCAAAGCCAAACCGCCATCAATAACCACAATGCCACAACCATCAATGATATAAGAGCCCAACTAACAAAGTTGACAAACTCCGTAGGGGCATCTCAACAAGAAAAGGGGAAGTTTCCTGCTCAACCACAAGAGAACCCTAGGGGTCAACACGTTGTTGAGTCATCGGAGCCTTTGAGAGAGAGTTACGAGCTACTTAAATCTGTCACCTCCCTTCGTAGTGGCAAAGAAATTGACAAAACCATTTTGCCAAAGGCATCACCTAAGACCATATTGCCAAAAGGAAAAGAAACCTTGGGTGACACCGACAAGGGTGAAGTGAGTGAAGAGAAAGAAAGAGAGGTTGTTGAGAAAGAAAAATTAATTGATGATTGTGTGATTATTCCTCCCATGCCTGCCCCTTTCTCGAGTCGTTTGAAGTCACCTATCAAGATGACTAATTATGCTGATATTTTGGAAATGTTTAAGCAGGTGAAGATTAACATTCCACTCCTCGACACCATCAAGCAAATCCCATCTTGTGCTAAAATTTTGAAGGGTCTATGCACGGTGAAAAGGAGATTGAATATCCACAAGAAGGCATTCCTCATAGAACAAGTGAGCTCAATATTGAGGACCAACACTCCTCCCAAATTCAAAGATCCCAGTTGTCCAACCATAGCCACCACCATTGGAAATTGTCGAATGGAGCAAGCACTCTTTGATTTGGGGGCAAGTGTGAATCTTCTTCCCTACTCGGTCTATCAGAAGCTTCAACTTGAGGAGTTGAAGCCCACCTCAATCACGCTTCAATTGGCGGATCGTAGCATCCATACACCAAGGAGAGTAGTTGAGGATGTCTTAGTTCAAATTGATAAATTTTACTTCCCTGTCGATTTCATTGTGCTTGATACACACCCTGTTGCAAACCTTAGCTCTCAAATTCCCGTAATACTTGGAAGACCCTTCCTTGCTACATCTAATGTCGTGATAAATTATAGGAATGGTCTAATGAAGTTGGTATTTGGGAATATAACAATGGAGCTTCATGTATCATTTTGGCAAAACAACTGGGTGATGATAAGGAAGTAAGTGAGGCAAATAGAATTGACACTTTGGTTGAGGAACNGTATTTGGGAATATAACAATGGAGCTTCATGTATCATTTTGGCAAAACAACTGGGTGATGATAAGGAAGTAAGTGAGGCAAATAGAATTGACACTTTGGTTGAGGAACACTTGGAGCTCGAGGGGATATTGAAATTCAAGGAAGAAGAAATTGTGGATCTTGAGAATTATGATGAGCAAGAGGAGGTAGAAGATTTGAAAGGGATGGAAAGGTGGATCCCTACATTCTAAGAGTTGCCCCATCGAGAAAAGAAAATTTTTTCGTCAGATGAACAAAAGCCCAACTTGGAGTTGAAACCCTTGCCCTCCCATTTGAAGTATGCCTATCTTGGAGAAGGGGAAACATTTTCGGTGGTCATTAGCTCTACATTGAACATGGAACAAGGAAAAAAACTCTTAGAGGTGTTGAGAAAGCATAAAGGAGCAATCGGGTGGACCATTACAAATATCAGGGGGATAAGCCCTCTCATTTGCACCCACCGCATATATCTTGAGGAGGATTTCAAACCTTCCCGACAACCACAAAGACAGTTGAATCCCATCATGAAGGAGGTGGTGAGGGATGAGGTTCTGAAACTACTCGATGTGGGGATCATTTTTCCAATTGTCGATAGTAAGTGGGTTAGCCCCACACAAGTAGTAACTAAGAAATCCGGAGTTACGATGGTTGAGAATGATGAGAATGAGCTTATACCTACAAGAGTGATCACCAGATGGAGGGTGTGTATTGATTGCTGAAAGCTAAACGCTTGCACACGAAAAGACCACTTCTCATTGCCATTCCTTAATCAAGTTCTAGAACGAGTAGCAGGGCATCTATTCTACTGATTTTTAGATGGATACTCCAATTACAATCAGATTGAGATTGCTTTGGAAGATCAAGAGAAGACCACCTTCACGTGCCCTATGGTACCTTTGCCTACAGCCGCATGCCATTTGACCTATGCAATGCTCCGAGGAAGTTTCAACGCTGTATGATGGAGATTTTCAGTGACATGGTGGAAAAGATAGTGGATGTCTTCATGGATGACTTTTCGGTATTTGGGGATTCATTCGAGGGATGTTTGCCAAACTTGGAGAAAGTACTAACAAGATGTAAGGAGAAGAATTTAGTCTTGAATTGGGAAAAGTGTCACTTTATGGTGACAGAAGGAATTTTGCTTGGCCACATAGTTTTGGTGAGGGGTATTGAAGTCGACAAATCCAAGGTGGAGGCCATCTCCAACCTCCCCATGCCAAGAGCCATCAAAGGCATCCGGTCATTTTTGGGGCATGCAGGTTTTTATTGTCGATTCATAAAGAATTTCAATGCATCGGCCGACCCTTGACCAATCTGCTGTCTAAAGAGGTCCCATTCGAGTGGTCGGATGATTGTGAGGCAGCCTTTAAAAACTTAAAAGCATGCTAGTCACACCTCCGATCATGTGACCATCCAATTGGGATCTACCTTTTGAGCTCATGTGCAACACGAGTGATTACACGGTCGGTGCAGTGCTTGGTCAAGGGAGGAAAATAGACTGTATGTGATACACTATGCTAGCAAAACACTGAATGAGGCTCAGATGAATTACACTACCATCGAGAAGGAGTTGCTGGTGGTAGTGTTTGCCTTAGATAAATTCCGTTCTTACCTCATCGGTACACCTATTGTTACTTTTACTGATCACTCTGCTTTGAAGTAGTTGTTGTCAAAGCAAGATGCTAAATCGAGATTCATTAGGTGGATACTCCTCCTACAAGAATTCGACTTGACGATCAAGGACAAGAAAAGAGTTGAGAACGTGGTGGCGGATCATTTATCCCGGCTTGTGGTGCAAGAGGCTGATGAGCACATTCCTATCCTTGACTTTTTCCCTGATGAGCATTTATTTTCAATTCATTATGTATGTCCTTGGTATGTTGATATATGTAACTATCTTGCAACAGGAAAGATACCACTGCAATGGAGCCCAGAAGATCGAAGACGATTTATGGCGGATGTGAAGTACTTCTACTTCGACAACTCGTATTTGTTCAAGTATTGCCCCGATCAAATCATGAGGAGATGCATACCTGAAAATGAACAACGAGACGTCCTTGCATTTTGCCATTCACAAGCTTGCGGTGGACATTTTTCAGCGAAAAAGACTTCAGCTAAAATTCTCCAATCAGATTTCTATTGGCCCTCTCTTATCAAAGATTGTGTTTCATTTTTTAAGGGATGCGACAAATGCCAACGTTTGGGTTGATGGTTGGTCATTGGTTAATAAATGACCCCCGATTTTAGGGGCGTCGCAGTGTTGATAGAGTTATACTATTAAGAACTTGCTTTTTTTCGTTTTCTATTGAGAATCTGTATGGGTAAAAATTTGCATTATATTAAATATATGATATGCATGCGTATCTTTTATTTTCATTGTAGATAATCTAGTATATAGAGTTTGGTTTATACACAGAATATCAGATTACCGGATCCTTGTATAATATGAGTAAAGGTTTACAATCTTATATGGAATTGGACACACCATCAATAGGATTGTAAGGCAATTTTCTAGCATAGCTTGCCTTGATTATGGGAGACTGTCTGATGTTTTAGATTATTGTCCTGGTAAACTTTTGTGTATTGGATATGACCAATATTGAGATTATTTTTTTTAGTGACTAAATAAGAAAATTAATACCTCATAGTTATTTTGATTACTGAAGCTCTTAATCCTGATATATTTAATTGACATGTACATATAATGATTATTACTTTAATTCATCAAAGAATAAGATTCATATTTAAGTCAATATACTTAATAAATTGGGAGATAGGATTATTTGTATGGTAAAAATTAATTATTAAAGGAAACCATGTCGCAATATTTAAATAGGTTGATGAGGTCCTGTTGAGGAAGTTTATAAATTTTGTCCATGTCAAACTCTGCAGGTGGATTTAATTATCTAACATGACAAATAAGTTGAGTAGTAAGTTCTCTATGAGAAAAATAATTGCTAGTAATTTAATTAATTGACAGACATCTGTAATCTTAAACATGGGGAGATCATTAAGCATATAATAATGAGGAGCTCAACATATAATTTTGAGATAAGGTCCGGGAGATCAATAATAAGCTTTTAGTGCACTAACTTACTACTAATGGATTGTAGGATGTTTGTTCTGTGTTGGATATAGGATTCCTAAGCCCATTGAAAGTCCGACCCTTATTTCTCCTTAGGGTCTCTACTGTAACCTATAGATATATGAACTCTCTGGTTCTCTCAGCCATAACATTTACGTTCACGTTTAGAAGAGGTAGAGAGAGAATGAAAGAATATGTGGTAGAAGATCGTGAGCTCCATCGAGCTGCTGTTCAATCTGCATCGTTCTCATTTGTGTTATTCTGCTTGTCAAAGGTAAACCCTAATTTCACCTTGTAGGGTTAATTGACGAGTAAAAGATTTTGCAATCAATTATACGCTCTGTCAACGGATATTGAGAATGTCGTTTCAACAAGTGGTATTATAGCCGTTGTTGATACCATGTATATATTAAATACAATGATATTGTCCAAGTAAAATGAGTAGATTTATATCATGTTTGATGGGTAGAACGTAGATTGTATTAATCTTTATTTTACAGCATTCTTGTTCCGCTATTATGGTTAGATAATTTTATGTGATTGGATCCCACGATAGTTTATTAGTGATTAATATTATTAAAAAGATTTGCATGATTGTTTATTTGTGTTGTTATATTGATGGTACTATGTGAACTTCCTTGTGGAGGCATAGCATCATGTATTATTGTTGTTGTCTTTTGTATGGGATTTGTTGTGGAAGATGACTTTTTAGAAGCAATTTTCACAATGAAAATTATTTTCACAAAGAAGAAATTATTTCAGAAATCAATCCCAACGACCTGACCAGACAGGTCGATCACCGTAGAATAGCTCAACATGGACATAACTGAATTCATCAAGAATTGTTGCAGATTGAGGACATGACCATAACAATTGGGACTTTTTTTTAAGCAGTTTCCTAATAGTTGAGACTCTTTGTTTAAACAATTTCCTAATAGTTGAGACTCTTTGTTTAGGCAATTTTCTTATTTATGTTGATCTCTGTTTTATTCATGTTTTGATTGTGTGGGGTAGTTAATTATATAACGGTACCCTAACATGTGGACAACATCCAACTTAGATTATCTGTAATGTATTATCTAATTTATTTTGATTTAAAATAGAGTTGTTCAAAGAATGTATGTGTTGCCCCTTAGGGAGCAATGAAAAAGCCTAGCAGCAAGTGTTTTCATTGCAAGCAGTCAAGACACTAGAAGAAGTAATGTCTGGTCTTCCTCAATAAAGTGAACAATACAGGTAAATCTCATTTATTAGTTGTTGAATCATGTTTAGCGGTGTTATCTACCGGTACCTAGTGTGTAGATATGGAAGTCACTAATCATGTTTGCATATTCCTGCAGGGGTTCTAAGAAAACATTTGACTTAGCGATGGAGATATTTATTTATATATGGGGAATGCTACGAAAGTGGCAACAGTTGTACTAGGAGATTTACATTTATGTTTTAATAAAGATAGGGTTTCAATTTTGAAAGATTGCCTTTATGCACCTAAGATTAGAAGAAACTTAGTTTTGGTTTCTAAATTAGTTATAGATGGATATAATGTTTATTTTAGTGACTTTGTGGTTATTAAGAATAATAAGCATTTTGTATGTTCTGGTTCATTGGTGGATGATCTTTATATTATTAATCTTGTCTCACCCACGTTGCAATTGACTGAATGAAATAACATTAGTACCTCGTCATGTAAGAGAAATGAACCTTCTAAACTGAACCAAATGTATCTTTGGCATGTATGCTTGGGTTATTTTAATTTAAGGAGGATTCAAAGCCTAGTTACAAATGGACCATTGAGTTCATTGGAAGTGCAGGCACTTCCAATCTGTGAATCTTGCTCGAAAGGTAAAATGACCAAGAGACCTTTTACGGGCAAGGGCTATAGACCAATAGATCTGTTGGCATTGGTTCATTCTAATTTGTGTGGACCTATGACTTTCCAAGCTAAAGGAGGCTTTGAATATTTCATTACTTTCATTGATGGTTATTCAAGGTATGTGTACATTTATTTGATGCATCGTAAGTCTAAATGCTTTGAGAAATTCAAAGAGTTTAAGGTTGAAACGGAAAAGCATCAAGGGAAGTGTATCATGACATTATGACCTGATCGTGGTGGCGAATACCTCTTCGAAGAGTTTAGAAACTACTTATCAGAAGTAGGGATTATATCCTAGTTGTCTGCATCTGGCACACCACAAAAAAATGGTGTGGCAAAAAGAAGGAATGTGACTCTTGTGTACATGGTGAGATCTATGATAAGTTACTCAGTTTTACTTGATTATTTTTGGGGATAATGCCTTGAAAATTGCAGCTTATATTCTAAACTTGGTACCATCTAAGATAGTACCTATTACTCCCACAGAACTGTGGACAAGGAGTAAGTCTAGCCGACGACATTTTTGAATTTTGGGGGAGTCCAGCACATGTGCTGAAAGGGAGCACGGATAAGATGGAATTAAGAACAGAAGTCTACTTGTTTATAGGGTATCCAAGAGGACCAAAATGTGGTATTTTCTATAGTTCTAGGGATCATAAGGTCATTGTTAGCACCAATGTCCGATTCTTAGAGGAAGACTAAGTGATGGATTACAAGCCCAACAATAGAATTGTTCTCAAGGAGTTGAGAAGAGATAGATTAGGGAATACTTCTTCAATATCAATTGCACAAGAGGAAACATCCCACGAACGAGTAGCTGATATTCCATTCCCTCGTCGTAGTGGGAGTAATATCGACACTCGTGCAGAACTTGCACAACATGTCACTAATGATATACAAATACAGGTAGTGCCTCATTGTAGTGGGAAGGGTTCAACCCAATGGTACATGTTATTGTAGAGTCTTTTGGCAGGATACCTGAGCAACAAAATATTGATTCTTGGACCTACAACAAAGCACTCCATGATAAGAATGCAAAATTTTGACAAAAGTCTATGATGTCTAAGATGGAGTCTATGTACTCCAATTAGGTCTGGGAACTTGTAGAACAACCCGATGGGATAAAACTCATTGGATGCAAATGGGTTCATAAGAGGAAGATAGGATCAGACAAAAGGTAAAAACCTTTACGGTAAGGCTTGTTGTGAAAGGGTTTACTCAGAAAAAAGGAATCGATTATGATTAAGCTTTGTCGTCAATAGCTATGCTAAAGTAGATTCGGATTCTCATATCCATTGCGGCTCATCTTGATTATGAGATTTGACAAATGGATGTCAAGACAACATTCCTTAACGGGAATCTTGACGAGTGCATCTATATGGTGCGACTAGATAGATTCATAACAAATGGTCAATAACATCTAGTGTGCAAGCATAAGAGGCCCATTTATGGACTTGAAGAGGCATTTAGGTCTTAGAACATTTATTTTCATCAGACTATAAAATCTTATGGTTTTGATCAATGCCCGGATGAGTCATATGTATATAAAAAGTGTGAAGAAAACAAAGTAGTGTTCCTAGTACTTTACATTGATGATATCTTGCTCATTGGAAATGATGTGGGCAGTGTTATTTTCTGTTAGAGTATGGTTATTCAATTAAATCGATATGAAGGATTTGGGGGAAGTTAGCCACATCCTTGGGATTAAGCTTATGCGAGATAACAAGGATAGGACGTTAGGCTTATCTCAGGCTACTTATATTGATACCATTCTAGCATGTTTAAGCATGCAAATTCAAAGAAAAATGATTTTTTTCCTTCCAGACATGAATTTTCTTTGTTACATGAATAATGTCCTCGGACACCTTAAGAGATAGACAACATGAAGGCAGTTCTTTATGCTTTTACAGTGGAAAGTCTTATGTATACTATGCTTTACACTAGATATCTATTTTGTTGTTGACATGGTTAGTAGATATTAGTCTAACCTTGGGTAAGAACATTGGACTGCAGTAAAACATATTCTCAAGTACATGAAAATAATGGGAGATTATATGTTGGTTTACCAAGAAAATAGGACTCCGATTTTTAGTCAAATAAAGATTTCAGGAATTCTACCTTAGAATATGTATTTACTTTAGAAGGTGGAGCCATAAGATGGAGGAGTATCAAAAAATATTATATTGATGATTCCACCATTGAGGCCAAATACGTGGTAGCCTTTGAGGTAGCCAAAGAGATAGTTTGGTTCAGAAATTTGCTTATGGATTTAGAAGTGGTACCAACGGGGAAACACATTGAGTGTAAGTATCACCTTATACATGACATCGTGGAAAGATGTGATGTACTAGTGACCATGATTACATTAGCAAACAACCCAGCAGATCCCTTCACAAAGAGATTTACAAGCAAACACTTTTGATAGTCACGTGAAGGGAATGAAAGTTAAATGCATGGTAGCATGACTTTGAGTATAAGAGAGAAAATTAATAAAGTTATATACAAAAAGATTGCTTTCTGCAATAAAACTCAGTTTATTATTTAATAACAATTTGTCATTTTCTATTGAGAATCTGTATAGGTAAAATGCTTGCATTATATTTGTGAAACTTGAGAAAATTTGAACTTTTTATTAAAAAAATAAAAGGATAAAATGGTAATTTGCTATTATAGTGCGGGTTAAAAATTGATATTTTTCTAGACATTGGATGATGAAACGGACCTCACTGTTGGATTCGTCTCACAAAATCTAGTTATCCAGATAAATTTCGTCGAATTTCGAGATAGTCGGGTTTTCACATTTTTCGAGGTGACGGGTGTTTGGTGACCCCCAAAAACGAAATTTTTATCAAAATTTTGAATTTTGAAAAATATTTTAAATAAAGTTCATACAAAATATTTTGAGTTTAAACCGGTACGAAATTTAATCGTTTCAGAGCAAAAAATGGACCCGAACAAAGGAGGACACTTGGCGCGATGAGGGCCAAGTCTTTAAAACTATAAATAGGGTAAAAATATCTGAAATATCAGCTTTTTTCTCCCCTATGGCCGGCTGTATCAGAGATTAAGAGAGAAAAGAGAGCAAAGAGGGAAAAACCAAAAATCTTAAACCTTCTCCTTCGATTTCCCGAAGATCCGTCGGTCGGAATCGCTTGAGCCAAGAATTAAAGTTGCTCTACGTGACGAGAGCTACATGTAGGGTACCAAGAACGAAGATTTTCACCGAAGATCAAAAGGCAAGATTTTAGAGAAATCAAAGTCTTGAGCTTTTGGGGTGTTCTTGGAGGTTCTAGTATTTATTTACACTTCAAGAGGTAGGGTTTTCCTACTTTGGTTCATTCTAACCTATGGTGTTCATAGGAGAGGGGTTTAAGCATGTGGAGTTGTATAGCCTTTGCATGAGGTTGGTGTTTTGGTGGATATGAGAAATGGATGGAATATACATTCTATCTTGAAGTGGTTTTGTTTCTTGTAATATGTGGTTACTTGAAATGGTTTGTAGAAATTACTTAGTATGATTCCTTGAGCTATGTGGTTACTTGGAATGGTTATGTGAATATATGACTTGAGTGCCTTTAAGGTGTTTGATAAAATGCCTTTGTGAAATAAAGTGTGTTAATTGCATGAGATTATGCTATAACATGCTTGGATAATGTGGTAATGTGAAATCATA
>CAUOFW020000947.1:143034-273432 GCA_963454935.2 Ilex paraguariensis | reverse complement strand
ATGGTGTTCATAGGAGAGGGGTTTAAGCATGTGGGGTTGTATAGCCTTTGCATGAGGTTGGTGTTTTGGTGGATATGAGAAATGGATGGAATATACATTCTATCTTGAAGTGGTTTTGTTTCTTGTAATATGTGGTTACTTGAAATGGTTTGTAGAAATCACTTAGTATGATTTCTTGAGCTATGTGGTTACTTGGAATGGTTATGTGAATATATGACTTGAGTGCCTTTAAGGTGTTTGATAAAATGCCTTTGTGAAATAAAGTGTGTTAATTGCATGAGATTATGCTATAACATGCTTGGATAATGTGGAAATGTGAAATCATATGCTTATGATATGATTTATGATTGAAATGTACTTGTTGATATATGCATGTTTTGATATATATTGACATTGTGACAAATATGGTATTTATATGCTTAGGATATAATTTACCATGGATGTGTTGGAAATTATTCATATGTCATTCATAGCATATTGAACATTATGTTGTTGTGCAATGGTGCATCACATTGCATATGCACGAAAACATGACATCACGTTCATGAGCATGAGTCATGAGTGTGGGTGTGTGTATGCATGGTTAATCAAACACCATTCTTGTTGATTGATGGGTAGACTCGGGAAAGTTGAGTTGAAAATCCGAATGAGTCACATGGTTGCATGAAAGAAAAACTTGTGTCGGGTATAGCAAGAAGGGGTAGATTGCCCCCTCGGGTACAAGACCTGGCGACTTGGTTATACACTCTCCTGTGGTGAAATTCTAGAAAAGTGTAGTATGGTGTACGGAACCGGTGGTATAAAATCCAAAATCCGTTGCTCAACAATACGCAAGATTTTGATTTACAAAGTACTCATATAATGAGTAACACCNACTTGGTTATACACTCTCCTGTGGTGAAATTCTAGAAAAGTGTAGTATGGTGTACGGAACCGGTGGTATAAAAATCAAAATCCGTTGCTCAACAATACGCAAGATTTTGATTTACAAAGTACTCATATAATGAGTAACACCCATCAATGATTTGGTTTTATAATAAAACAACTTTTATTTCAAACGATCATTTGGTGGATTATTTCGTCAATTGACAGATTCAGTATACCTTGGCATTGCATTGTGTCATGAGAGTCGGTGATGACTTGGGTTTAAGTGCATGAGTGAGTATCATCTCANAATTGATGGATTCAGTATACCTCAGCATTGCATTGTGTCGTAGGAGTCGGTGATGACTTGGGTTTAAGTGCATGAGTGAGTATCATCTCATTTCATGGCATGACATGANGGCGTGATATCGAATTACTCGATATCCACGGGTATTTCGCTGGTTGATGGGTAATCAACGGACCCTCGAATTTTGGGGTGTCACAATATTAAATATATGATATGCATTTAAGTCTTTTATTTTACATTATAGAGAATCTAGTGTGTAGAGTTCAACTTATACACAAAAGATCAGATTATCGGATTCATGTATAATATGAGTAAAAGTTCACAGTCTTAGATGAAATTGGACAAACTACTAGTAGGATTGTGGTCAAATTTTCTAGCATAGTCTATCTTGATTATAGGAGACAGTTTGATGTCTCATATTGTTGCCCTAATACACTTTGTGTGGATAGGACCATTATTGAGGTTATTTTCTTTTTACTGACTAAATAAGAAAATAAATACTTCATGATTATTATAATTACTTAAACTCTTAATCTTGAGATATTTAATAGACAAGTGCATATAATGATTGTCACTTTAATTAATCAAAGAGTGTGATTCATATTTGAGTCAACAAACTCAGTGAATTGGGAGATAATATTATTTTTATGGTGAAAATTAATTATCAAAGGAAACCATATTCCGGTATTTAAATGAGTTGATATGTCCTCTTAAGGAAGTTCATAAGTTTTATCCATGTCAAAACCTGTAGGTGGATTTAGTTATCTGACATGAAAAATAAGTTAAGTGGTAAAATCTTAAAGATAAAAAGAAGTCAGTTCAATATAATTGTCATTAATTTAATTAATTGACAGATAACTGTCATCTTAACCGTGGAGAGATTATTAAGCATATAATAATGTGAAGCTCAATATAATTTTGACATAAGGCCTAAGAGATCAATAATAAGTTTTTAGTGAATTGACTTATTAATGGACCATAGGATGTTTGTTCTAAGTTGAACATAAGATTCCTATGCCCACCGGAAGCCTGACCTTTATTTCTCATGAGGGTCTCTATTGTAGGTTATATATAAACGCACTCTCTATTTCTCTAAATCATAACTTTTACCGTCACGTTTGGAAGAGGCAGAGAGATAAAACAATGAGAGAATTCGGAGGATTGCAGCCCACTCTGCATTCAAATTTTGGTGTAGAAATACGTTAAAAGATCGTGAGGTCTATCGAGCCATTGTTCGATCTACATCATTGTCGTTTGTGCTGTTTTGCTCAATGTTAGCGACAAATTTTTCCACGCAAGAAAATACCTCGCGCCTAAGTGTCGCCAACTCTTTTGACAAGGTAAACCCTAATTCTGCCTTTTAGGGTTAATAGACAAGGAAATATTTTTGTAATCAATTATACACGCTATCAGTGAATCTCGAAACTATCATTCTAACAGATGTGTGCCCAAGCCTTTTACATCTGACCAAGCGTTGATGGATAAAGCCAACTTTGCCTATAAACTGTAGCTTCAACCCTTTTGCTTTAGTTTCCATAAACATTTACTACTAGAAAGAGGTTAGACACTTTCGAAATTGTGACTTCACCAATCTAGCCTCATTGTTATGACTGAACCAAGCTATGGTGATTGCAAATATGAATATGCTCATTAGATACAACAAGCTACTAGGAGTTGTAATATATTTGATTTTTTTTTCCCGTTAAATTCTTGTTAGAGTTGTGAATTTTTTATGATATATGTGGGCAACTCTAATGATTTTTCTTTCCATAGTTTTCCTGTTCCATGGACTTTAATTCTGTATTAAGATGCTCTTTCACTTTTCTTAAATTATTGCCTCTTTCTTATCATTTTGCTGGTGTAGCAAAGAGCTTAGCATTTGCATGATCCTTTGCTCTGAATTGTTATAAAAACCTTTGGGACAAAAAAGGTTGGTTGAAAGTTCATCACTTGTTTGTACAACACTTAGCTTTTCCTGACTTCAAAAAACCAGAGATCATGGCTAGAGTGACAAAGGTTAATCCTTTAAGATTATCCAATTACAAACTAAATTCCTTTTGCATACATTCATTTACTTATTACTAGTTAAGATTCCAACAAAAAAATAATATCAACGAAGATTAGAAGGTGGAAAATCGTTTCAGTTTGTTAATTATTAGTAGAACATAAACATAGCATGCAATGGACATGAGTGGAAGAATACCTATCATGCTGATTTCTTGAAAACTCATTGCATCATGTCATACACAAATGAATTAGCTGATCAAGCTTATTTCTTATCTCAAAGATTTTTCTAAAATTAAGTATTCAATAATGTAAAATGTGTAGCTTACAAAAAAAGTTTTGACATTGACTCCTAAATTTTATGGTTCAAATATGTTAAGCACTCCTTTGTAGGTTCATTGAATTGTTTTCTTAACTGTCTAACTCCAAATAATTCTTCCCATATACGAACTAAATTTTACTCTCTGTGAATTTGATTGGTTAAAATAAAATTTCAACTGATCAACTAACTTTTCCTCTTTGTGAATTTCAGTAGGCCCCACGAATTTCAATTGGAAATTTGATAATGAAATATATTTCTACATCAAACTATTTATTTGAGTTAGAGTAACAATGAATTGATTTTCCAATTTTTTATGGTCGCAATATGTCTACGTGATTGGCCTAATTTATTTTCCACCAATTTACTTTCGAATACAGCTGCCAACATATAATTGGCTTGGTGTGACTTTTATATTTAGTAATTCCAATGTTGGGCTGATTAGTTACAGTAAGTTGGACTTTGTCAAATTGGCATGTTGTATTGTATGACAATTTTTTTATCTCAAGACCTTTTGTACAACCTCTTGTTCGATTTAGTTTTATTCCCTATTTTCACCTTTAATATTCATTCAATGAATTTGAATTTTGCTCAATTTTATTCCAAGACCTACACACCAGACCTGATTTCAATACACTCATGAGAACAAGTTAGTATTTTTCTTGAAGGTGACATCTGTCCATAAATTAGTTGGGAAGCGAAAGAGAATTGTCTTTGATTTAGTTTTAACAACGAATTTTGTTTTGGCAAATGACACCTTATATAACTCAAAATTACCACATACAACACTTGTGTACTTTAACTAGTATCTACAAATTAATGTACTTATCCTTTGGTAAAAAAATATCGTACCTTTGATAGGCGGTGATAAGGGTTTTGGATTGGTTGAAAAACCAAACAAAAGGGGGACACCTCCTCCTGTAAAACAAGCAAATTGCAAGAGACTAGAGTTGGACTAGTCGGAGGCATTAAGATGCTTAGATCGATAATGACTCTAGCAGCAAATAAGCAGATTGACAGGAAAGATGGTGCATACCTTTTGACTAAAGAAAACTTATTATGTTAGGGTCCTTCTTATGAGAAAAAAACTATTATTTTAGGGTCAAGAAAACTGATTGTTATTTGGCTCCAACAACTAGGAACATTAGGAGGGCGAGGGGCCTCGCTACAATTGTCCGTTCCAAAAGGGTGCAGAAGGCGATTGTCATTAGTGCCCTTATTTTTCTTACTCTCTTTATCTCTAACTTACCCCTAACTTTGAGGTAGGTGAGTTTATGAAGGGCAGGGTACCTGATTCAAGGGTCAATTTCTTGGATCTGCAGAAAGTTAGGGAGTTCAGACCTACAGACCATTGGTGCAAAGCTGCACATGTATTTTTGGGATAAACCCACCTACAAATCTTTCATAGCAGCTCCTTCCTTGTCTTCTCTGTAATTGTCGACCTGGTCGGGTGAGAAAGGCGTCTTCCTCCACGCAGCCGAAGGGTATTAGAAGGAACAGTAATGTTATGCAGCCGAAGGGTATTAGAAAGAACAGTAATGTTACGCTGACCAAATTTTAGGATTGAATTAAGAGCACAAATAACATGACAGTTAACTTGGGCTTCTTTATTTGATGCCATGTCATTTGGGCCCAATAAAGACTTCCAATAATATGCTGTTATGCATTTGAGCTCTTAATTTGGTCCCAAAATTTGGTTAGCATAGGGATAGGACAAGGAAGAGTTGTGACAAATTTTATCAACCTAGTCCTCAGTCCATCCTCTGGGACGATATCTAGGTCAGGAACTTCAGTTATGGTGGCAACGCAAACTGAATTTGTCCCTTTTGTTTCGAAATCAATCCTGCCCTCATTGCGAAAGAATCACATTTTCCTTTCGACCCAGCAACAGCCTACGCAAACCGAGGCAAAGGGTGATACTGACCTAATGGAGGACTTTATTTCTATTGCCGAATTAGTTAGGAGGTAGATCATTGTGAAGAAGAGGAAGGCCATAATCGAGCAATTTGTTGATGAAACTGAAGGGGCTCTGATTTGGCGGTGGTTTAGCTAATGGTGGTGGTAAATCGTTGGTTATTCTTATGTTTCTCAGATCATCCATCTAAACTCAAACATTATTTTGTTCTTATTAGGAACAAGTATTTGATTTGAGAGCCTGAGTTGTTAATAGAGGTAAAGAGGTAAAGGAGGCCCTTATCTTGAAGTCTTTGGCTGTAGAAAAGTGTGGGCGTTTGGAAAATGATTCCACCAAAGCTTCCGAAAGAGATCTCTTGACTTCAAACTGAAGTCACCACATTGTCCGAGTAGAACAGGGAGCTCGACAGGATATTGAAGGTAGCCGAACGTTCTAAGAGGATGGCCCGTGATGTGGCTTCTAAGGTGAAAGAGCTTCATTCGTCCCTCCAAACAAACTTTGAGGCGTGTCAAGATTCATTTAAGGAAGATGAGGATAAGGCCTATGATGAGAGCTTCAAAAAATTTGAGCACGATAGAGTAGATCCCTATGTTTGCGGGGTTTTTGTTCAAGAAATGATGGGATGTTGCTCTGGTGGAGGTTAATGTTCCTACCGTCTCCGAGCTTTACTCTAGGCATGCTGTGACTATTCCTGGTGGATCTTTGGCTCAAACCGATCCTCCTACTGTTGAATCTCCTACAACAGATGTTCTTGTTGCTGATCATTCCCCTACTGATCTGTGTGCGGTGATTTTTGCACGATGAAAAAGACAAATCTCTCCTTTGGTGAACTCGTGTTTGTCGGGAAAATGGTCGATTTCGTAGCAAGGAATGGATTAAGAGGGCCAAAGGGGCCCTAAGGAGTGGTGATAAATTGACCTAAGGGCTATTTGATCCATTCCGGTGGGTCGCTGATGGTTCCTGTCACACAGAAAGCAAGTTAGAAGGGCACCAGAGTGTTTTTCAACTTATCTCCTACGACGATCAAGTCAATTTTTTGAGAGGAGAGAAGGAGAAAACACAATATGGTCCTTTCGAAGTTTTTTTTGCGTACCCTGGCTTCATATTTTTGGGAACTATTTATATCCCCAAAGGCTCATTATTACAGATAGCCTAGTCAGTAGGTAATACCCAGACATAGGGCAGTGTGCCTCCTATTTTGTATTGGGGAGACTTTGTTATTGATTGCTCAGGCTCTCAAGTATTTATTGCTATCCCTTCAATGTAAAGACTTTAAATGCTCGGAGCCCAGAGCATTTATCACTCGATATCCTCGGCTTCCCAAGCTACTGTGGATGTCCCATCACTGAGAATCCATTAAATGCTTGCCTAGGACAACTATAAGTCAGCAAGGGTAGTTTTGTTTATTTACCCCACATCCTGCACTTTATGCCACGCGTCTGAATTCCCCTGGTTGAGTGTCCAGTTCATTCTATTATTCTGAATTTATTGTGCAGAGTGCCCTCATAATTCCTAGTCTAGTTTAGAATGTTCATCTGTCAATCAGTAGTCTCTCTAGAAGCCGAAGACTCGTGGCAAGATCAGAGTTTCAGTGAGTACTATCGGATCTGAGGACAATTGGCTTCCTTGGAGTGGAGGTACCCTTGGAGCTGAGGACACATGTCTGTCATAGAGACGAGGAGCACCTTGATGCCAAGCACAAGTACATGTGGTAGAGCGACACACGCCTTCGAAGCTGAGGACACGTGTCTTTCCCAAAGCAAAGACGTGCCCTCGACACCAAGGATACGTGTCTTTATTAGAATAAAAGTGTTCCCTCGGTGTCAAGGACACGTGTTGACATCTAATCCTTTCTCAGAAGTGTCCCATCAACTGCCCCCAACCCTTTAATCTTCATACGGAAGGGATACGTGTCGTCAGAAGGTGAAAAGGCTCAACCTTCTAATCATAGCTCCAGTTATTTTCCTGCCTCTAGGGATTATGCGCATTGAATGCAATTGTCCTTGTGTTTCGTGCACAATGATGGGGGCAGGGCCTGTATAAATAGAGCCCCTACTCCCTTCCTTTACTTTTTTGACCCTCGTTATCTAAAAGATTGGACACTCATCGAATTTTCGTCGAAGTTGTTGCTTTTTGCCTGATAAACCACCCAGCTTCTCTAGTTCTTACTCAAGAGGAAAAAACTCTAATCATCCTTCAATGTTCATCCACCCAGTTCCCTTTTTGGTGAGTGCTTTGTCTTTCATCCTCCCTTTTTCTTCTTTAAATTTTTTTCGGTGACTGGTTGCCTCTCAGACTTCCATTGTCTTAGTTCTGAGGAACTAGAGATCCCAGGATAGTCCCCTAGACTTCCCCTTTTTTGTCATTTCACATCTTGTAGCATCCCTTAGGATCCTCACTTTTAAGAGAGAAACCCTTTGAATCCTTTGCTTCCTTTTGTGAGAGATGCTAAGATGTCGTTTCGTCGTTGAGGTCTAAGAGGTTGGGACCTCTAGGCCGAGGAAGTGGACAGTAAAGGGCCCCCAAAAAATTGCAAACTTCAAAACTCTTTACGACATTCCTCGCAGCGTTGGTATAGATGATTTCGACCCTCAACATCATCATACTAATCTAGGCCCCGAGGACGCCATGGCCTTTTATACCAAGGCGATCATAGAAGGCGGGATCAGGTTCCCCCTCCATCTTCTTCTTCTCCAGTTCCTATCTATGTTCCGCCTCTTCCCAGGGTAATGTTGCCTTAATACTTTCAAAATAACCATGGGGATAGTGGACCTCAATAGGCACCTCGGGGTCAACCTAGGTCTCGAGGATATCCTCTTCTGCTATTCCTTGCTGAGGGTGATGCCCCCAAAAAACTTATATCTGAAAGCTTGGGGTACATCCATGTACCTAGTCACCCATCTTCCTGATTCCAACAAGGGGTACTGGGACGACTTGCTGATCTTCAGCGGCGCCTAGGAAAGGGGGGTCGACCCCGATTACGATGGCTTGTCCTGCCACAAGGAGTGGCGAATAACAAGTATGTCAGCTTCTCCCTCTCTTCTTGGCCTTTTAATTCTCTGATTACTAGTCCTGATGCTCTTCTTTCTTTTGTGCAAACATTTCCACTCACAAAACTGCTCCCTCGCCTTGACACCTAGTTAATTTTGCCGACCTTGAAACCATCTGGGGGGTACATCGGCGACAGGTTTGGATGATCTGCTAACTTGCTCCTGGACTACATTCTAGGATACAAAAAGTTTTCCCAACTTCCCCAGCCCNTGCTTTCTTTTGTGCAAACATTTCCACTCACAAAACTGCTCCCTCGCCTTGACACCTAGTTAATTTTGCCGACCTTGAAACCGTCTGGGGGGTACATCGGCGACAGGTTTGGATGATCTGCTCACTTGCTCCTGGACTACATTCTAGGATACAAAAAGTTTTCCCAACTTCCCCAGCCCTACGATCCCTCCAGGTGGTCCGAGCTCTTCTAGGAGAACTTTGAGTAAGAGGAGAACTTAGAAGAGGATCTTGACAGGGCCATTAAGGCTGAACTAGAGGGGGTCGCCGAGGGAGCTGAAGAAAGAGAAGCGGCGGTAGTCAGGGACCAATCCTCCATAATCCAAGCCGAGCCCAACACATCGGGAAGGGAGGCTTGGCCTGATTTTAGCATCCTTTAGAGTTTGGACGAGCAGGACACATTGGAAGTGGCCATGTCCCACAGACCACGCATTCACCTCAACTCCCTGAATCGGAAGGCTGCCCTGGCCGCTGGGAGGGGCAGGGGATCTTCTACCAATGTTCCACCACCCCTTCCCAAAGTCAACATCAACATCCCTCCTCCTCCTCCCATGCTGTCAAGGTCCACCGGCCTAGGTCAGGTCTATGACCGGGGCCTTCTAGTCAAGGGGGAGAGGAGGACCAAGCAAAGGCATGATGGTCTGGGCCGAGGCAAGGGCCTTCCATCTCAGCAACGACAATGATAGCAAAAACAGTAGCAACCATAGCCGCAACAACAACAACAACAACAACAACAAAACTAGCAAAATCCTCCTCCTGTTCCACCGACAGACATTTTCGAGGAGTGGCTTCCCCGGCCCATGATCGAAATAATAGAGTGATCCGAGTGAATGACTCGATTGTCCATAATCCTCATGTGGCCTATGCCGTGAATGAGACTTTTCACTTTGGTGCCGATATGGCGAAACACTGGGAACGACCGACCAATTAACTGTTCCGCTCAATCATCCAGGGCTCCCTGGTGGTAAGTTCGTGTAACTGCTCCCTTTGTTTTCCTGTCTTCTTTGCATCGGTGTAACTTTTTTCATTTTCCCTTTTAATAGGCTTCCCAATAGATATTGGTTATTGCTGCATGCTACCATGCTCTAAGGCAAAGTCTTCAGCAAGCCGAGAGGGAGAAAACTAAAGCGGAGAAGGCCCTTGCTGCTGCCAGGGAAGATGTGGCTATCAGGGATGCCACTCTATTATCCCAGGTAGCCCAAATTGCCTAACTTCTATAAGACGACGAAACTACGAGGGTCAGCATTGAAAAACTGAGTATGGCCCTTGTAGACGCTGAGAGAAGGATCACTAAGGCAATGAAGTGACTATCTGCGGCGGAGGTGAAGGCCGAGGAGTCATAGCAGACCTGCTTGACACTTACTCAAGAGCTTGACAAAGTCAGGGCCCAGGCGGAGGCGGCCAGGAAGACCGAGCAGCAGATCACCGATGAATGTGTCGATGTTGTTCTTCTTGCTATTTGGAGATGTTGCTAGGGATGCCGGTGGTGAAGTGATCAGTCCTCTTCCTCCAGCTGTTTAGACTTAGATTTTTTATTTCTCTTGTGCTTTTCTCTTCTTTTTTATTTCCCCTTTCCTTTTGAAATGAAAAATCACTTTGCTTTTCTTTCATGCATGCTTTCCTTTGATAATTTGTGTATTTGTTTGTAACCTCTAACTCCGAAAAGTTTTAACCTCGCATGTGTTGACCCTTGGGACCAAAAGGCATAGGATTTTAGAGCTTTACTTTTATCGCTTAGATGTATTCTTGGTATCCCTCGGCCTCGAGGATTCATTACCAGCAATATCAAATTTGATAGGTACCGATGCCGAGGTCATGTGTTGGGAATGGATAGCTTCGAGGGGTTTCAACGTCGAGGGCATTGAATGCACTTTCACTCTAATTAGCCTCATCTTCCTTGTTGGTTGATCCGAGGGGATAAGGCTTCTCGTGCCCCACTAACATCTTGCTAAGAAAACTTCACCCTTGCACTTGTGCAAGCACTCTAGTGGTCACCCTCGGGGTTTGTGGGAACACTTAGGCGTAATTGCACCCATTTCTAGATGCCAACNTGAGGCTTCTCGTGCCCCACTAACATCTTGCTAAGAAAACTTCACCCTTGCACTTGTGCAAGCACTCTAGTGGTCGCCCTCGGGGTTTGTGGGAACACTTAGGCGTAATTGCACCCATTTCTAGATGCCAACTATTTTCTTAAGATCTTTCCTCTTCTTAGTTCCCTGAGGTATGGTTGTTATCTTGACAACCCATTTCCAGGCTCCATTCACTTAGTTCAGACAAGTTAAACTTCTAGTGATTCACGTTTGCTTCATAAGGTGCCGCGTGACAAGGTATCCTTATTCCGCACAATATACCCGATGAGTGCCCATCTCCAACAGTCATTTTCCATTCCGGAGGTATGCTCCTATTATCAAGTTGAAGGCTGGGGTCCCCGAGACTACTTCTAGAGCCCCCACCCTTGCTAAAAGGAGAGCCCCAGTTATTTATTTGGAGGCAAGAATCTCTGAGACTCTGCTTCCATGGCCATGCCCTTTCCAGGAGGCTTGCTCCTGTTATTTAATCGAAAGCAAGAGTCCCTGAAAACTCTGCCCCCAGGGTCATGCCCTTTCTAGGATAATTCACTTGGCATAAAAATAAGTTTTTATTCATCAAAAGTAGTATTTCTTTAAGTTCATTACATTCCAAGGATGAATCACAACATTTATTTCCATGTCTTCTAGTTTGTATGATCTGGAGCCTCCCATTGTTGTGACTTTATATGGGCCTTCCCAGTTGGGACCCATCTTTCCATTTGACGGATCCCGAGTGTTTGTCACCATCCTCCTGAGCACCAGATCGCCTATCTAGAACTCTTAGGGTTTCACCCTCCTATTGTAGAGCCTGGACACCCCCTCTTGACACTTGGCCAATTTTAAGGCGGCCACTTCCCTTCTTTCCTCCGCAAGGTCCATATCCAAGCTGAGTTGTTGATCGTTGTCTCTAGTGTCGAAGGCTTGAGTTCTTATGGTAGGGAGGCCTACTTCTAGCAGGATGACTACCTCTACCTTGTATGTGAGAGCGTAAGGTGTCTCCCTCGTAGAGGTTTGAGGGGTGGTTCTGTACGCCCATAAGATGTTTAGAAGTTCATCCACCCACTTTCCCTTGGCCTTTTCCAACATTTTCTTGGTTCCATTGATGATAGTTTTGTTTGAGGATTCTGCTTGCCCGTTGGCTTGTGAATAGGCAAGGGTAGAGTAGTAGTTCCTGATTCTAAGATGCTCACAAAAAGACTTGAAACGTCTGCTGTTGAATTGGGTTCCATTGTCTGACACAAGTGCATTGGGGATCCCAAATCTTATCACTATATTCTTCCATACAAATTTCTTGGTATCTATGTCCCTGATATGGATTAGCGGCTCTGCCTCGACCCACTTCGTGAAATAATCGATTCCTACTATCAGGAATCTCTTGTCCCTAGGAGCCCTTGGAAGGGGTCCAACTAGGTCGAGTCCCCACTGAGCAAACAACCAAGGACTGGTCAGTGGATATAAGTTATCAGCCGGTTGTCTAATAAATGGGGTGAACCTTTGACATTGGTCACACCTCTTGACATATGTCTACGCATCCCTTTGCATCTGTGTATGACCGTCCATCTGAATGCCCCCCACATATTCCTTCATGTACCTCGTATAGGAGAGGTTCGACTTTGTCTTCCCGGACGAACTACAGGTACGGTTTGGAGAACGATCTTTGGTACAACTTCTAATCCGGGGAGACCGAGAATCTTGGGGCCTTCAACTTTATCTTCCTGGCTTCCTTAGGGCATCCAAGGAGATCCCCGAAAAGGAGGAACTAGAGTAGCATATTTGTATAGCTAGGGGGCTCCTCCACTTCCTGGATAGCCACTATCATGTGGGCTTCGTCTATGCTAAAGTAGGGAAGGTACTCCACCATGATCCTTCGTGTTATGTCGGAATCCAATGCTGAGGCCAAGTAAGCCAGGGCATCAGCATGGGTATTTTTGTCTCGGGGAACTTGCTTAACTTGAACTTTCTAGAACTTGTGGAGCAAAGCCATTGCTTCATGATGGTAAGCCCTCATCCTAGAGTCCCTTATTTCAAACTCTTCATTGACTTGGTTGACCACCAACATGGAGCCGTAGTGGATGATTAGCTTTGTAGCTCCTGCTGCATCAGCTAGTTTGAGTTTGAAAATAAGGGCTTCATACTCTGCTTCATTATTGGATGCCTTAAAGCCAAGCCAGACGGTTTGTTCCATGACCACTCCCTCTAGGGAGACTAACAGTACCCTGATTATGGAATCCTTACTATTGGAAGATCCGTCTACATAGAGGTTCCAGGAGATCCCCAAACTACCTACCGAGGACCCCTCCCCAAGGAGGGGTAGCTCCTCCAAGAGAGGAGGCTCCTTGGAATACTCTGCGATGAAATCTGCTAGTACTTCTCCCTTCATGGCAACGCAAGATTTGAAGTGGATATCATGCTTTCCCATCTCCACTGCCCACTTAGCGATTCTTCCCAAGAGATCTGCTTTTCCTTGGATTGCCTTCAAGGGTTGGTCCATTAGAACGGTGATCGGGTACGCTTGGAAGTAGTGCCTTAGCTTCTTTGCGGCTGTGATTAATGCTAATGATAGCTTCTCCAATGGTAGGTATCTTGTCTTTGCATCCAATAGGGCCTTGTTCACATAGTACACCAATTTTTTTGTTCGTGTCCATGCTCATGGACTAGTACCCCGCTGACGGTAAATTCTGACACGGCCAAGTAAAGGAATAGCGTTTCCCCTCTGGTTGGGACAAAAAGGTTTGGGAGGACCCTGAGGTATTATTTGATCCCTCTGAGTGCATCTTCACATTCCTAAATCCAAGTGTCCTTCCTGGCTCTCTTGATAGCTTCAAAAAAAGGCCTGCATTTGTCTGATAATCAAGAGATGAAATGGTTTAGTGCAGCTAGCATCCCTGTGAGTTTTTGAACTTCCCAAATAGTTCGAGGGCTTCACACATCCATGATGGCTCGTATTTGTTCTGGGTTTGCCTCAACTCCACATTGTCTAACCAAGTATCTGAGGAATATCCCGGACCCAACTCCAAAGACGCAATTGGCCACATTCAACTTTAATCTATACTCTCAAAGGATGGATGAGGTGCTTTCAAGGTCCGTAAGGTGATCATCCTCCCTCCTAATTTTGACCAACATGTCATCTATATATACCCCCATGGTGTCTCCTATTTGCCACTTGAACATCCGATTCATGAGCCTTTGATACGTAGCACCCATGTTCTTTAGGCCAAAAGACATGAACCTGTAGCAATAAACCCATCTTGGAGTAATGAAGGCAGTCTTCTCTTGGTTGGATGGATGGAGGAAAATTTGATGGGAAGCAGCCCTAGCATCCAGGAAGGCCATGTGCCAGTACCTGGCCGTGGCATCCACCAACTGGTCTACCTTAGGAAGGGGGAAGTCATCTTTTAGACATACTTTGTTTAGGCCGGTGAAGTCCATGCAAACACCCCACTTCCCTCCCTTCTTTTTTGCACAAACTGTGTTTGATAGCCATTCTAGGAATTGGACTTCCCAAATGGTGTTGGCCTCCAGGAGCTTCTTTACCTCTTCATTTACCACTTGGGTGTAATGCGGTGCAGTACACCGAGGCTTTTGCTTCACCGGCTTATGAGTGGGATCAACATAAAGCTTATGAGTTATGACGTCGAGGCTTATCCCCTTTAGTTTTGTGGCATCCTATACAAACACATCTACATTTCTTCTCAAAAAATTGACCATTTCTTCCTGCTCGGCCGGGGAAATGATGGGGCCGATCAGGAAGTATTTTTCTTTGTCTCCCTTCACTAGGAGTACCTTCCGGAGATCCTCCATTGAGCGATCTGTCGGATCAATCTACGGCTCATCAACTCCAAGCTGCCCGATCTGTAATTACTATTTGTTCAGGACCTCTTTTGGGGCTCGATCCTTTTCCTTGGAGGTGACCCCTGCCCTTACTGCCGAATAGAAATAATTCTTGGCGGATGCTTGGTCTCCGTGGATCTCTTTCACTCCCTCTAGGATAAGAAACTTCAACTTTTGATAATAGGTGGAATGCACTGATTAGTACTTAAAGTTAGCATTTTACTATGCCTTTTTGGGACTAATTGTGCTTTGATGGAGTTTAAGTAATAACATTTCAGGTCCTAAAGTGAACAAGAGCTCAAGGACAACAAATACCACACTTGGATGTAACACTAGTGGATTAAGGGGCAAAATTGGAAAATCTTGGCACAAAGCAAGAATGTTCGAACGTGGATCAACGTTCGAACTTTCCCCTGAAGTGATTAAGGACCAGGTTGCTGAGACATGGTGTGTTGCAGTCAAAAAGGGAAAATGCTGAGGTACTTGAATACCATGTTTGAACGCCCACTCACGTTCAAACGTGCTCTGGGAACCCGAGCAGACTAGACTACTGAGACCTACTGGAGTGTTGCAGCAAAGAAAAAAGAACCATAGAAGTACTTAAGTACAATGTTTGAACGCCACTCCACATTCGAATGTTGTCTTGAGTTACTGAGGACCAAGTTGCTGAGTGCAGGGTTAGAGTTGTTCAAGACATATGGAAGTAACCATCACAGAGACCACAGGCCACTTAAGTAGGGGTGTTTAGACCCCATCTGACATTCGAACACCCTTAAAGCAAAGACAAACACAACGTTCGAACGACATATCACGTTCGAACGCCTTAAAGCAAAAATGACACACAACATTCGAATGACAGATCACGTTTGAACGTTTCACTAACTGGCTGCAAAGTTGTTGGCTTTTCACTTGGACTTGGGCGGTAAACACTATTCTTGCACCCCCCTCCTCTTCCTTGCCTATAAATAACCCCACTGTGGGAGCTTCATGGGCAATTTTTTTCTCTTGTAAAGTAGAGTAGAGAGTTATTTCTTGTACATTTCTTGTTTATGTTTTCATTTTGCATTTGTATCAACCATGATGGAGGCTTAGACTCCCCTTGTAGTTGAAGTCTTTTATTTACTTGTGCTAAGTTTTACATTCATGTTGTGACAACCATGATGAAGGCTTAGACTCCCCTTGTAGTTGTACTTGCTTTTATTTACAAGTATCAAGAGAGACAGCTCATCTTTTGATTGTGGTGGAAACCCTCCTAAAGTAACTAGTTTTCTTCTACTTTCTTTATTTCTTTCACTTTCATTGCTTGAGCTTCCTTCTTCCTTAGAAGAGTGAAACTCATCCACTTTTCTAGAGNGATTGTGGTGGAAACCCTCCTAAAGTAACTAGTTTTCTTCTACTTTCTTTATTTCTTTCACTTCCATTGCTTGAGCTTCCTTCTTCCTTAGAAGAGTGAAACTCATCCACTTTTCTAGAGCTTTACCAAAGTTGTAAAGGGTGAAATGTGATTCACATAGTCTTTGGCGAAGATCAGCTCTTCGTTTATTGCACTTTACCTTGTAAGTTCTCTACTTGGAGGGATGAGTATCACTCACTTTTC
Organism: Ilex paraguariensis; assembly: GCA_963454935.2. Classification (NCBI taxonomy): domain Eukaryota; kingdom Viridiplantae; phylum Streptophyta; class Magnoliopsida; order Aquifoliales; family Aquifoliaceae; genus Ilex; species Ilex paraguariensis. Next base: position 257,247 of record CAUOFW020000947.1, on the reverse strand, counting down.
TAGCTTTACTCAAGCCATGAAGAATGAGTAGTTTCTCATTCACTCTTTAGTAAGAGGTGATGAACATGTATTGATTATCCGGAAGTTATATTTGTGCAATTCCTTTATGCTTTAATGCTTTATATTTCACTTGTTCATTGAATGGTTGAATGTATCTAGCAAAGCTAAGGTACTTTGTATAACCACGGGTTCTTTCTATGTCACGGATGACTCTTGCATGGAAAAATCTGTTGGTTCAAGGCAAGTACCTAGGTGATATCTACTTGATACATTTCAACCTTCATTATTATCATGCTTCATCTAAAGAATGGAACATTAATGCCATGGTTGGATGCTTGTAGAAACACTTGCTTGTTTGTAGATGGGTTAAATCTCGGCACAAGGACTTCTTGTCCACTTAAAGGCATAGGAATCATGTGCTTAATTCTCATAGTCCATCTTTATCTTCCGATTAACTTGCTATTGACAGGAGAGTTAATTGAGTTATAAAACACAAGTATAATAAACCGGATGATTAACCACATGTTTTGATCCTCAAGCTAAAGGGTGATTGTTTTACATTTGAATTTATCTTATATTTTGTCTAGAAAACTCTTGAAAAGAATCTTCTATTCTATTCAAAAAATTCCACTGCTCCAAACTTTTAAAATTTTTAGTTACTTGGTCTCTATTATTGCTTATTTTAAAACACCAATCATAGTTCCCTGTGGATTCGACTCCAGACTTAATCGGATTATTACTACAACTTGACCGCTTGCACTTGGATGTACACATTTCGGATCAAGTCAAGTTTTTGGTGCCATTACCGGTGAACCACAAAAGGTGTTTACGGTAAAAGGTAAGAAGACCTCAATTTTTGTATAGATACTTGCTTCACTATGTATAAATTTGTTTTAATTTTATGTCTGAGGACTCTCCTCACTATCAAAATTTGCCGGCAAAATCTTTTGGGTCTGTGAATCAATCGGAACCACTTTCAACTAGATCGGTAGTAGACTCTTGTGAAAGTAAAATGGCAAATGAAGAGGGACGAGGAGAAATTCCTGCGAGAGAGGGTGAAGTGCCTAACTGTGGACCTCTGCGGGATTACTTAAATCCCATAAGAAATAGTGTTCCCTCTTGTTTTATTTTTCCTTAAGATGCACCCCTCTTTATTGTAAAGACGGGGACAGTTCAACTACTCTCTTAATTCCATGAACTCAAAACAGAAAACCCATATCTGCACATAAAGGAATTTGAGGAAGTATGTGAAACGTTTCAAGACAATTCTGAGCTAGCTAAAATGAAAATTTTTCATTCTCTCTAAAGGATAGAGCTAAACAACAGCTAAATTATTTAAAAGTTCTTTCAATACTTGATTGGCGGGCACTACAAAATGAATTTTTCAAAAAAAAATTTCCTCTACACCGCACTAATGTATTGAAAAGGCAAATCATGAATTTTTCGGTCAAAGAAGGAGAAACCTTTTACCAAAGTTGGGAGAGATTCAAGGATCCACTCCAGTCCTGCCCACACCATGCATTTGAGAATTAGACTTTGGTAGGATTTTTTTATGACTCCTTGCCCTAGACTACGTCAGTTTGTCGAAATGATGGCTCAAGGAGAGTTTATGAGCAAAAGTCCAGAGGAGGCATTCAATTTCTTTCACACCATGTCTGACAGTTCTCAGACGTGGGACTCATCCTCCCCTACCATTGTTGAAGTTAAACCATCTGCTTCCCAATGAGGGTAAGTATGTCTTAAGAGATGACGATGACCTAAGAGCAAAAATGTCCACCCTGTCTCGAATGCTTGAAGCTTTAGAGATGAAAAAAGTTCATTAAGTTGAGGTTAGCTCTCCCGCAGAACAAGTGTGTGGGATCTGTGCGCTAATAGGGCACCCCTACTGAGGAGTGTCTTACCATTCCAGCATTCAAAAAGGTTTTGTTGGAACAAACAAATCTTTTTTCCAACTTCAACAAGCCTTACTCCAACCTATACTCTGAAACATATAATCCATGGTGGAAGAACTACCCGAACTTCAGTTGGAGAAACACACAACCAACTCCCATGATCCAACAACAAGATTCATGCCCATCACCTCAAGACCTCCCACATACCAACCATACCAACCACCACAAAAAAGGAACTTGAGGATACATTGAATCAGTTCATGCACAGCCAAATGAACTACAACAATAGTTTCACTCAGACTTTCACTAATTTCAAAACACAGGCCACTTAATCTTTTGAGGATCTTAAAAGCCACATCCAAAAATTGACCCAATCCATGACCACACATGAGAAGGGCAAGTTTCCTGCCCAACCAAAACCACCACAAGGCTAATTTCAGGTGGAAAATCCCGCAATCATGGAAACTCCACAAGCCTAAGCCCAAGTTATCACTACACTAAGAAGTGACAAAGTAATTGACAAGACTATCAAAGACATGTTACTTCCAAAGCCAAAACCCAAGTCAATCCCAGTCAATTCACCAATCGAGACTGAAACAATTGAGCCTGAATGTGAGAAAGAAGAAGAACCTGAGCCCATGATTGAACAAGAACCTGAGCCATCAAGGGAAAAAGAATCCTCATGTTATATTCCTGCTCTTTTTCCTCATAGACTCAAAACTGCACAGAAGTTGAATAATCAGCCAGAAATTTATGAGCTCTTCAAGCAAGTAAAAATCAACATCCCACTTTTGGATGCAATCAAACAGGTTCCATCTTATGCCAAGTTTCTGAAAGACTTGTGCACAGTCAAGAGAAGCCAGAATGTTCAAAAAAGAGCCTTCCTGACAAAGCATGCTAGTGCCTTGCTTCAACACAAAACCCCTCCAAAATACAAAGATCCAGGGTGTCCAACTGTGTCGTGTGTCATTGAAAATTTCAGTATCGAACAAGCACTAGTAGACCTTGGAGCAAGTGTCAATTTTCTCCTATTTGTTGTTTACCAACAGTTGGTCTGGGAGAACTCAAACCCACAAGTGTCACACTTCAGTTGACAGACAGATCTGTCAAAATTCCTAGGGGTATTGTTGAAGATGTACTTGTTCAAGTGGACAACTTTGTATTCCATGTTGACTTCATCGTCCTAGATACTGAACTAGCAAAGTACTTAGAGAACCTAATTCCCGTTATTCTTGGTCGACCCTTCCTAGCAACTTTAAATGCATTAATTAAATGCAGGAATGGGGTCATGAAATTAACCTTTGGGAATATGAATCTTGAGTTGAATATTTTTAATGTTGCCAAACACCCAGAAGAAGAAAAAGAAGAAAGAGAAATAAATTTCATTGAGTATTTGGTTCAAGACCATCTGAATAACACATTATGTGAAAATTTCACTGAACTTTCTTTTTTAGAATCCATCACATCTGAAACAATAGATGATGATCCAAAGAATTGTCCGACTCATGCTATTGATACATGAACCCTCAAATTCGAGGAACTTTCGCCAAGTGGCACAAAGCCACTCTCATCTAGTGTCAAGCCACCAAAGCCTGAATTGAAACCTCTGCCATCTGACCTCTAATATGCATTTCTAGGAGAGGACGATTTGTACCCAGTAGTAATTTCATCTAAGCTCACAAACTTGCAAGAGTCTAAACTGATTGAAGTTCTTAAAAACCACAAAAGCACCATTGGGTGGACCATCGCTGACTTGAAAGGTATAAGGCCATTGATCTACAATCATGCCATATATCTGGAAGAGGATTCCAAACCCTCTCATCAAATGCAGTGACAACTGAACCCTCACATGAAGGAAGTTGTGAAAATGGAAGTGCTTAAACTCTTAGATGCAGGGATAATCTTTTTCATCTCCGATAGTAAATGGGTTAGTCCAACCCAAGTTGTGCACAAAAAGTCTGGGGTCACAGTGGTAAAAAATGAAGCCAATGAACTAGTACCAACTAGAGTCATCACAGGATGACGGATGTGTATTGCAGGCCATGAATTTTACTATTTCCTGGATGGCTATTCCGGGTACAATCAAATTGAGATAGCACTTAATGAACAGGAGAAAATCATATTCACATTCCCCTTTAGCACTTTTGCATTCAAAAGGATGCCTTTCAGACTTTGTAATGCTCCTGCAACATTCTAAAGATGCATGTTGAGTCTGTTCAGTGATATGGTCGAATAATTTTTGGAAGTATTCATGGATGACTTCTCTGTCTATGGTGACTCATTTGATTTGTGTCTGACCAACCTAGAAAAGGTATTAATAAGATGTAAAGAGACCAATTAGGTGGTTAATTAGGAAAAATGCCATTTCATGGTAACACAAGGCATTGGCTTAGGTCATATTGTGTCGTCCGAGGGCATGAAAGTTGACAAGGCCAAAATAGATTTGATTGGGAACTTGCTTGCTCCCAAGACTGTAAAGGATGTTTGATCATTTATGGGACACGCAGGATTTTACAAAAGATTCATAAAAGATTTTAGTACCATAGCAAAACCCATGTGTCATTGATTAACCCTAATTAAGGCACAATTTAATAGGTAAATTGTGTTAGTTGAATAAAGTTAAACTAGTCAAAATAAATCAAATTAGGGTTAGTGTGTGAATAAAGGATAATGCATTAATTGTTGTTTTTTTCAGGGTTTTGTGCGTCAAAGCTACAAACTACTGGGAAGCCAATTGCATTAAAGCTACAAACTACTAGGGTGCCAATTATCAAAGCTCAAAACAAAGGGGGATCAAAGAATTCAAGGCCACCAAACAAGACTTTCATGTAATTCAAGGCCACCTAACAAGACTTTCATATAATTCAAAGCCACCTAACAAGACTTTCACCCTCCCTTGTTGCCTATAAATACCACTCCTTAGGACTTGTAAAGCATTTATCTTTTGGTAATGGAAAACCCTCCAAAAGTATTATTACTTACCTTATTGCTTATTGCTTTATTTAAGTATTGTTTTCTTTTATTGTATTATTGCTTTCTTTTACTTTAAGTATTGTTTTATTCTATTGTATTATTGCTTTCTTTTACTTCCATTGCTTGAGCTTCCTTCTTCCCTTAGAGTAGTGAAACTCTTCCACTTTTCAAGAGCTTTACCAAAGCCGTGAAGGGTGGAACGTGATTCACTCATTCTTTGTCAAAGATCGGCTTCTTGTGTAAAATATTTTACCTTGTAACTCTTCTACTTGGAGGGATGAACATCACTCACTTTTCTAGCTTTAACAAAGCCATGAAGAGTGAGTAGTTTCTCATCCAATCTTTAGTAAGAGGTGATTATCCAGAAGTTATATTTATGCATTTCATTTATGCTTGGCTCTAGTCTTTATTTCTTCATAAAGTTTTCTCATCATATTGTTGTCTTTATTTTAAGCATGAATAGCTAAATCTCTTAGTTGGCAAAANAACATCCGGAAGTTATATTTATGCATTTCGGTTATGCTTAGCTCTAGTCTTTATTTCTTCATAATGTTTTCTCATCATATTGTTGTCTTTATTTTAAGTATTAATAGCTAAATCTCTTAGTTGGCAAAACCAAGGGGAACCTCCACTTGGGTATACCATTTTTAACTCATTCTCCTCCCTTCTTTCAGAGTTCAATGNCCATTTCAACTCATTCTCCTCCCTTCTTTCAGAGTTTAGTGGTTCGGTTTGACTGGGTTGAGGGTGGATAAGTTGGTAAGTCTCTAATATTTCGTAGGCCTAGTCACGATTTATGCCTAGATACTCACCAATCTTATCCCTAGCTTCCCATGAATCAATCGTTCATTCATGCNTCTTTCAGAGTTCAATGGTTCGGTTTAACTGGGTTGAGGGTGGATAACTTGGTGAGTCTTTGATATTTCATGGGCCTAGTCACGGTTTATGCCTAGATACTCACCAATCTTATCCCTAGCTTCCTATGAATCAATCGTTCATTCATGCTCTATTGGAGGAGGGTTTCGAGTTGAGACGGTATTCCTATTAGAGTGACCTCTTGGATTTATCAACATTTGTTTCTCATTTTACTAGCATCAAAATAACTTCCAGTTATTAAAGATTTTACACTTTCTTTCTCCCAAAATCAGCTTACCCTCGGTTTACTTCCTTCCCCGTGGAAACGACCTTGGAATACCACCAAGTAAAACACGATCCGTGAAAGTCTCGTTGTGCTTGGGGAGCATTTTTGTTCACACACACACACATTTGACATTTCATTCATCCACCATTTTGTTTCCCTTTCTTTTGACATCATCCCAAGGAGAGTGACACTCCCCTTCATCCATATACTATACATGATAAAAGGTGATGTTTAGAGGTTAGGAAACAATAAGGAATTTTGTCAAGTAGTCATCTCCTGAGTCAAGACGTAATCTTTGATTGGAGTGAAGCAGGCCAAAAAGCTTTTGACAAGCTTAAAGGCATGTTAATTTCTGTCCCAATAATGCAANGTAGGCCAAAAAGCTTTTGACAAGCTTAAAGGCATGTTAATTTCTGCCCCAATAATGCAACCCCCTGACTAGACTCTACCCTTTGAATTAATGTGTGATGCAAGTGATTATGCTGTAAGTGTTGTATTTGGACAAATAAAAGATAAGAAACCACATGTCATTTACTATGCAAGTAAAACTTTGAATGATGCTCAAATAAATTATTCAACAATTGAAAAAGAATTGCTTGCGGTAGTTTATGCGTTGGAAAAATTTCATCCTTATCTTGTTGGTTCTTTTGTTACTGTGTTCACTGACCACACAACATTAAAATTCTTGCTCATAAAGAAGGATGCTAAGCCTAGGCTTCTAAGATGGATACTCTTACTTCAAGAGTTTGACCTTGTCATTAAAGACAAAAAAGGTGTTGAGAATGTGGTGGCAGACCATCTGTCTAGGTTAACTTATGAATTTCACGAGGATAGACTACCAATCAATGAAAAATTCCCCAATGAACAACTGTTCATAATTGATGAGACCCCATGATACGCTGATATTGCTAATTTCCTTGCTACTGGAACACTCCCTCCGTCCTTTTCCCCCACGGACAAAAAGAAATTTTTAAGGGAGGTTCGTAACTTCTTTTGGGAAAATCCATACGTATTTAAGTATTGTAAGGATCAAATCATAAGACGTTGCATCCACACTCGAGAAAACAGACAAGTAATAACATTTTGTCATTCTGAAGCATGTGGTGGTCACTTCTCCTTAAGAAAAACCACTGCAAAAATCTTATAGTGCAGATTTTACTAGCCTACACTTTTCAAAGATGTCAATGCTTTTTTGTTTAAATTGTGATAGATGCCAAAGGTTGGGAAGCATTTCGAAAAGAAACATGATGCCCTTGAACCCGATTCATGTGATTAAAATTTTTGACTGTTGGGGCATTGATTTTATGAGACCATTCCCCCCTTCCTTTAGCTATCTATACATTTTAGTGGCCGTAGACTATGTATCCAAATGGATTGAAGCAATTCCATGCCGAAATAATGATCATCAAACAGTGATCATATTTCTTAAAGAAAATATTTTTTCTTGGTTTGGAGTTCCTAAATCAATCATACGTGATGGGGGGCTTATTTTTGCAATCGCCCTTTCTGGAATATGAGGAAAGATTTTTCATAAAATTGTAACCCCTTATCATCCTCAAACTAGTGGACAAGCTGAATTAGCTAATCGGGAGATCAAATTAATTTTAAAAAAAATGGTAAATCCAGACCGCAAAGATTGGTCGTCAAGACTAAATAATGCACTCTGAGCATATCGCACTGCATTTAAAATAATTTTGGGCATGTCTCCTTATCGATTAGTCTATGGAAAGCCATGTCACCTACTTGTGAAATTGGAGCATAGGGAATATTGGGTCATTAAAGCAATGAACAGTGACCTGGACAAGGATGGACTTTCAAGAAAACTACAAATTAATGAACTGGAGGAATTGAGAAATGAAGCATATGAAAATGCTAAAATTGTGAAATCCAGGATGGAAATTTTTCATGACAAAAACATTGTGCGGAAGTCTTTTGAACCTTCTCAAAAAGTCATTTTGTTTAATTCAAGACTCCGCCTATTTCCTAGTAGGTTGAGATCAAGATGGACAGGGCCTTATATTGTCAAAAATGTGTTTGAACACGGAGTAGTAGAAGTGGAAAATCCAACGAACGGTAATATGTTTACTATTAATGGTCAGCGATTGAAACCATTTTTGGAGAACTTTGTCAAAAATGTGGAGACCATTCTTTTAATGGATCCAGAACATCGCTTTGAGAAAAACGCCTGTCGACACAAAAAGAGGGCTGGTTAGGAAAAATTCGATTAAACCCGACCCACAGGCGCACCTTTATATATCATTTTTCCCCTTTTCTTTTTTTTTTCAACACCGCCCTTCCCTTTTTTTCCTTTTTCCTTCTTCTTCTTCTTCTTCTTCTTCTTCTTCTTTGATGTTCGTGATCTTCTGGAACCACGACCCATATCCCATCAACACCATGACCATACAACCTGAAGACCCAGTCCTTTGTCTCATGATCTNTCTTCTTCTTCTTCTTCTTTGATGTTCGTGATCTTCTGGAACCACGACCCATCTCCCATCAACACCATGACCATACAACCTGAAGACCCAGTCCTTTGTCTCATGATCTACATGCGTTTAATCTATTTGTACATGGCTCTTCTTCTTCTGTCTGCACTCAGAATCAAGGGTTTTCATCCTAGTGAAAACCCACATCTGCAACGAGATGTTTGATTTGTGTATTTTGCTTGTAGGTTTTGGTTAATGAACAAGATCTCTACCATTCAACCTCATCTGCAAAGCTCACCACATCGGTAAATTCTAAACATTGGGGACAATGTTCAGTTTAGGTTAGGGGTGAGAACTACAGTTCATATGTGCCCGAAGAAAACTTTTGTTGTTGTTGTTGCTGTTCTAGATCAGATTGTGTACCATGTTTTGTATAAATTGATGATTATATTTGTGAGTCATCTCTGATCATTTTTATGACTAGCAGACGTTAAAGAACTAGATAGTGAGTCTTAAAGCATAGAAAGCATGGATGTTAAACTTTTTTGGTTTAGTCTAAAAGTTTTGCGCACTTTTCCTTCTGATGTGCATACTTTGATCATCATAAAAGCAAGATTGGTGAGAAAGAATGAGATCCGAGAACAACAAGCGAAATCCCTATGCGGCAGAAGCACTTTTGATAAGCATCATCATGCCAAAAGACTTGGTGCCTGTAAACAGTGTGGTAGAGTCTTTCACGGGAAGAAATATAATCAGTGTTCTGAACCAATTTTTGGTCAGGCACACGATCGATTAGATTGGATAGTGAATGGACAAAGTAAGGATTATCCTGACACGGTATCCTATTTCGGTACTTTGCTTGATCGATTTGTGAGAGACGAAATTGGGAGAGTTACTGGTTGTTCAAATGGCACGGAGACAGATGAAGACTCGGATTAGACTTCTTTTTAAACTGTGAAAAATTGTGTGGTGGGGATAAAAGCCAAGGGTCCGAATTTTCGTAAAAAGTGCAAAAAATTTTTTTTACAAACTCTTTTGACTGAAATGAAAATATGGGCCGAGTAAGGAATGTCCCAGAATACCAACCTAAAGCATGGGTAGGGACTTATCTTGAGACACCATGAATTTTTGGTTCAAACCTATGAGTTCTGTTCTATATTATTGGATAATGTAGTGCAAAAAAATTTTGAAAACTTTTTTGAGTTTGATTCAATGTTCGAACGCCAAGTGATGTTCGAACGTCGCTTGCTTATAGTATTCAACCTCTGATGAAGTCTCTGATGGAAACGAAAAGTACTGGGAGCTCAGTCCGTTCGAATGCCAATAGCACATTTGAACGAAATTAACGTTCGAACGACAGGAGCTTGCAGTACATTGGTCTCTGACAGAACTCAAAAGTACTGGGAGCTCACCACATTTGAATGACATCCACGTTCAAATGATGTTTTAGAAANAAACGATAACCAAGCCATAAGAAAATATACTTGACATACCTTGCTATCTGATTTTCTTACACCCTCTTATAAATCAATATGATACAGAAAAGCAAGAGAAAGAGAAAAGATAATGGTGGCTACCGTTCAATGAAAGAAAAGTCAGTGGAAACAACCAAAAAGGAAAAGAGACAAGATAAACAGGGAATTGCCAAGAAAGTGAAAAATGAGAAAAGTGAAAGAAAGAAATATAAGTTCTTGGAAAAAGACCTAAANCTTGAGACACCATGAATTTTTGGTTCAAACCTATGAGTTCTGTTCTATATTATTGGATAATGTAGTGCAAAAAAATTTTGAAAACTTTTTTGAGTTTGATTCAATGTTCGAACGCCAAGTGATGTTCGAACGTCGCTTGCTTATAGTATTCAACCTCTGATGAAGTCTCTGATGGAAACGAAAAGTACTGGGAGCTCAGTCCGTTCGAATGCCAATAGCACATTTGAACGAAATTAACGTTCGAACGACAGGAGCTTGCAGTACATTGGTCTCTGACAGAACTCAAAAGTACTGGGAGCTCACCACATTTGAATGACATCCACGTTCAAATGATGTTTTAGAAATCCTTCTAACTACGTTCGAACATAACTGATGTTCGAACGTCACTTCTCAGACTATAAAAACCTCAGTCGTCTTCCACACTGAGAAATTCCCAAAAACCTCCAAAATCTATCAAACCCTAGAACCCGTCTTTGATACCTAGTCCACAAAATATCCTCAATTCCCCAATTTCACTTAAAATCAACCCTCCCAAACTCATTCCCACATCAAAAACCTCAATCCCACACTAAAACCAAGACTTTTTAGAGATCATGTTAAAGCTCAAAGGCATGCCTAGAGTTAAACTACCTGCCAGGCGAAACCACGTAAAACAGGTGCCAAATTTTGTAGAAGAAGTGATTGAGGAGAGGGAGGGTAGACCAATAGTGAGGAGATACGATCGAACGCGATTCCCGAATGCCCTCAAAGCTGATAGGTATGAAATTTTTTTCCAAAATCATGCAATAGTTTGTGAGTGGGATTTGGTGATTACTGATTTTACGGAGTTGGGAATATTTGCTGAGATGGAGAGGAGGAATTGGGTATGGTTTTTGCGAAACGGCGGAGACACCATTGTTAATTTGGTACGAGAGTTTTACTCCAATGCCAAGATAATGAATGGCGCAATCCGAATGTACGTAAGGGGCATCCACATTGATGTGGATGAAGCATATATTAAGGAGATAAGGCAAGAGGTGCCTCGGGTGCAAAACCTGAGATACCCTCCAAAAAGAATGTTGCAATGAATTTGGTTGGGAGGGAGCTGACGGGAGTAGCTAACTTTTCTTGGGTGGGATGAAGATTTTTACGCCAAGGGGAACTAACTGACAAATACAAAATGGTAAACTTGATTGCGGTGTCAAACTTTGCTCCAGCAGGATGGAAAAATGAGATTCTGCCTGACATGGCTTGATTGCTTTATGCACTTGGGAAGAGCCATAGCATAGACATCCCCTCTCTCTTCTTGAATGAAATGAAGAAGGGCTATGATGCAAAGTAAAGCTCACTTCCATTTGGCACCTTGGTGACTGAGATATGCAAAGACCACGGGGTCAGGGTGAGGTCCAAAATGAAAATTCAAAAGCCAATGGGGCCACTAAACAAGGCCTCTTTTCGGAGAAGCCAAGGTCAAAGTGGTTCCCTGGCTACAAGACAAGATGTGCCCCCTCCCCAAGGAGTCGATAAAGTGCAAGAGGAGCTTGATGCTGAAGAAGAAAGGGGGATGGAGATAAAGAGAGAACAGCAAGAGGCTGGCCCCAGCATGACCACCCAGCATTCTTTACGGGACATCATGCTTAGCATTGAAGCTAAGCAGGATGAGATCCTTAGTCTCTTGAGGAGTGAAGCTGGTGGAGCTGGTGGAGACAGTGGAGATTGAGAGGGTTATTTTTGTTCTTGGTGGTGGAGTGTTTGATTGTTTCTTCGTTGGTTGATGAATTTCTTCGTTGGGTGTTCTTGGGGATATTTGTAGATGTTGTGGATTTCTATTTTTGTTCTTGATGGTGGATGGTTGTTTTATAGATGTTTGTGGATAGTTGAAATTTATATTTTGATCACTTTTTGTATGGATGGATTGAATCATTGGTATTACTATAAACATCATATTCTATGGAATGAATGATTCAGTTTATCACTTTTATTTGTCTAAATGCATATGTAGAATTAGCACTTTGGTAATTCTTGATAATAAATGAAACAAATGTGCATTCGAAGGTTGCTTGTTAAAATTACTAAAACATATGATCGGTTTGACACCTCAACTTAGCAACCAAGACTTGAAACCACATTTCTTGGAAAACTGGTATTATCTCTATGCTTAAATTGTCGAATGCACATTAGTATTTGTCATTCTTAAGATACAAGATCATCAGACTCGAAAATGGAATCGCTATATAACCAACATTCCTTGAAACACCCGGCATAACCAGTGGAGATGACAAAGAATACCATGGTAAGTTTTGAGAGGATATCCACAATTACTCAAAGTAAGCTCTTTTACTTTCATTTTTTCAATAATCTCATTAACTTTGCTTTGATTGACGCAACTAAAGTGATCTATTTACATATCCCACAAGGAACTTTTGCATACGACACATACATGTGCACATACTTGAGAAATGATCTTAGTTCATCTTTGATTTAACTTTGAGCCTTAGACATTTCTTTTCACAAAGTATATCCCTAGTCAGCCATGCTTGAGCTTTCAATAAATGAGTTCTTTTTTGAAAAACCCAAACGATAACCAAGCCATAAGAAAATATACTTGACATACCTTGCTATCTGATTTTCTTACACCCTCTTATAAATCAATATGATACAGAAAAGCAAGAGAAAGAGAAAAGATAATGGTGGCTACCGTTCAATGAAAGAAAAGTCAGTGGAAACAACCAAAAAGGAAAAGAGACAAGATAAACAGGGAATTGCCAAGAAAGTGAAAAATGAGAAAAGTGAAAGAAAGAAATACAAGTTCTTGGAAAAAGACCTAAAAGTAAGAAAGAAACGTGCTACAATACATAAGGAAAAGATAGCTTTTTGAATACCATTAACGTCATTTCGTTAGCCACTGACCTCTAGCCACATTACAACCTACAAAAAGCCCTAATTGATCTCAAGTTTGACGCATATGTAGGTCGCCAACTACACGCGGGATATGCTAAATAACATTTCTTTATTTGCATCAACTTTCCTCCATGATATTATGCCAAAACATGATTAGTTTGTATCCTTAAACTTCACTCCTTTACTAATTGCGCATTTGATTTTTCGACTGGCCATCTTTTGATTACATGCCCTGTGAGAAATATGTCACTATAATCGGAGCAATTTTTTGCTGAGATCTAGGAGAGGTTTGTGAAATCAAAGCTATCCATGGAAGGTGGTAAAGTGGAATGTTTGTTNACATTTGAACGAAATTAACGTTCGAACGACAGGAGCTTGCAGTACATTGGTCTCTGACAGAACTCAAAAGTACTGGGAGCTCACCACATTTGAATGACATCCACGTTCAAATGATGTTTTAGAAATCCTTCTAACTACGTTCGAACATAACTGATGTTCGAACGTCACTTCTCAGACTATAAAAACCTCAGTCGTCTTCCACACTGAGAAATTCCCAAAAACCTCCAAAATCTATCAAACCCTAGAACCCGTCTTTGATACCTAGTCCACAAAATATCCTCAATTCCCCAATTTCACTTAAAATCAACCCTCCCAAACTCATTCCCACATCAAAAACCTCAATCCCACACTAAAACCAAGACTTTTTAGAGATCATGTTAAAGCTCAAAGGCATGCCTAGAGTTAAACTACCTGCCAGGCGAAACCACGTAAAACAGGTGCCAAATTTTGTAGAAGAAGTGATTGAGGAGAGGGAGGGTAGACCAATAGTGAGGAGATACGATCGAACGCGATTCCCGAATGCCCTCAAAGCTGATAGGTATGAAATTTTTTTCCAAAATCATGCAATAGTTTGTGAGTGGGATTTGGTGATTACTGATTTTACGGAGTTGGGAATATTTGCTGAGATGGAGAGGAGGAATTGGGTATGGTTTTTGCGAAACGGCGGAGACACCATTGTTAATTTGGTACGAGAGTTTTACTCCAATGCCAAGATAATGAATGGCGCAATCCGAATGTACGTAAGGGGCATCCACATTGATGTGGATGAAGCATATATTAAGGAGATAAGGCAAGAGGTGCCTCGGGTGCAAAACCTGAGATACCCTCCAAAAAGAATGTTGCAATGAATTTGGTTGGGAGGGAGCTGACGGGAGTAGCTAACTTTTCTTGGGTGGGATGAAGATTTTTACGCCAAGGGGAACTAACTGACAAATACAAAATGGTAAACTTGATTGCGGTGTCAAACTTTGCTCCAGCAGGATGGAAAAATGAGATTCTGCCTGACATGGCTTGATTGCTTTATGCACTTGGGAAGAGCCATAGCATAGACATCCCCTCTCTCTTCTTGAATGAAATGAAGAAGGGCTATGATGCAAAGTAAAGCTCACTTCCATTTGGCACCTTGGTGACTGAGATATGCAAAGACCACGGGGTCAGGGTGAGGTCCAAAATGAAAATTCAAAAGCCAATGGGGCCACTAAACAAGGCCTCTTTTCGGAGAAGCCAAGGTCAAAGTGGTTCCCTGGCTACAAGACAAGATGTGCCCCCTCCCCAAGGAGTCGATAAAGTGCAAGAGGAGCTTGATGCTGAAGAAGAAAGGGGGATGGAGATAAAGAGAGAACAGCAAGAGGCTGGCCCCAGCATGACCACCCAGCATTCTTTACGGGACATCATGCTTAGCATTGAAGCTAAGCAGGATGAGATCCTTAGTCTCTTGAGGAGTGAAGCTGGTGGAGCTGGTGGAGACAGTGGAGATTGAGAGGGTTATTTTTGTTCTTGGTGGTGGAGTGTTTGATTGTTTCTTCGTTGGTTGATGAATTTCTTCGTTGGGTGTTCTTGGGGATATTTGTAGATGTTGTGGATTTCTATTTTTGTTCTTGATGGTGGATGGTTGTTTTATAGATGTTTGTGGATAGTTGAAATTTATATTTTGATCACTTTTTGTATGGATGGATTGAATCATTGGTATTACTATAAACATCATATTCTATGGAATGAATGATTCAGTTTATCACTTTTATTTGTCTAAATGCATATGTAGAATTAGCACTTTGGTAATTCTTGATAATAAATGAAACAAATGTGCATTCGAAGGTTGCTTGTTAAAATTACTAAAACATATGATCGGTTTGACACCTCAACTTAGCAACCAAGACTTGAAACCACATTTCTTGGAAAACTGGTATTATCTCTATGCTTAAATTGTCGAATGCACATTAGTATTTGTCATTCTTAAGATACAAGATCATCAGACTCGAAAATGGAATCGCTATATAACCAACATTCCTTGAAACACCCGGCATAACCAGTGGAGATGACAAAGAATACCATGGTAAGTTTTGAGAGGATATCCACAATTACTCAAAGTAAGCTCTTTTACTTTCATTTTTTCAATAATCTCATTAACTTTGCTTTGATTGACGCAACTAAAGTGATCTATTTACATATCCCACAAGGAACTTTTGCATACGACACATACATGTGCACATACTTGAGAAATGATCTTAGTTCATCTTTGATTTAACTTTGAGCCTTAGACATTTCTTTTCACAAAGTATATCCCTAGTCAGCCATGCTTGAGCTTTCAATAAATGAGTTCTTTTTTGAAAAACCCAAACGATAACCAAGCCATAAGAAAATATACTTGACATACCTTGCTATCTGATTTTCTTACACCCTCTTATAAATCAATATGATACAGAAAAGCAAGAGAAAGAGAAAAGATAATGGTGGCTACCGTTCAATGAAAGAAAAGTCAGTGGAAACAACCAAAAAGGAAAAGAGACAAGATAAACAGGGAATTGCCAAGAAAGTGAAAAATGAGAAAAGTGAAAGAAAGAAATACAAGTTCTTGGAAAAAGACCTAAAAGTAAGAAAGAAACGTGCTACAATACATAAGGAAAAGATAGCTTTTTGAATACCATTAACGTCATTTCGTTAGCCACTGACCTCTAGCCACATTACAACCTACAAAAAGCCCTAATTGATCTCAAGTTTGACGCATATGTAGGTCGCCAACTACACGCGGGATATGCTAAATAACATTTCTTTATTTGCATCAACTTTCCTCCATGATATTATGCCAAAACATGATTAGTTTGTATCCTTAAACTTCACTCCTTTACTAATTGCGCATTTGATTTTTCGACTGGCCATCTTTTGATTACATGCCCTGTGAGAAATATGTCACTATAATCGGAGCAATTTTTTGCTGAGATCTAGGAGAGGTTTGTGAAATCAAAGCTATCCATGGAAGGTGGTAAAGTGGAATGTTTGTTATATAGCAATTCTTGTTTCTAGAATGATCATTCCCACTACTCAAGGAATCCCAAATGCCAATGTGACAGATGCTAATTTTTGCATAGAATAAATACCTATGAAAGAGGAGCATGTAGGATGTAAGTCGAAATTGAGGGTTGAGTGTCTCAACGACCATAATGCTAACTTATTTCAACTAGCAACCTCAAATACATATTTGTTCGACCAAAGTTTGTGGGTAGCTTCACTGAAAACTCTCACGAGACAACACTCGTCCATTAGGGTAAATGACTTGATCTAAAATGTGTATACCTAAGTGTAGGCAGTCAAGCTGTAGTANTGTTAAAGCTCAAAGGCATGCCTAGAGTTAAACTACCTGCCAGGCGAAACCACGTAAAACAGGTGCCAAATTTTGTAGAAGAAGTGATTGAGGAGAGGGAGGGTAGACCAATAGTGAGGAGATACGATCGAACGCGATTCCCGAATGCCCTCAAAGCTGATAGGTATGAAATTTTTTTNGATACATTCAATCATTCAATAAATGAAATATAAAGCATCAAAGCATAAAGGAAACAAACACTAATTCACTATCCAGTCTAATCGATAATCCTTACTCTGCCCATTCACTATCCAGTCTAATCGATCGAGTGTACGACCANTTACGGAGTTGGGAATATTTGCTGAGATGGAGAGGAGGAATTGGGTATGGTTTTTGCGAAACGGCGGAGACACCATTGTTAATTTGGTACGAGAGTTTTACTCCAATGCCAAGATAATGAATGGCGCAATCCGAATGTACGTAAGGGGCATCCACATTGATGTGGATGAAGCATATATTAAGGAGATAAGGCAAGAGGTGCCTCGGGTGCAAAACCTGAGATACCCTCCAAAAAGAATGTTGCAATGAATTTGGTTGGGAGGGAGCTGACGGGAGTAGCTAACTTTTCTTGGGTGGGATGAAGATTTTTACGCCAAGGGGAACTAACTGACAAATACAAAATGGTAAACTTGATTGCGGTGTCAAACTTTGCTCCAGCAGGATGGAAAAATGAGATTCTGCCTGACATGGCTTGATTGCTTTATGCACTTGGGAAGAGCCATAGCATAGACATCCCCTCTCTCTTCTTGAATGAAATGAAGAAGGGCTATGATGCAAAGTAAAGCTCACTTCCATTTGGCACCTTGGTGACTGAGATATGCAAAGACCACGGGGTCAGGGTGAGGTCCAAAATGAAAATTCAAAAGCCAATGGGGCCACTAAACAAGGCCTCTTTTCGGAGAAGCCAAGGTCAAAGTGGTTCCCTGGCTACAAGACAAGATGTGCCCCCTCCCCAAGGAGTCGATAAAGTGCAAGAGGAGCTTGATGCTGAAGAAGAAAGGGGGATGGAGATAAAGAGAGAACAGCAAGAGGCTGGCCCCAGCATGACCACCCAGCATTCTTTACGGGACATCATGCTTAGCATTGAAGCTAAGCAGGATGAGATCCTTAGTCTCTTGAGGAGTGAAGCTGGTGGAGCTGGTGGAGACAGTGGAGATTGAGAGGGTTATTTTTGTTCTTGGTGGTGGAGTGTTTGATTGTTTCTTCGTNGAGTGAAGCTGGTGGAGCTGGTGGAGCTGGTGGAGATTGAGAGGGTTATTTTTGTTCTTGGTGGTGGAGTGTTTGATTGTTTCTTCGTTGGTTGATGAATTTCTTCGTTGGGTGTTCTTGGGGATATTTGTAGATGTTGTGGATTTCTATTTTTGTTCTTGATGGTGGATGGTTGTTTTATAGATGTTTGTGGATAGTTGAAATTTATATTTTGATCACTTTTTGTATGGATGGATTGAATCATTGGTATTACTATAAACATCATATTCTATGGAATGAATGATTCAGTTTATCACTTTTATTTGTCTAAATGCATATGTAGAATTAGCACTTTGGTAATTCTTGATAATAAATGAAACAAATGTGCATTCGAAGGTTGCTTGTTAAAATTACTAAAACATATGATCGGTTTGACACCTCAACTTAGCAACCAAGACTTGAAACCACATTTCTTGGAAAACTGGTATTATCTCTATGCTTAAATTGTCGAATGCACATTAGTATTTGTCATTCTTAAGATACAAGATCATCAGACTCGAAAATGGAATCGCTATATAACCAACATTCCTTGAAACACCCGGCATAACCAGTGGAGATGACAAAGAATACCATGGTAAGTTTTGAGAGGATATCCACAATTACTCAAAGTAAGCTCTTTTACTTTCATTTTTTCAATAATCTCATTAACTTTGCTTTGATTGACGCAACTAAAGTGATCTATTTACATATCCCACAAGGAACTTTTGCATACGACACATACATGTGCACATACTTGAGAAATGATCTTAGTTCATCTTTGATTTAACTTTGAGCCTTAGACATTTCTTTTCACAAAGTATATCCCTAGTCAGCCATGCTTGAGCTTTCAATAAATGAGTTCTTTTTTGAAAAACCCAAACGATAACCAAGCCATAAGAAAATATACTTGACATACCTTGCTATCTGATTTTCTTACACCCTCTTATAAATCAATATGATACAGAAAAGCAAGAGAAAGAGAAAAGATAATGGTGGCTACCGTTCAATGAAAGAAAAGTCAGTGGAAACAACCAAAAAGGAAAAGAGACAAGATAAACAGGGAATTGCCAAGAAAGTGAAAAATGAGAAAAGTGAAAGAAAGAAATACAAGTTCTTGGAAAAAGACCTAAAAGTAAGAAAGAAACGTGCTACAATACATAAGGAAAAGATAGCTTTTTGAATACCATTAACGTCATTTCGTTAGCCACTGACCTCTAGCCACATTACAACCTATAAAAAGCCCTAATTGATCTCAAGTTTGACGCATATGTAGGTCGCCAACTACACGCGGGATATGCTAAATAACATTTCTTTATTTGCATCAACTTTCCTCCATGATATTATGCCAAAACATGATTAGTTTGTATCCTTAAACTTCACTCCTTTACTAATTGCGCATTTGATTTTTCGACTGGCCATCTTTTGATTACATGCCCTGTGAGAAATATGTCACTATAATCGGAGCAATTTTTTGCTGAGATCTAGGAGAGGTTTGTGAAATCAAAGCTATCCATGGAAGGTGGTAAAGTGGAATGTTTGTTATATAGCAATTCTTGTTTCTAGAATGATCATTCCCACTACTCAAGGAATCCCAAATGCCAATGTGACAGATGCTAATTTTTGCATAGAATAAATACCTATGAAAGAGGAGCATGTAGGATGTAAGTCGAAATTGAGGGTTGAGTGTCTCAACGACCATAATGCTAACTTATTTCAACTAGCAACCTCAAATACATATTTGTTCGACCAAAGTTTGTGGGTAGCTTCACTGAAAACTCTCACGAGACAACACTCGTCCATTAGGGTAAATGACTTGATCTAAAATGTGTATACCTAAGTGTAGGCAGTCAAGCTGTAGTACTAGTCTGGTTGAGTCCAGAGTCGAATCCTCAGGGAACTATGATTGGTGTTTCAAAGTGAGCGGTAGTAGAGACCAAGTAGCTGGAAACCTTGAGAGTTTGAAGTTGTGGAATTTCCTGAACAGAATGTAAAATTCTTTCCAAGAGTTTCCTAGACAAAAAATAAGATAAATTTAAATGTACAACCTTCACCCTTTAGCTCGAGGATCAAAACATGTATTAATCACCCAATTTATTATAGTTGTGCTAGATAACTCAATTAACTCTCATGTCAACAGCAAGTTAATCGGAAGATAAAAATGGACTGTGAGAATTAAGCACATAATTTCGATACCTTTCTAGAAGTTGACAAGAATTGCCTGTGCCGAGATTTAACCCGTTTACAAACAAGCAAGTGTTTCTACAAGGTATCCAACCATGGAATTAATGTTCCATCCTTCGGATAAAGCTTAATAACATTGAAGATTGAATTGTTGTCATGAAGATCTAACCGGGGTGCTTGCCTTGAACCAACGGGTCTTTCTATGCAAGAGTCATCTGTGACATAGAAAGAACTCATACTTATACTAAGTACCTTAGCTTTGCTAGATACATTCAATCATTCAATAAATGAAATATAAAGCATCAAAGCATAAAGGAAACGCATAAATATAGATTTTGGATAATTTCTACATATACATCACCTCTTACTAAAGAGTGAATGAGGAACTACTCACTCTTAATGGCTTGGATAAAGCTAGAAAAGTGAGTGATGCTGATTCCTCTAAGTAGAGAACTTACAAAGTAAAGTACAATAAGCGAGGAGCCTTTCTCCACCAAAGAATAAGTGAATCATGTTCCACCCTTCACAGCTTTGGTAAAGCTCTAGAAAAGTGGAAGAGTTTCACTCCTCNCTCAACTTAGCAACCAAGACTTGAAACCACATTTCTTGGAAAACTGGTATTATCTCTATGCTTAAATTGTCGAATGCACATTAGTATTTGTCATTCTTAAGATACAAGATCATCAGACTCGAAAATGGAATCGCTATATAACCAACATTCCTTGAAACACCCGGCATAACCAGTGGAGATGACAAAGAATACCATGGTAAGTTTTGAGAGGATATCCACAATTACTCAAAGTAAGCTCTTTTACTTTCATTTTTTCAATAATCTCATTAACTTTGCTTTGATTGACGCAACTAAAGTGATCTATTTACATATCCCACAAGGAACTTTTGCATACGACACATACATGTGCACATACTTGAGAAATGATCTTAGTTCATCTTTGATTTAACTTTGAGCCTTAGACATTTCTTTTCACAAAGTATATCCCTAGTCAGCCATGCTTGAGCTTTCAATAAATGAGTTCTTTTTTGAAAAACCCAAACGATAACCAAGCCATAAGAAAATATACTTGACATACCTTGCTATCTGATTTTCTTACACCCTCTTATAAATCAATATGATACAGAAAAGCAAGAGAAAGAGAAAAGATAATGGTGGCTACCGTTCAATGAAAGAAAAGTCAGTGGAAACAACCAAAAAGGAAAAGAGACAAGATAAACAGGGAATTGCCAAGAAAGTGAAAAATGAGAAAAGTGAAAGAAAGAAATACAAGTTCTTGGAAAAAGACCTAAAAGTAAGAAAGAAACGTGCTACAATACATAAGGAAAAGATAGCTTTTTGAATACCATTAACGTCATTTCGTTAGCCACTGACCTCTAGCCACATTACAACCTATAAAAAGCCCTAATTGATCTCAAGTTTGACGCATATGTAGGTCGCCAACTACACGCGGGATATGCTAAATAACATTTCTTTATTTGCATCAACTTTCCTCCATGATATTATGCCAAAACATGATTAGTTTGTATCCTTAAACTTCACTCCTTTACTAATTGCGCATTTGATTTTTCGACTGGCCATCTTTTGATTACATGCCCTGTGAGAAATATGTCACTATAATCGGAGCAATTTTTTGCTGAGATCTAGGAGAGGTTTGTGAAATCAAAGCTATCCATGGAAGGTGGTAAAGTGGAATGTTTGTTATATAGCAATTCTTGTTTCTAGAATGATCATTCCCACTACTCAAGGAATCCCAAATGCCAATGTGACAGATGCTAATTTTTGCATAGAATAAATACCTATGAAAGAGGAGCATGTAGGATGTAAGTCGAAATTGAGGGTTGAGTGTCTCAACGACCATAATGCTAACTTATTTCAACTAGCAACCTCAAATACATATTTGTTCGACCAAAGTTTGTGGGTAGCTTCACTGAAAACTCTCACGAGACAACACTCGTCCATTAGGGTAAATGACTTGATCTAAAATGTGTATACCTAAGTGTAGGCAGTCAAGCTGTAGTACTAGTCTGGTTGAGTCCAGAGTCGAATCCTCAGGGAACTATGATTGGTGTTTCAAAGTGAGCGGTAGTAGAGACCAAGTAGTTGGAAACCTTGAGAGTTTGAAGTTGTGGAATTTCCTGAACAGAATGTAAAATTCTTTCCAAGAGTTTCCTAGACAAAAAATAAGATAAATTTAAATGTACAACCTTCACCCTTTAGCTCGAGGATCAAAACATGTATTAATCACCCAATTTATTATAGTTGTGCTAGATAACTCAATTAACTCTCATGTCAACAGCAAGTTAATCGGAAGATAAAAATGGACTGTGAGAATTAAGCACATAATTTCGATACCTTTCTAGAAGTTGACAAGAATTGCCTGTGCCGAGATTTAACCCGTTTACAAACAAGCAAGTGTTTCTACAAGGTATCCAACCATGGAATTAATGTTCCATCCTTCGGATAAAGCTTAATAACATTGAAGATTGAATTGTTGTCATGAAGATCTAACCGGGGTGCTTGCCTTGAACCAACGGGTCTTTCTATGCAAGAGTCATCTGTGACATAGAAAGAACTCATACTTATACTAAGTACCTTAGCTTTGCTAGATACATTCAATCATTCAATAAATGAAATATAAAGCATCAAAGCATAAAGGAAACAAACACTAATTCACTATCCAGTCTAATCGATAATCCTTACTCTGCCCATTCACTATCCAGTCTAATCGATCGAGTGTACGACCAGAAATTAGTTTAGAACACTAATTATATTTCTTCTCATGAAAGACTCTACCACACTATTTACAGGCACCAAGTCTTTTGGCATGACGGCGTTTAGCAAAAGTGCTTCTACCGCATAGGGGTTTCGCTTTTTGTTCTTGGATCTCATTCTTTCTCACCAATCTTGCTTTTCTCATGATCACAGTATGCACATCAGAAGGAAAAGTGCGCAAAACTCCTAGACAAAACCAAAAAATTTTAACATCCATGCTTTCTATGCTTTAAGACTCACTATCTGATTTTTTAACGTCTGCTAATCACAAAGACGATCAGNGATAGAAGGAAGCTCAAGCAATTGAAGTGAAATAAAAGAACATTGAAAGTAAAAGAAAGCTATTTACTCTTGGAGGGGGACTTCCTCAACCAAAAGATGGAGGGTTGCTTCCTTAACCAACAAGTGGAGGGTTTCTTCCTCAGCCTACAAGTAGAGGGTTGTTTCCTCAACCAAGAGATATTACACAAGAAAATATAGCATACATCTAAGACTAATCAAAATGAGTGGGAGTCTAAGCCTCCATATAAACTTGTTACTAGTTCTTGGTGTAGTCTAAGCCTACAAACCAAGATTTCACTTTACAAGAGGAAGAATACCCTCCTTCAAGCTCCCAACATGGGAGTATTTATAGGCAATGAAGGGGAGGGGGGAAGACAAGAGAGGGTGAATAGTGTATGCCGCCCAAGTTCAAGTGGAAGACCAACTACTCTGCAGGCAGTCTAGGGAGGATGTTCGAACGTGGTCTCAGTTTTTGCAGTATGGACGTTAGAACGTTGCTTGATTTTTGAACATGTCTACTATTTTTACTTTACGGGCGTTCGAACGCCAGATGGGGTTTGATCATATCACTCAAGTGGTCCTCTAAGGAAACCCACTTTCATACTTCGTTCAGGACTTGGCATTTTGCACTCATTACCCAGGTGTTCTAGTGGATGTTCGAACGTGAGTTGGTATTCGAAGGTGGTACTCAAGTGCACTTCCTTCTATGCTGCAGCACGCCATGTCTTCACAATCTGGTCTTGTCATTGTTCCAGTGGACATTCGAACATAGGTTGATGTTTGAACGTTCTTGCTTTGTTCCAAGCTTCTCCAATTTTGTTCCCTAATGTGCTAGTGTTACATTCAAGTGTGATTTTTGTTGTTCTTGAACCCTTTTTCCACTTCAGAACTTGAAATGTCATAATTTAAACTCCATCAAAGTATAATTGGTCCAAAGAATGCATAATAATATGCTACATTTAAGTACCAATCACAGCCCCCAACCTAAATATTGCTAGTCTGTAGTAATAGATCAACAATGAAATGTAAATGCCTTTTTCGTATGTCATCTGGTTGAATTTAGCTTATGCAACAAGTCGTTGAACTGTTAGGTTTACCCTAGTAGACAAGTGTTGTCTCGTGAGGGTTTTCAGTGAAGCTACCCCACAAACTTCAGTTGAACAAATGTGTGTGTGAGATTGTTGACTTAAAAAAATGAGTTAGCATCATGGTAGTTAGGATACTTAACCCTCAATCGTGACTTATCGCCTACATTTCTTTTCCATTGGCACTTACTCTATGCAAAAAATAGCACCTATCACATTGGCATTTGGAATTCCCTGAGTAGTAGAATGGTCATTCTAGAAACAAGAATTGGTATATAAGAATCATTCCCTTTTTTCCACCTGCCATGGATAGCTTTGATTTCACAATCCTCTCTTGGAATGCTCTCAGCAAAACAAATCGCTCTGATTATAGTGACTTATCTCTCAAAAGGGCATGTGATCAGAAGATGGCCAGTCGGAAAATCTCATGCATAATTAGTATAAGAGTGAAGTTTTGAGGAAAACAGACTTAACATTGGCGTAATCTCATGGAAGAATATTGATGCAAATAAAGAAATTCTAGTTAACACACCCCACTTGTAGTAGACAACATACATATACATCACACTTGAGATCACCCAGGGCTTTTTGTAGGTTGTAATGGGGCTAGAGGTTAGTGGCTAATGAAATGACGTCAATGGTGATTAAAAGCTATCTTTTTATGTAATGTTGCACACCACCTTCTAGCTTCTCGGCATTTTGCATGGGAATTGGATTTCATTCTTTTATTTTCTCTTTTTTTCACTTTCTCGGCAATTCCCTGTCTCACTGTATCTTTTCTCTTTCAATTGTTTCCACTGATTTTTTTTATTGAACAGTAGCCACCATTGTCTTTTCTATTTTTCTTGCCTTTCTGTAACATATTGATTTGTAAGAGGATGCAAGAAATTAGATAGCAAGGTATGATAGATTTATGCTTTTGTGGCTCGGTCATCACACAGGTTGTTTTCGAAAAAGAATTCATTCATTGAAGGCTCAAGCATGGCTGACTAGGGATATACTTTTGTAAAAGAATTAGCTAAGGCTTAAAGTTGATCCAAAGATGGCTTAAAAATCCTATCTCAAGTATGTGCATATGTACGTGTATGCAAAAATTCCTTGTGGGTTATGAAAATAGATCCCTTTAGCTGCGTCAATTAAAGCAAGGTCAATGAGATTATTGAAAGAGATCAGAAGTGAAAGAGCTTACTTTGAGTAATTGTTGATATCCTCTCAAAAAGAACCATAAAGCTCAAGACTTACCATGGTTTTCTTTGTCATCTCCACTAATTATGTCGGGTGTTCCTGGGAATGTTGGTTATATAGCGATTTCATTGTCGAGTCTAATCACCGTATACCTCAAGAATAGCAAATAATGATTTACATTTGACAACTAAATCATAGAGATAGTATCAAGGTTCCAAAAAAAATGAGGTCTTACGTCTTGGCTGTTAAGTTGAGGTGGCAAACCGATCATGTGCTTAGTCATTTTCACAAGCAATCTTAGCATTTGTATCTGTTTTATTATTTATTAACAAGAATTAAAGTGCTAATCCTATACATGCATTTTAAACGAATAAAAGTGATAAACTGAATCATTCATTCCACAAAAGATGATGTGTTTACAATCGTACCAATGATTCAATCATCCATAGAAACATAAACTTCACTTATCCACAAGAAACAACAAAGATAAACATCCACCAAGACAAATATCCACCATCATCTATA
The DNA here is from genome assembly GCA_963454935.2 of Ilex paraguariensis. Classification (NCBI taxonomy): domain Eukaryota; kingdom Viridiplantae; phylum Streptophyta; class Magnoliopsida; order Aquifoliales; family Aquifoliaceae; genus Ilex; species Ilex paraguariensis. The sequence continues at coordinate 231,259 of CAUOFW020000947.1, read as the reverse complement.
AAATATCCCCAAAAATCACAAAGAAGAATCATAAGAAACAACAAACATCCACAAGGACCCTCAAAGAAGAAATTTTTATCAAAGAAGAAACAAATAACAACCCCAAACAAGGACAGAAATCAACTTCCTCCATCTCCCCCATCTCCACTGACTCCACCAGCTCTACTGGCACCACCAGCTCCACTCCTCAAATAGCCAAGAATCTCCTCCTACTGTCGGAGAATCTTGTCTTGGTTGGCCTCAATGTCAAGCATAATATCTCTTAGTGATCTGCAGTTGCTGGAGCTAGGTTCTACCTCTTGTGTAGATGCTTGGTCCCTCTCTTCCTCCATCTCTCTCTCCTCCTCCCAGTCAAGCTCGTCTTGCACTTCATCAACTCCCCGGGTCGGTGGCACCTCTTATCTTGCCGCTAGGGTGCCACTATGCCCTTGGCTTCTCTTGAAAGAGCATTTGTTTAGTGGCCCCATTGGCTTTTGGATCTCCATCTAGGGCCTTAGCCTCACCCTAGTATCAGTGCATATCTCAGTCACCAAAGTGCCAAAAGGGAGTGCACTCCTTTTCGCATCATACCCCTTCTTCATTTCACTCATAATCAATGAGGGGAGGTTGATGCTATGCCCTCTTCCTAGTGCATAGAGCAAGCGAGCCATTTCAGGTAAAATCTCATTTTTCTGTCCTATGGGGGTGAGGTCAGACACCACAATCAAATTTAGCATTTTGTACTTATCGGTGAGCTCCCCTTGTTTCAAAAATTACCTTCCTCCCCATGAAAAATCAGACAACCCCATCAACTCTTTCCCCACAACATTCATAGCTATATTCTTTTTAGGGAATATGTTGGGTTCTAAACCCAGGGCACTTCTTGCCTCATTTCTCTTATGTAGTCTTCATCCACGTCAATGTGGATTCCCCTCACATAACTTTTCAGTGCCCCATTGACGATTTCTGTGTTAGAGTAAAATTTCCTCACCAAATCGACAACAGCCTCCCCTCCGTTTTGCAAGTACAACCCCCAATTTCTTCTCTCCATGTCCACAAAGATGCCCAATTCAACAAAATCATTCAAAATTACATCTCTCTCATAGACCACAACATGCTTAAGGTAGACGTTCTCATACCTGTCAGCCTTGAGGACACTGAGAAATCGAGTTCTATCATATCTCCTTATGATGGGCCTCCCATCTCTTTCCTCAATGACTTTTTCTACAAAATTGGGCTCCTAGTTTGGTGTATAACGTTTAGCAGGTAATTTGACTCTAGGCATGGTGTTTTTAGTTTTTGAGCTTGGAATAAATTTGAAACTCTTGATTTTCTGGTGAAAATGGGGATTTCAGATATGGGAATGAGTTTAGGAAGGTTGATTTTAGGTGAAATTGGAGAATGGAAGGTGGTCTGGGGGCTGGGTATAGCAAATGGGTTCTAGGGTTTTAGAGGTTTTGGAGGTTTTTGGGAATTTCTCAGTGTGGAAGACGATCCAAGCTTGTATAGTCTGAGAAGGATCGTTCGAACATGGTTGTCGTTTGAACGTAGTGAGCTCCTAGTACTTTTGAGTTCTATTGGAGATCAAAGTACTGTATGCTCCTGTCATTCGAACGTGCTATTAGCGTTCGAATGAACTAAGCTCCCAGTACTTTTCATTTCCATGAGAGGCTGAGTACTGTAAGAATGCGACGTTCGAATGTCACTTGGCGTTCGAACGTTTAATCAAACTCAAAAAAATTTTTTGCATCACACTATATAATAAAAGAGGACAAAACACACAAGTTTGAACCTAAAATTCATGGCATCTTAGGACAAGTCCTTACCCATGCTTCAGGTTGGTATTCTGGGACACTCCTTACTCAGCCCATATTTTCATTTCAGTCAAAAGAGTTTGTACAAAACAAAAAGGATTTTTACACTTTTTTACAAAAATTTAGACCCTTGGCTTTCATCCCAACTACTCTAATCCGAGTCTTCATCTGTCTTCGTGCCATTTGAACAACCAATAACTCTCCTAATTTCCTCTCTCACAAATCGGTTAAGTAGAGTACCAAAATAGGATGGCGTGTCAGGATAATCCTTACTCTGCCCATTCACTATCCAGTCTAATCGATCGAGTGTACGACCAGAAATTAGTTTAGAACACTAATTATATTTCTTCTCATGAAAGACTCTACCACACTATTTACAGGCACCAAGTCTTTTGGCATGACGGCGTTTAGCAAAAGTGCTTCTACCGCATAGGGGTTTCGCTTTTTGTTCTTGGATCTCATTCTTTCTCACCAATCTTGCTTTTCTCATGATCACAGTATGCACATCAGAAGGAAAAGTGCGCAAAACTCCTAGACAAAACCAAAAAATTTTAACATCCATGCTTTCTATGCTTTAAGACTCACTATCTGATTTTTTAACGTCTGCTAATCACAAAGACGATCAGAGATGACCCACAAACATAACCATCAAAATACAAAACATGGTAATCAAAATACGCTACACAATCTGATCAAGAACAACAACAACAACAACACAAATTTAAAAATTTTCTATGGGCACATATGAACTGTAGTTCTCACCCCCCAACCTAAACTGAATGTTGTCCTCAATGTTTCGAATTTACCGATAGGTAGGCTTTGAAAATGAGGTTGAACGATAGAGATCTTGTTCATTAGCTGAAACCTACAAGCAAAATACACAAGTCAAACATCTCGTTGCAGATCTGGGTTTTCGCTAGGATGAAAACCCTTGATTCTGAGTGCAGATAGAAAAAGAAGATCCATGTAAAAATAGAGTAAACACATGCAGATCATGAGACAAAGGACTGGGTCTTCGAGTAGTATGTTCATGGTGTTGTTGGGAGATGGGTCGTAGTTCTAGAAGATCGCGAACAGCGAAGAAGAAGAAGAAGAAAAAAGAAAAAAAGGGGAAGGGCAGTGGAGAAGAAAAAAGAAAAGGGAAAAGACGTCTTATAAAGGTGCACCTGTGGGTCGGGTGTAATCGGATTTTTCCTGACCCGCCCCTTTTTTGTGTCGGTAGGCGCGATTCTCAGAAGGATTTTTTGTATTCATTAAAAGGATGGTCTCTTCATTTTTGACAAAGTCCTCCACAAAGGGTTTCAATTGCTGACCATTGACGGTAAAGATATTACCGCTCGATGGGTTCTCCACTTCCACTGCCCCATGTTCAAACAATTTTTTGACAATGTATGGTCCAGTCCATCTTGACTTCAACTTACCAGCAAAAAAGCAGAGTCTTGAATTGAAAAGTAAAACTTTTTGATCAAGTTCAAAAGACTTCCGCACTATGTTCTTGTTATGAAAAAATTTCATCCTGAATTTTGCAATCTTAGCATTTTCATATGCTTCATTTCTCAATTCCTCCAATTCGTTAATCTAAAGTTTTCTTGCTAGTCCGGCTATGTCCATGTCAAAGTTCATTGTCTTAATAGCCCAGTATGCCCTATGTTCCAATTCCACAAGTAGGTGACAAGGCTTTTCATAGACTAATTGGTAAGGAGACATGCCCAAAATTATTTTAAAAGTAGTACGATACACCCAGAGTGCATCAGTTAGTCTTGACGACCAATCTTTGCGGCCTGGATTTTTTTTTTTTTTTTTTCTAAAATTAATTTGATCTCTCAATTAGCCAATTCAGCCTGTCCACTAGTTTGTGGATGGTATGGGGTTGTAATTTTGTGAAAAATCAAGTATTTTTTCATCATATTCCAGAAGGGTCGATTGCAAAAATGAGCACCTCCATCACTTATGATGGATTTTGGGATTCCAAATCGGGATAAAATATTTTCTTTTAAAAACTTGATCACTATTTGATGATCATTATTCCAGCATAGAATTGCCTCAACCCATTTGGATGCATAGTCTACGGTTACCAAAGTGTATAGATAGCCAAAGGAGGGGGAAAATGGTCCCATAAAATCGATGCCCTAACAGTCAAAAATTTCAATTATCAGAATGGGGTTTAGAGGCATCATGTTTCTCTTTGAAATATTTTCCAACCTTTGACATCTATCACAAGTTAAACAAAAGGCATGGACATCTTTGAAAAGTGTGGGCCAGTAAAATCCGCAGTGCAGGATTTTTGTAGCGGTTTTTCTGGATGAAAAATGGCCACCACATGATTCAGAATGACAAAATGCTATTACCTATTTGCTTTCCTGAGCGGGGATGCAACGACTTATGATTTGATTCTTACAGTACTTAAATACGTATGGATCTTCCCAAAAGAAGTTGTGAACCTCTCTCAAAAATTTCTTTTTGTCTGTGGGAGTAAAGGACGGAGGAAGTGTTCTGGTAGCAAGAAAATTAGCAATATTAGCGTACCATGGGGTTTCATCAATCATGAAAAGTTGTTCATCAGGAAATTTCTCATTGATTGGCAGTCCATCCTCATGAAATTTATAAGTTAATCTAGACAGATGATCTTCCACAACATTCTTAACACCTTTCTTGTCCCTAATGATTAAATCGAACTCTTGGAGCAAGAGTATCCATCGCAAGAGCCTTGGTTTGGCATCCTTTTTTATGGGCAGAAATTTCAGTGCTGCATGGTCAGTGAATACAGTAACAGAAGAACCAACAAGATAAGAACGAAAATTTTTCCAAAGCAAAGACTACGACAAGTAATTCTTTTTCAGTTGTTGAATAATTCATTTAAGCATCATTCAAAGTTTTACTTGCATAGTAAATCACATATGGTTTCTTATCTTTTGTGTCCCAACACAACACCTACATCATAGTCACTTGCATCACACATTACTCAAAGGGCAGAGTCCAGTCAGGAGGTTGCATTATCGAAGCAAAAATTAACATGCCTTTAAACTTGTCAAAGGCTTTTTGGCATGCTTCATTCTAATCAAAAATTACATCCTGACTTAGAAGGTGACACATGGGTTTTGCTATGGTACTGAAGTCTTTTATGAACCTCCTGTAAAATCCTACATGACCTAGGAATGATCGAACATCCTTTACAACCCTTGGAGCAAGCAAATATTCTATCAGATCAATTTTTGTCTTGTCAACTTTCATGCCCTCAGATGACACAATGTGACCTAAGACAATGCCTTATGTTACCATGAAATGGCATTTTTCCCAGTTTAGCACCAGATTGGCTTCTTTACGTCTCATCAAAATGTTTTCTAGGTTGGTTAGACACAAATCAAATGAGTCACCATAGACAGAGAATTCATCCATGAATACCTCCAAAAAAATTTTGACCATGTCATTGAACAGGCTCAACATGCATCTTTGGAATGTCGTAGGAGCGTTACAAAGTTCGATTGGCATCCTTTTGAATGCAAAGGTACCAAAGGGGCATGTGAATGTGATCTTTTCTTAATCATTTAGAGCTATCTCAATCTGATTGTACCCGGAATACCCATCAATGAAATAGTAAAATTCATGGCCGACAATTCTCTCTAGGATCTGGTCAAGAAAGGGAAGGGGGAAGTGGTCTTTTCTAGTCACCAAATTCAATTTTTGATAGTCAATACACATCCGCCATCCTGTGATGACTCGAGTGGGTACTAATTCATTTGCATCATTTTTGACCACTATGACCCCAAATTTTTTTGGTACAACTTGGGTTGGACTAACCCATTTACTATTGGAGATGGGAAAGATTATCCCTGCATCTAAGAGTTTAAGCACTTCCATTTTCACAACTTCCTTCATGTGAGGGTTCAGTCGTCATTGCATTTGACAAGAGGGTTTTGAATCCTCTTCCAGGTATATAGCATGATTTCAGATTAACAGGCGTATACCTTTCAAATCATTAATGGTCCACCCAATGGTGCTTTTGTGGCTTTTAAGAACATCAATCAATTTAGACTCTTGCAAATCTGTGAGCTTAGATGAATTTACCACTGGGTACGACTCGTCCTCTCCTAGGTATGCATATTTGAGGTCAGATGGGAGAGGTTTCAATTCAAGCTTTGGTGGCTTGACACTTGATGAGAGTGGCTTTGTGCCACTTGACAAAAGTTCCTCAAATTTGGGGGCCCATGTGTCAACAGCATGAGTCAGGAAATTCTTTGGATCATCATTTGTTATATCAGATGTGATGAATTCTGACAAAGAAAGTTCAGTGGAATTTTCACAGAATGTGCTATTCAGATGGTCCTAGACCAAAGTCTCAATGGAATTTATTTCTCTTTCTTCTCTATCCTCTCCTGGGTGTTTGGCAATATTGAAAATATTTAGCTCAAGAGTCATATTCCCAAAGGTTAATTTCATGACCTCATTCCTACAATTGATTAGTGCATTTGAAGTTGCTAGGAAGGGTCGACCAAGAATAACGGGAATTGGGTTCTTTGAATATTTTGCTGGCTGAGTATCGAGGACGATGAAGTAAATAGGGAATACAAAGTTGTCCATTTGGATAAGTACATCTTAAACAATACCCCTAGGAATTTTGACAGATCTGTCTGCCAATCGAAGTGTGACACTTGTGGGTTTGAGTTCTCCCAAAGCCAACTACTGCTAAATAGAGAATGGGAGCAAATTGACACTTGCTCCAAGGTCTAACAGTATTTGTTCGATTCTAAAATTTTTGATGACACACAACACAGTCGAACACACTGGATCTTTGCATTTTGGAGGGGTTTTGTGTTGAAGCAAGGCACTAGCATGTTCTATTAAGAAAGCTCTTTTTTGAATATTCTGGCTTCTCTTGACTGTGCACAAGTCATTCAGAAACTTGGCATAAGATGTAACCTATTTGATTGCATCTAGAAGTGGGATGTTGATTTTTACTTGCTTGAAGAGCTCCTAAATTTATGGTTGATTATTCAACTTCTGTGTTGTTTTGAATCTGTGAGGAAAAGGAGCAGGAATAGAATACGAGGGTTCTTTCTTCCCTTGATGGCTTTGGTTCTTGTTTCTTTTTCACATTCAGGCTCAATTGTTTTAGTCTCAATTAGTGGATTGACTGGGATTGACTTAGGTTTTGGCTTTGGAAGTAGCATGTCTTTGATGGGCTTGGGCATGTGGGATTTCTCACCTGAAATTAGCCTTGTTGTGGTTTTGGTTGGGTAGGAAACTTGCCCTTCTCATGTGTGGTCATGGATTGGGTCAACTTTTATATGTGGCTTTTAAGATCCTTGAAAGATTGAGTGGTCTGTGTTTTGAAATCAGTAAAAATCCGAGTGGAACTATTGTTGTAGTTCATTTGGCTGTGCATAAACTGATTCAAAGTATCCTCAAGGTTCCTCTTTTGTGGTGGTTGGTATGGTTGGTATGCGGGGGGTCCTTGAGGTGGTTGGTGTGAACCTTGTTTTTGGTACATGGGAGTTGGTGGTATGTTTCTCCAACTGAAGTTTGGGTGGATCTACCACCCTTGATTATATGTTTCAGAGTATGGGTTGGAGTAAGGCTTGTTAAAGTTGGAAACAAGATTTGTTTATTCCAACAAAACCTCTTTGAATGTTGGAATGGTGGGACACTCCCTAGTAGGGTGTCTTGTTAGTGCACAGATCCCACACACTTGTTCTGTAGGAGAGCTAGCATCAACTTGGTGAACCTTTTTCATCTCTAAAGCTTCAAACTTTTGAGACAGGGTGAACATTTNCTTGTTAGTGCACAGATCCCACACACTTGTTCTGTAGGAGAGCTAGCATCAAGTTGGTGAACCTTTTTCATCTCTAAAGCTTCAAACTTTTGAGACAGGGTGAACATTTTTGCTCTTAGGTCATTGTCATCTCTCAAGACATACTTACCCCCTTGGGAAGTAAATGGTTTAGTTTCAACAATGGTAGGGGAGGTTGAGTCCCACATCTGAGAACTGTCAGATATGGTGTCAAAGAAATTGAATGCCTCCTTCGAACTTTTGCTCATAAACTCTTCTTGAGGTATCATTTCGACAAACTGACGTAGTCTAGTGGGCAAGGAGTCATAGAAAAATCCTACCAAAGTCGAATTCTCAAAAGCATGGTGTGGGCAGGACTGGAGTAGATCCTTGAATCTCTCCCAACTTTGGTAAAAGTTTTCTCCTTCTTTGATCAAAAAGTTCATGATTTGCCTTTTCAATGCATTAGTGTGGTGAAGAGGAAAAAAATTTCTAAAAAATTCATTTTGTAGTACCCGCCAGTCAGGTATTGAAAGAGTTTTTAAAGAATTTAGCCATTGTTTAGCTCTATCCTTTAGAAAGAATGAAAAAAGTTTCATTTTGGCTAGCTCAGAATTGTCTTGAAACGTTCCACATACTTCCTCAAACTCTTTTATGTGCAGATATGGGTTTCTGTTTCGAGTCCATGAAATTGAGGGAGTAGTTGAACTGTCCCCGTCTTTACAGTAAAGAGGGATGCATCTTCAAGAAAGATAAAACAAGAGGAGACACTATTTCTTATGGAATTTAAGTAATCCCGCAGAGTTCGAATGTTAGGTACTTCCCCTTCTCTCACAAAAATTTCTCCTCGTCTCTCATCATTTGCCAGTTTACTTTCACAAAAGTCTGCTACTAATCTAGGTGAAAGTGATTCTGGTTGATTCACAGACCCAGAAGATTCTGCAGGCAAATTTTGATAGTCAAGAGCGTTTTCAGACATAAAAGTAATTAAAACAACTTTATACATATTAAAGCAAATTTATACACAAAAAGTGAGGTCTTTTAACTTTTTACAGTAAACACCTTTTATGGTTCCCCAGCAATGGCACTAAAAACTTGACTTGATCCGAAATGTGTACACCCAAGTAAAGGCGGTCAAGCTGTAGTAATAATCTGGTTGAGTCCAGAGTCGAATCCTCAGGGAACTATGATTGGTGTTTCGAAGTGAGCAGTAGTAGAGACCAAGTAACTGAAAACCTTGAGAGTTTGAAGTTGTGGGATTTCCTAAATAGAAAATAAAATTCTCTCCAAGAGTTTTCCAGACAAAATATAAGAAAATTAAATGTACAATAGCCACCCTTTAGCTCGAGGATCAGAACATGTAATTAATCATCCGATTTATTATAGTTGTGCTAGATAACTCAATTAACTCTCATGTCAACAACAAGTTAATCGAAAGATAAAAATGGACAGTGAGAATTAAACACATGATTTTGATACCTTTCTAGAATTTGACAAGAATTGTCTGTGCCGAGATTTAACCCGTCTACAAACAAGCAAGTGTTTCTACAAGGCACCCAACCATGGCATTAATGTTCCATTCTTCGGATAAAGCTCAATAACATTGAAGATTGAATTGTTTTCATGAAGATCTAGCTAGGGTGCTTGCCTTGAACCAACGGGTCTTTCCATGCAAGATTCATCAGTGACATAGAAAGCAACCATAGGTATACAAAGTACCTTAGCTTTGCTAGATACATTCAATCATTCAATAAGTGAAATATAAAGCATCAAAGCATAAAGGAAACAAACAAATATAGCTTCTAGATAATTTCTACATATTCATCACCTCTAACTAAAGAGTGAATGAGGAACTACTCACTCTTCATGGCTTGGATAAAGCTAGAAAAGTGAGTGATGTTCATCCCTCTAAGTAGAGAACTTACAAAGTAAAGTACAATAAGCGAGGAGTCATTCTCCACCAAAGGATAAGTGAATCACGTTCCACCCTTCATGGCTTTGGTATAGCTCTAGAAAAGTAGAAGAGTTTCACTCCTCCAAGGAAAAAGGCAGCTCAAGCAATGAAAGTGAAATAAAAAAACATTGAAAGTAAAAGAAAGCTAGTTACTCTTGGAGGGTGAATTCCTTAACCAAAAGATGGAGGGTTGCTTCCTCAACCAACAAGTGGAGGGTTGTTTCCTTAACCAAGAGATGTAACACAAGCAAATATAGCATACATCTAAGATTAATCAAAATGAGTGGGAGTATAAGCCTCCATACAAACTCATTACTAGTTCTTGGTGTAGTCTAAGCCCACAAACCAAGCTCTAGCTCCTCACTTTACAAGAGGAAGAATGCCCTCCTTCAAGCTCCTAACATGGGAGTATTTATAGGTAAGGAAGGGGAGGGAGGAAGATAAGAGAGGATGAATAGTGTATGCCGACCAAGTTCAAGTGGAAGACCAACTACTCTGCAGGCAGTCTGTGGAGGACGTACGAACGTGGGTTGAGATTCGAACGTGGTCTCAGTTTTTGCAGTATGGACGTTCAAACATGTCTTCTATTTTTGCTTTATGGGTGTTCGAACGCCAGATGGGGTTTGATCATATCACTCAAGTGGTCTGTGGTCCTCTAAGGAAACCCACTTCCATACTTCATGTAGGACTTGGCATTTTGCCTCATTACCCAAGTGTTCCAGTGGACGTTTGAACGTGAGTTAGCGTTCGAACGTGGTACTCAAGTGCACTTCCTTCTATGCTGCAACACGCCATGTCTTCACAGTCTGGTCTTGTCATTTTTCCAGTGGACGTTCGAACGTGGGTTTATGTTCGAACGTTCTTGCTTTGTTCCAAGTTTCTCCAATTTTATTCCCTAATGTGCTGGTGTTAGATTTAAGTGTGATTTTTGTTGTTCTTAAACCCTTTTTCCACTTTAGAACCTGAAATGTCATCATTTAAACTCCATCAAAGTATAATTAGTCCAAAAAAGGTATAATAATATGCTACATTTAAGTACCAATCAGTAAACCTAGTGGTTCAAAAGCTTGTTGCATATGCTAAATACAATTAGATGACCTGAGAAAAAGGCATTAGAAATAGATTTACATTACAATGTTGTTGTATTACTAGAGACTNATTCACTTTTCTAGCCTTACTCAAGCCATGAAGAGTGAGTAGTTCCTCATTCACTCTTTAGTAAGAGGTGATGAACATGTATTGATTATTCGAAAGTTATATTTGTGCAATCCCTTTATGCTTTAATGCTTTATATTTCACTTGTTCATTGAATGGTTGAATGTATCTAGTAAAGCTAAGGTACTTTGTATAACCATGAGTTCTTTTTATGTCACGGATGACTCTTGCATGGAAAAACCTGTTGGTTCAATGCAAGTACCTAGGCGATATCTACATGATACATTTCAATCTACATTATTATTGTACTTTATCTAAAGAATGGAACATTAATGTCATGGTTGGATGCCTTGTAGAAATACTTGCTTGTTTGNGCAGTCAAAAAGGGAAAATACTGAGGTACTTTAGTACCACGTTCAAACGCCCACTCACGTTCAAACGTGCTCTGGAAACCTGAGAAGACTAGACTACTGAGACCTGCTGGAGTGTTGCAGCAAAGAAAAAAGAACCACATAAGTACTTGAGTACAACTTTTGAACGCCACTCCACGTTCGAACGTTGTCTTGAGTTACTCAGGACCAAGTTGCTGAGAGCAGGGTCAGCGTTGTTCAAGACGTATGGAAGTAACCATCATAAAGACCACATGCCACTTGAGTAGGGGAGTTCAGACCCCATCTGATGTTCAAAAGCCCTTAAAGCAAAGATAGACACAACGTTCGAATGACATACCACGTTCGAACGCCCTTAAAGCAAAAACGACACACAACGTTCGAACGACATATCACATTCAAACGTTCCATTAACTGGCTGCATAGTTGTTGACTTTTCAGTTGGACTTGGGCGGCAAACACTATTCCTTCAGCCCCCCTCCTCTTCCTTGCCCAGAAATACCCCCATTGTGGGAGCTTCATGGGCAATCTTTTACTCTTGTGAACTAGAGTAGAGAGCTATTTCTTGTACATTTATTGTTTATGTTTTCATTTTACATTTGTATCAACCATGATGGAGGCTTAGACTTCCCTTGTAGTAGAAGTCTTTTATTTACTTGTGCTAAGTTTTACATTCATGTTGTGACAACCATGATGGAGGCTTAGACTCCCCTTGTAGTTGTACTTGCTTTTATTTACAAGTATCAAGAGAGATAGCTCATCTTTTGGTTGTGGCGGAAACCCTCCAAAAGTAACTAGCTTTCTTCTACTTTCTTTATTTCTTTCACTTCCATTGCTTGAGCTTCCTTCTTCCTTAGAGGAGTGAAACTCTTCCACTTTTCTAGAGTTTTACCAAAGTCGTGAAGGGTGGAATGTGATTCACTTATTCTTTGGCGAAGATCGGCTCTTCATTTATTGCACTTTACCTTGTAAGTTCTCTACTTGGAGGGANGTAGTCAAAAAGGGAAAATACTGAGGTACTTTAGTACCACGTTCAAACGCCCACTCACGTTCAAACGTGCTCTGGAAACCTGGGAAGACTAGACTACTGAGACCTGCTGGAGTGTTGCAGCAAAGAAAAAAGAACCACANGCTAATTGAGTTATAAAACACAAGTATAATAAACCGGATGATTAACCACATATTCTGATCCTCAAGCTAAAGGGTGATTGTTTTACATTTGAATTTATCTTATATTTTGTCTAGAAAACTCTTGAAAAGAATCTTCTATTCTATTCAAGAAATCTGACCACTCCAAACTCTCAAAATTTCCAATTACTTGGTCTCTATTATTGCTTACTTCAAAACACCAATCATAGTTCCCTGTGGATTTGAATCCTAACCGAATTATTACTACAACTTGACCGCCTGCACTTGGGTGTACACATTTCGGATCAAGTCATACACCACCCCTAGGGTATGCAACCAGGCTCGCCCTATAATAATATTTTAAGGCGAGTCAAAGTCAATCACCACAAAACTTTGTGTTGGTTGTGATGGGCTTGGTGGTAACTGAAAATGTGTTCTTGCCTAGGGGCAGGATATATGAGCCGTTGAATCCAATGAGGGGTGTGCTGACTTTGGTGAGGTCCTAAGTCCCAAGCCCCATACACTTCAAGACTTCAAAGTACATTACCTCGGAAGAACTTCCGGAGTCCACCAAAACCCTCTTGACATCAAAGTTGCCAATTTTTAGGGTTAGAATCAAGGCATCCTCATAGGGGAGCACCACGCCTGCTAGATCGGCATTGAAAAAAATGATGTCTTCCTCGCTTGTTCGAGGTCCCTTGCCCGGCTAGGCCCCGTATATCTTGTCCACCTTCCTTGTGAATGCTACTCTTTTTAGATCAGATTTGAGGGTTTTGGATGTCAGACGCTCTAGCGGGCAGACATGGATGACGTTGATTACATTACCTTGGACGGCGGTCTGGTTATTGGCACCATGAGCCTCCTCTGCTGCTGCCTCGATGTATTCCTTCAAATGCCCTTCCTACACCAGTTTTTCCAGGAAAGACTTGTAGACCCTACAATCTTCAGTGAGGTGTCCAAAGTCCTAGTGATATGAGCATTTCACTTTTTGGTTTCGGGTGGACGGATCAGCCTGCATCTTGGGCGGCCATTTGAAGAAGGGTTCCTTCTTGATCTTATGGAGCAACTTGTAAATAGGCTCTTTGAACACAATGTGGACCCCTTTGAAGGAACCTCCTGATGAAGGCATCAACCTCTTCTAGGAAGGGGTGCCCTCTTTCTCCTTTTCTTTCTTCTTTGGGGCAAGAGTCTTCCCTTTGCCCCCCACCATCTCATCTCAATCCGGGAGTACTTATTTATCCGGGCCATTAGTTCTCCCATATCTGTCGGCGTTTTCTTGGTCAAGGATCGATAGAGATCGGTGTCTCGAGAAAGGCCTAGTCTAAAAGAAGCAGCCGCCATGACCTCAGAACATCCCTCCACCTTGTTTATCTCCTCCCAATAACGAGTGGCATACTGATGAAGGGTCTCTCCTTCCTTTCGCCTTAGGGTCAGTAGCGATCCGACATCCTTGGGTTGCCTACTTCCTATGACGAATCGGGCGGAGAACCGCCTAGTTAGCTCCTACCAAGACCAAATGTTGTTGGGTGGAAGGGTCTCAAACCATTTCATGGCAGAGTTCCCAAGGCTCAGCAAGAATACTCGACATATTAGTCGTTGATCAGAGTGGTACAGAGACATCATTTGCTTGTATTGTCTAAGATGGGCTTCTGGATCATATCATCCATCATAAATTTTAAACCTTGGTACCGTAAACTTTTTTGGTACCTCTATCTCCACAATTCACCTTGTGAAGGGCGTTTGAATAGCCTCATCATTTGTGTCGTCTTCCTGTGTGGCCTGATCCCTTCTCATGGAATCCAGTAGTGCTCTAAGGTCATTCCCCCTTTTGGAGGGCATCCCTCCAGATTCTTGGTGTCGGTCAGTAGGGTCCCTGGCCCTTGGACGCCAGATGGAGAAGGTCAACCCTTCCTTGGACCCCACCACGCCCCCTTGCCTGGACAGTCCCCTACGGAGGTCATCCCACACCAATGGCCTAGCCCTCTTGGCTAGAACCTCTAAGAGCTGTCCCTTGGCCCTCGGGCGCTTTGGAGCCTTGGATCTCCCTACTTTGCTATTAAGGTGGTTGCTCAGGTCCTCTGCTCCCACCCCCTAACGGAGGGTTCCTCGGACTGTGGTAAGCCTTGAAATCCCCTACCGGAGGACGCAAATTCGTCAAGCCAATTTAGGACATTTACATTGTCCTCCTCTAGCTGCTGTAACCGATCCCTAAATTTTTCTTTGATCACCTCATCTAGTTGACGGGCCAATGGAGCAGTTCTCCCAGACCCGATACCCAAACTGGTTTGACGGGTTTACTCTCTCGCATGAACAAAAAGTCCCTTTTTGACGCTTTCAACGTGGTCCTTCGTTCTTGAGAAGGAGGGAGCTGGTAGATCGGGATTCCTTTATTGGGGACCCTTTTCCTTTTGTCAAGTATTCACCATAGTCAGTATTCTTCAAAAAATCTAGTCGTTTCCCATAGATGGCGCCAGATTGTGCTCGATAATTTTTGTGCAATAGATGAAAAAGACAGATCTCTCCCTTGGCGAGCTCATGTTTGTTGAGAAAGTGATCAATTATGCAACAAGGAATGGATTGAGAGGGCCTAAGGAGTGGTGATGAATTGCCCCAGGGGNAAAGTGATCAATTATGCAGCAAGGAATGGATTGAGAGGGCCTAAGGAGTGGTGATGAATTGCCCCAGGGGCTATTTGATCAATTCTTGTGGGTTGTTGATTATTCCTATCACATAGAAAACAAGTTAGAAGGTTGCCAGAGTGTTTTCCAGTGTATCCCCTATGATGATCAAGTTAGTTTTTTGAGAGAGAAGAAGGAGAAAACATAGTATGGTCCTTCTGGAGTATATTTTGTGTACCTTTGCTTAATATTTTTAGGAACTATTTATATCCCCAAAGGCTCATCATTACTAATAGCCTAGTCAGTGGGTAGTACCCAGACATAGGGCAGTGTGCCTCCTATTTTGCATGGGGGAGACCTCGTTATTGATTGCTCGGGCTCCTGAGTATTTAATGCTCTCCCTTCAATGTAAAGACTTTAAATACTCGAAGCCCAGAGCATTTATCACTCGATATCCTTGGCTTTCCAAGCTACTATGGATGTCCCATCACTGAGGATCCATTAAATGTTTGCCTAGGATAGTCATAAGTCAGCAAAGGTAGTACTGTCTATTTACCCCACATCCTGCATTTTATGCCACGCGTCTGACTCCCCCTGGTTAAGTGTCTAGTTGATTATGCTATTTTGACTTCATTGTGTAAAGTGCCCTCATGATTCCTAGTCTAATTTAGATTCTTTAGCTGTCAATTAGTAGCCTTTCCAAAAGCCGAAGACTCATGGCAAGATCAGAGTTTTAGTGAGTACCCTCAGATCCGAGGACAATTGGCTCCCTCGGAGTGGAGGTACCCTTGGAGTCGAGGATACATGTCTATCATAGAGAGGGGGAGCACCTTGACGCTGAGCGCAATTACTTGTGGCAGAGCGACACACACCTTCGTAGTCGAGGACACATGTCTTTCCTAGAGCAAAGACGTGCCCTCGACGCCGAGGACACGTGTCTTTATTAGAATAAAAGTATTCCCTCAGTGCCGAGGACACGTGTTGCCATCTACTCCTTTTTCAGAAGTGTCCCATAATGATCCTTTTGTTGTTGAACCTTCTATTGTTGATCCATTTGCTACAAGTTCTTAGAAATTTTCTCTTTTTTTTTGAAGAAATCTTTTAGTTACCTGCACCATTTTGCTCAGTGAATGGAATATCCCATGTTTTTTGTTTGTACTTAAGGAATATACTCCCGTGTTGTTTGTAAACAATTTTCCCCTTGTACTTAAGGAAGGGATGCGATCTTTGTACTTGGGATAAATGCCTAATAAGTAAAAAAGGTTAAAAAGTACCCCCCCCCCAAGCAGTAAGGCTCAGTCCTCAAGGAGGGCCTAGGGCCTTGAGTGTTTAGGAATAATTTTGAATTGCCCTTGGCAATGAGGCTCAACCCTCAAAGATAGACCCCCAAACATTTGAAAAGTTTTTGTATCATGCTCCTTTTCCCTTGCAATGGGGTTTGGTCTTTACGGAAAGGCATGAAGTTAAAAAAAAATAATTAATTCCCCCTCCCTCCTTCTCTCCCCTCTCTTCCTGCAAGTAATGAGGTTTGGTCCTCAAAGAGGGGATGAGTTTCTTAGCAAAAATTTTTATAACTACCATCCTCCCCTTAGTAGTGAGGCTTGGTCCTCAAAGAAGGGATGAAGTCTTCGGTACTTTTAGAAAATATTTTTGATAAGTTCCCTCCCCCTTGGTAGTAAGGCTTAGTCCTCAAGGAAGGGTTGGGGCTATGGTTTATGGCTTCTCTATTGCAACCTTCGCACTGACCCGCCGATCTAATCGGCCTTAATACTTTACCCTTTAAATTTACACCGTCATGCCTACTTTTGGGCCTAAGTTTGATCGGGTGGCCAAAGCTGAGCTAGATATGTACCTTTGTCACGATCTTTTGCCTCACTACCTTGGTAGTAGGTGGAATCATGGCCAGGTCTTTCCGGATCTTTTGCCTAGAATTCCATTCTTAGGACTTATTCTTTTACCTTAGCAAAGTCTCGTTGTGCAATAGTAAACCCATTGGAAATCTATAAGGAGGGTCTTTTGTAACTGAAACTTTTATTTATAGAAAAAGGTGGCCAACATTTTTCTAAAGGCTAGATGGACGATCTTAAAGGTACTTCCAAGTCAATTTTTTGCTTGAGGCGCACTAATCTTGTCCTTTTGAAGGTACTTCAGAAGTAGTACTTTCAGAGGTTCACTACATTCCAGGGGTGCACAATCACCTTCCCCTCAATGGTCTCAAGATTATATGATCCAATGTTGCCGATCGGGATGGCCCTATAAGGTCCTTCCCAATTGGGCCCCAGCTTCCCCTTAATCGATTTTTTACAGTGCTCGTGATTTTCCTTAGCGCCATGTCGCCAACTATTAATCCCCTCAATTTTACATTCTTGTTGTGTGCTCAGGCTATTTATTGCTAATAGTGCACTACCCTTATCGCTACTGATTCCTTTTTCTCATCTGCTTGCTCCAGGTCTTTGGAGATCACTTTCTTATTCTTTCCACTATCCATGAGGTAAGTTTTAAGAGTAGGGTGATCATTTTCTAAGAGTATATTGACCACCATTCTGTAAGCTAGTTTGAATGGATTTTTCCTCTTTGCTTGGCAAGGAGAGATTCGATATGCCCACAAAACACTAGGCAACTTCTCCACCCACTTCCCTTTGGTTCTTTCCAACTTTTTCTTAATACTATTAAGAATTGTCTTGTTTGAAATTAAATACTTCCCATTACTTTGTGGATATGCAGGTGAGAAGTAGTGATTCATGATCCCGTAGTGTTGGCAGAAGGCCTTAAATGGTCCATTACTAAACTGGGTGCCATTGTCAGAGATCAACGCCCTTGGGATGCCAAACCTTGTGATGATATTTTTTCAGATGAACTTTTTTCAAATCCGTATCTTGTATGTTTGCGAGGGGCTCTGTTTTTACTCGTTTCGTAAAGTAATATGTCCCACAAGAAGGCATTTCTTGTTTCTGGGTGCTTTGGGCATGGCCCTCATAATTTTCAATCCCTATTATGCAAAAGATCATAGACTTACCAGTTGATTCAGATCTTGTGCTAGTTGCCTTGGGTTGGGAAAGAATTTTTGACATTTCCCACATTATCTTACGTATATCTTTTTGCATATAGGACCACCAATACCCTTGAAAAATTGTTCGATGTGATAAGGACCTACCTCTTGAGTGAGCCTTGCAGCTCCCCTCGTGGATGTCAAAAAGTTAGTCTTGAACCTTATATTCATGTACACAAAGAAAATATGGGCCCATGAAGGAGCATCTATAGAGCTTTCTGTTGGGTGATAACCAAAACCTAGCTGCTTTTAGTCTCAGCTTCTGAACATCTTTCCTTCCATCAGGTAGTTATCCTTCTTTGAGGAATTGTACAAATGGGTCCATCTAATTAGGGCCTAACTTGGTTGAGAAAACGTCCCATGATGTCCCTAACTCAATTCTTGGTTGATCTTGACTTTCCCCCAGGATCGTCCTAGTGGGGTTTTCCTTGAGAGCTAACGCTAGGGTAGCTAGAGCGTCGACATGTGCATTTTTTGCCCTTGCAACCTACTACACTATTACGTTAGATATCCTACCCACCTCCGTAGGTTGCCAATTTATGGTATGAAATCTTGCACTCATCTTTTGTCGTGTATTCTCCTTTTAATTGGTTTACAACGAGTTGAGAGTCGAAGCAAATGTCTAATTGCTTAGCACCCATATGTAATGCGAGTCTTACTCCTACTAGGAGGGCCTCATATTCTACTTTATTGTTGGATGTGCCAAATTTCAGCCTTACTGCCTTCTTGAGCATGTCTCCTTCTGGGGATACTAAAATTATGCCTTCTCCGTCTCCTCTTTGGTTTGATAAACCGTCTACATGAAGCCTCCAAAGACCTTGAAAAACTGCATCTCCTCTTCCCCCCAATTAAGACTCCATGGCATTCAGAGCCTATGGAAGTCTATCCAAGACTTTGTTGACTCCAAGGGCAAGTTCTACCAAGAAATCGACTACTAGTTGCCCTTTTATTGTAGTTCACTGCTCAATGTTAACGTCACACCCCCCTCGAGCTCTATTTCCCATTTTGATACTTTCCCGAGTAGGTTGGATTTTTTGAATAGTGTCTTCAAAGGTTGATCTATTAAACACCGTGATTACATGAGCTTGGAAGTAGTGTCTCAATTTCCTTGCCGAGCTGATCAAGGCTAGGGCCAATTTTTCTAATGGCAGATACCTGATTTCTGCATTAAGAAATGTCTTGCTTATTTAGTATACCAGTCTCATATCCTTCTAAGACATCTTCATTAGTGTTCTACTCACTGTGTGCGCGAAAACTGCTAGGTAGAGGTATAATGGTTCTCCTTATGTGGGGGGTTGTCAACAATGGAGATGTTGCCATGTAAAACTTTAGATTTTTGAAAGCGTCCTCACATTCTTTGGTCCATAGTCCTCCCCCTTTATGCTTTAATGCTTGAAATAATGGTCTACATTTATCGAAAGATCTCAATATGACCCTGTTGAATGTGACGACCATGCCGGTCAATCTCTGCATTTCTTTAAAGGTCTTTGGCGACTAGAGCTCTATTAAGGCTTTAAGTTGGTCAAGGTTAGCCTTAATCCCTTGTTTGGTGACTAGGAAACCCATTAATTTTCCTTAACAGACCTCGAAGGTGCATTTCAAGACGTTAAGCTTCATTTGGTACTTTCGCAGTACATCAAAATTCCTATGTAGGTTGGTTTGGTGGTCGGGTTCTTTTCGATCTTTAACCATCATTTCATCAATGTAAACTTACATGGTGTTTCCCAACATTCGTGTAACTAGCCTTTGGTACGTCACTCACGCATTCTTAAGCTCAAATAACATCACCTTGTAACAGTGCATCCCATGCAGTGTAATAAATGAGATTTTCTCTTGATCATGCTCAAAGAGTGAAATCTAGTAGTAACTCCTATAAGCATCACAAAAGCTCATCCACTCATGTCCTGATGTAGCATCGACTAGTTGGTTGATCTTGGGAAGGGGAAAGTTGTCCATGGGCTAGGCTTTGTTAAGGTCTATGAAATCCACGCATATCCTCCACTTCCCAATTTTTTTTACCACCACTATGTTGGACAACTAAATCGAATACAAAACCTCCTTGATTAATCATGCCTCTAGCAATTTTTTGACTTCTTTGTTAACAGCCTCCAATGTGCTGCGGTATTGACATTTGTTTTTGCTTATACTTGATCGGTTTAAAGCTTGGATCGATGTTCAAGTGATGACAAATAAATTGAGGCCGATGCCTGACATATCATTGGGAGTCCAGGCAAACACGTCAATGTTTCTTTTTAGAAGATTCTCTAGAGCCTTTTGCTCGAGCCAAGCAAGCTCTCAACAGCGCGCTCAGGTAGGCCTGTCATTGGTTCTTCTAAATCCATTCGTTCAAAATTTGATTGCTATTTTTTTGGTGAATCAAGGTCCGGCCTTGGATCTTAGTCTTATTTCATCCCTTTTCCTCTTATGAAAGCAAACAAATTGCTTCTTGCACTTTCCTGATCTCCTTATATGTCTACAACTCCTCCATTTATTGGGAACCTCAATACTTAGTGATAAGTTGAGGGAACTGCTTTTAGTTCATGAAGCTAGGTATGCCCCATTATGGTGTTGTAAGCAGAATTAGCATCAATGACCAAAAATTCGATCATGGTACCAACTTGCGCTGCTTGGGCTGGTAGAGTTAATCTGACTTTGGGGAGAATTATTTTTCCACTGAATCCCACCTACGGAGTGCTAACGGGATTTAAATATTTGTCCCTAATGTCGAGCTTATGGAATACTCCTAAGTACATGACCTCCAAGGAACTTTCCTGGTCCACCAAGACTCTCTTTACGTCAAAATTTACCATTCAAAGAGTCAAAATCAAGGCGTCGTTAGGCAGATGGTGGATTCCTGTCAAGTAATTGTTGCAAAAGTTGATAAGTCCATTTGACCAATCAGTCCTTAGTTTCTTGATGGTATGCTATGGATTGTCCCTAACATGGTAAATCTCCCTAACGTGTGCGACTTTCTGAATGTGTATTCTGGCTGCCTTGTTCGTTGCCATGTTTGGATATGTGACTGCATGGATGATGTCAATAACCCAAGAATATCCTTGTCCTTGGCCATGGATCGCTTCTCTCTTTGTTCTTGCCCTAGCCTTTGTTTTTCATCATCAATGAACTACAATATATGGTCGGCTCGGACCAATTCCACCAAGGGTTGCTTCAGAGATTGACAATTCTCGGTCATTTGCCTGATGTCGCGATGGTATGAGCATCTAAAATTAGGGTTTCTTTTCCCAGGATCACTTCCTAACTTGTTAGGCCATTTAAAATATGGTTTACCTTTGATCTAGGACAGGATTTTGTAGATAGGCTCCTTGAATATGTTGTTTATTCCCAAGACTGGTGATCGAGATGGGAAGCCTTCCTTCTTCCTTTTTGCAATCGTTCACCTCTGATTGCTCGGTTCTTCTCTTCCATTGTGCTTTTTGTTAGACTAGTCATGGACAACTTCTTTGCTAAGCTCATCGTCTTCCTTGGCATATTTTTCTACTCGGGCCATAAGCTCCTCCCTATCTCATGTTGGCTTTCTGGCCAATGATTGGTACAATTGATTTTCCTTTGGCAACCCGATCCTTAAGGATGCCACAATGATCATAGGATTACAAATCTCTATCTCATTCCTCATTTCCCAGTAATGGTGCGCGCATTCGCACAACGTTGTTCCTTGTTTATTTTTCATGGAGAGTAGTGCCCCAATGTCATTTGAGTGTCAGTTACTTGTGATAAACTGGGTCGTAAATTGTTCAACCAATTGCATCCAATTATTGACAAAGTTCCTCGAGAGGATATCATACCATTTCATCGCTGACTCTCCCAAATTGCTGGTGAACAAGGTACAAATTAAAGCTTCATTATTTCTATTCACAGCCATTAGTTATCGGTAATGCCGGATATGGGCAGTTGGATCTGTTCTTGCATCGTAGAGCTAAAGCCTAGCACCATAAACTTGCCCGGGATTCTGTTCTTTTCAATCCACTTCGTGAAAGAGGATACCTCCATTCCTCTAGAATATTCTCCAGTTGCCCTCCTGGCAAGGTACCTAGTAGTTGTTTGCTTGAGGTGCCTAAGCCTGTTGTCAAGCTCCTTTGTAATGAATCACTTCCAATCATCCTCCTACTCTTCGACCCGAGGGGCTTTCTTCCTACTGTTCTTGTCTTGAGCGTCTTCTCTTCACCTTTCCCTATACCTTTCTAGGCTTGGGCTAGGTTTGACATAGAAGCACTCATGTTTCACCCTAGTATGTTGGCCTAGTGATTTTGAAGCCTCTTGGTCTCTAGATCTACCTAGGGCCTCTTCCAATGTTTCATTCTCTTGCCTTAGTGCTTGATGTTTTTCATTGTATTCCCTAGCCTCCTAACATCATCCCTCAATGTGTATGGCTTATAAGAATGGGGGAATGTCACTCTCCCTCAGAATGATGGGGGAAATGGGGCAATGGAATGGTGGAATATGAAATGTACAAAATGTGTGCAATGTTGTGAACAAAAGTGCTCCCCAAGCGCAAGGAGTCTTTTGAGTGTCATGTTTTACTTGGAAAAGTATTCCAAGGTCGTCTCCTCAAGGAAGGAAAGTTCGAGTGTTGTGAAGGTGATTTTGTTGCAAAAGGGAAAAATATAAAATCTTTTGTTTGTGTTTTGGTGATTGGAGTTCGTGAATGAAAATATAATAACACAAGTGTTGGCTAATCCAAAGAGGTCATTCCAATGGGAATGCCAACTCAACTCGAAACCTTCCTCTAATGGTGCATAGAAGAACAATTGATTTGTGGGAAGCTAGGGATGAGATGGTGAGGATCCAAGCATAAATTGTGACCACGCCTACGGAATATCAAAGACTCACAACCACATCTACTCTTAACCCAGTCAAACCGAACCATCATACACCGAGAGAAGGAAAGGAAATGAGTTGAAGTAGCATGCCAAAAAGGAGGTCTCCCCTGGATTAGCCAACTTAAAATCTAGCTACTCATGAAAGGAAGAAGGAAATGCATAATGTAAAGAGACATAATTAAGAATTGCAGCATGAAACTTAACTTAAAGCAAGAAATCTTAAGCTATGAAGAAAAATATTTAATACCCATTTCAACGCATAAAAATGAAGAAAGCTTAAAACAACAATGGTGAAATCTTAAATGTGTAACTAAACTTGCATAGCACTTTAAATAAATGACATTAAAAGCAAATAATGAAGATTACAAGAGTCTTACACTAAACTACAAGTGAAAAGATGGAAGAAAATGCAAAAACATAAATTTCTATTACTATTCATCATCTTCTTCCTTGGAGCTTTCTAAGCTTAGGTAGCCACCCTTTAATGGCTTGTGAATGATNATAATTAAGAATTGCAGCATGAAACTTAACTTAAAGCAAGAAATCTTATGCTATGAAGAAAAATATTTAATACCCATTTCAACGCATAAAAATGAAGAAAGCTTAAAACAACAATGGTGAAATCTTAAATGTGTAACTAAACTTGCATAGCACTTTAAATAAATGACATTAAAAGCAAATAATGAAGATTACAAGAGTCTTACACTAAACTACAAGTGAAGAGATGGAAGAAAATGCAAAAACATAAATTTCTATTACTATTCATCATCTTCTTCCTTGGAGCTTTCTAAGCTTAGGTAGCCACCCTTTAATGGCTTGTGAATGATGAATATATGGTGAAGAACCTGACAATTTTCATCCATGAGGGTCCCTAGGGTCTATGTGAAAGGCCTCCCATCAATAGGGGGCTGAATGGATAGGCAATGCAGGCTAGCACAGGATTAGCCTGCACTCCTAGGCTTCACCCCTTTTCTCTCTCCTCATTGAATGCCAAGCCTCAAAAGTCTTCAACTATGGTGTAGGAGGCATGAAGATGTGTAGAAAATATAGGGGTAGGTGTGGGAGAAGTGTAGGTGGGACCCCCAAGCAAGCGGGGCATGAATGCAGGTGTTCTGGACACTTCTGGGCAGCGTACCGGTACGCGTACCAGTACGATTTGGCTACTGGAGTTCGGGGTACCGATACGCGTACCGGTACACTCTACTGCTCTAGACCAATTTTTTTAGGATTGTCATAACTTTTGATCCAACCATCCTATTGAGCTGAAAGGTTGACACAATACATAAGACATCCAGATCTATAACTTTCAAGCTTTTCACATCTTCATATTTGAAGTGGATCATGGTAAAAAAGGAGGAAAATCGAGGTACTTCTGCAAAATGGTGTGGCTGCTGATGCCTATGTTACCAAACACCAATACCTCCTTGATTTCTTTAACTTTTAAGCCTCCAAATCCTCATATAATGTGTCCATCTCTTCACCACTCCTCCACACTTAGTTTCAAGGTTCTAAAATCCATCATTTAAGCTATAATTACCTACAACATCGAGAATTCAACATTATTCATAATTTCGGCTAACTCTAAGTACTTAGATGCAAAAGTTGAGTTAAAATTCATGTAATAAGGTTGTCAAATATGCAATATTATGTGCTCATCACTTAGCTTCTCTGCCCCTTCTTTGGAATTTTTCATCATATTGTCATGAACATCTAGTCTGTCTTGGAGAGACTCGACTAGCTTCATAAACACCATGATCTCCTCATTGGCACGTGGGGATCTATCACGATATCCATCATTTTTATGGTTCTTGTTTTTGAGGTAGTATCTTCCTAACGACATGTTTGTTAGGACCTTCTTGATATCCACCCAAACTCCTCGTAGTGAGTCCTCCCTGATGTCACTATTATAGGGAAATGATACATGAAAGTTTCAAATATGGTTGTATTTGTGCATTCTGATCGTTCCGTTGTGA
Organism: Ilex paraguariensis; assembly: GCA_963454935.2. Lineage (NCBI taxonomy): Eukaryota > Viridiplantae > Streptophyta > Magnoliopsida > Aquifoliales > Aquifoliaceae > Ilex > Ilex paraguariensis. The sequence continues at coordinate 206,595 of CAUOFW020000947.1, read as the reverse complement.
TCCAATTATACTCTATAGATTTGACATGGTTGATATTCATTTAAGTTTTCCACAGATGGCGCCAATTGATTGGGGGGAAAATATCGTACCTTTGACAAGCTATGATAAGGGGTTTTAATCAGTTGTGAAAACGAACAAAAAATGGGCACTTCTCCTCCTACAAAACAAGCAAACTGCTAGACACTGGGGTTGACCGATTGAAGGTACTTCGATGCTTAAGTCAGTAATGGCTCTAGTAGTAAACAAGAAAATTAACAGGGAAAATGGTGCGTACCTTTGACTCAAGTATTGCCTGATATTTATAATGTCAAATGACACCATTTCTACTAAAGTTTCCGTCCTTTTGCTATACTAGGTGGCACACATGTGTTTAAATTGGATGCTTCATTTTGAGCCCTGATTTCCTTCGGCTCACTTTCTCTTATTCTTTAGGTATGTGTTGCTATGATTTAGGTGGCTTTGTAATTTGCCTGTGATTCCTTGGGATCGATACATCATCTTTAGGTAGACCATGAACAAGACCCTAACCACCATCTTTGCTCAATCTAGAAGTTCGGTTTGGCTAGTAGTTTTAGCTTTGTCTTCCAGAAACTTTGATTGATTGCTCGGCTCTTTTTACCAAGTATTGAGTTTTATTGCTAATATGAAATATTTCAACCACTCACTACCTATGATACCTGATGGTGTGTTTAACGTAGATGAGCAGAATGTTAATATGTATATAAGTGAGGTTAGATATAAGCTACTAGGCTCATGAAAATAGTGTAATGATTTGGGGTTGATTCACATAATGAAATTATAGTGTTCACTAGTCTGAGAGCTCAACTAATCCACTCTTTAATGGAGTCTCTTGCTCCTGAGATCTATAATGATGGTTTCGAGATGATTACACAGTGTTCTTCATACAATCTTGGTTTTATTGCCCTGTAATGAAGACAATGTACAGTATTTATAGCCCAATTCCTGACTCTATGGGATCCGAGGTGAGATCTTCACCTTCCTTCCGTAACACCTCACTTGATTTTAGGAGAAGGTTTTGAAAAGTTGAGGATCTTGCGCCTAGACTGACGCTTATTGCTGTTGTAGATGCTTCAGGNTCTATGGGATCCGAGGTGAGATCTTCACCTTCCTTCCGTAACACCTCACTTGATTTTAGGAGAAGGTTTTGGAAAGTTGAGGATCTTGCGCCTAGACTGACGCTTATTGCTGTTGTAGATGCTTCAGGTGGGTTCCAACTGGCTCCTACTAATTTTCTTTGGGGTGTAGCTCGAGCAATCCCCCAAGGTCTGAACCTCTGAGATCAAGCTTGCTTGGCTAAGCTCCCTGACTGACCTCAATTCCTAAGCTCAAACTTGTAATTTCTTTTAGGTATCAATAGTTACTCCCCAGTCCCTGGTCAAAGTGAGTCTGAGCAACGACTGAGCTACAGTTGGGTCGAGCAGAGCCTTTATATGGTGACCTCAATTTGTGTGCAAAGAGACTCTTCTGACGGTTTTGCATAATCATTTCTTCCTTGTACTTCGAAGACCCACGTACAGGAAGTTTTAAATACTCCAGTGGCAACAGAAACCGCTTCACTTTTTCATCCGACTTCTCTCTATAAGCTTTGCCTAATCTCTTCCTTTGCAATCTTTGCTTTCTTTGTTCGCTTAGGGTTTTTTTGAAGAAAATCTTCTCAATTTGACTTCGAAGATTTTGTAGGCTTACTTTCCGACTCTGCTTTGGGCATTGGTTCATCACCACCACCCTTGATTAGGTATGTTTCTTTGACTCTTGCTCACTTTTTTGTTTTGCATCCCTCGAATCCGAGGTGGTTGCTGCACTTTTGGTCCTTTCATTTTTGTTATTTTAAAAACCAAGGTTATTCCTTGTCTTCCCTTCCCCTATTTTTGGATCCTTTCTCTATTGTTAGAGTCTTCCTCATTGGTCGTTGGTGTCTTGACCCCTTGAACCTCGGGGATGGTTTTGCAAAAGTTCTCCCTATTTATAGATCTTTCAAGCTTCCCTTCTCCTATCTAATTATGTCTGCCTTCTCCGAAGTTGTAGCCTCCTCAATTTCCCTTATAGGTAATAGATCTGTTGAGGAAGATATCGATTTGGGAGAAGTGGGTGAGGAGATTGATAACTCTCTTGGTGTCAATTCAATCGATGCTGAGGTGCCCCCATTCTCTTCCTCCCCTATGCCAAAAAAATTAATAAAGGTAAAGCCAAAGTGAGCAGTGTTGGGATTTCCAGTAGTGCTGAGGGTGTGAAGGCTATCCCCAGAGCTTCAGACCTCGTGGGTTCTAGCGAGGTCACACTTCCTTACATGAGGGTCGTACTACTCGCTTCAGTTTTCATGGGGTTTGAAGTATTGGTGCCCAGACAAGGACATTCGGTATGATTCCCCTATTCATAAAAAAGTTTGTTTCTTCGTGGTTCCTCTTAAGAATGGCCTTCATTTTCCTCTGCACCCCTTCTTTAAGAGTGTCCTGCAACATTTCAACGTTTGCCCCGCTCATCTCTTCTAATTTTTTGGGTGTTCTAGTGGGTCTCCTTGTTTTCTTTAAGAAACACAATCTTGGAGTTCCTACCGTGTCTTTACTCATGAAGTTCTTTAATGTCAACTACATTCCTTCTGATGACTTATTGTATATTTCAAAATGGGTAAAAACCTAACCTATCATCTTTGATCTCCCAAGCTCCCACAAGGGTTGGAAGAAGCTCTTTTTCTTTGTGTGGAGCAGAGAATGGGAATACAACCTTGAAGATGTAGCAGACACTCTCCCAGTGTCTTGGGCCTGGTCTACCAATAACAACCTAGATAAGCCCTTGCCTGAGTGAACTTGGATTAGTTTTGATGACTTATTTTGCTAACCTTGTTTTGCTTTTTCCATTTTGTTCTCCAGGTATTCGCCCTGAGCTCAGCACGGTGGATAGGTGACTTTTGTTGAGCTTAGAGGATTGCGACTCAGAGAAATATGCTAAGCCCATCAAGCCCTAAGTGCTTACTGAGCTAGGGTTTAGTCTTCCAGAAGTGAGAGTTGAGACTTTCATCCCTATTTCTATGGTTGGAGCTAAAGAGGTGGCAGGTAACATTTCCTCCTTTTGTTCTTAATTCCTATCTCACTTCTTTCTTTCTAATTTGTTTGTCTTGAGCTTCTAGGCTCTTCTTCAATGGAGCCCTCTACTAAGGATTTTAAGGCAAAGGTCAGCCAAATGAAGAGGGCTAGGAGTGGAGGTAAGTGCAAGGCGGAGGTTAGCTCAGGAAGTGGTGCTGCCCCTTCTACTAAGGTGCCAAGGTTGGAGGTGCCTCCTGCTTCTCATCCCAAGTGGCCCTTGTTCCACTGCCAAGTCCACCGAAGGTCACTTAGACCTCCCTTCCTCGAGGGGTCATGCCTCCCCTTTCTAGGAATTTCTGAGCAAGGCGCGATTCCGACCTCTCCCTCCTCGACAGAAGTCGAGAGAGCCTTGGAGACAATCACCCGCATTCTTCCTGGTCCACCTTTCCTGGGTCGGCTGAGGAGCCCCCCAGCTACTTCTAAAGGACTCCAAGGCTGAGAAAGGAAAGCACCCCAAAGTTGAAGGTGAGGGTTCCCTTATCAATAACGTGAAACGTACAGTGGAAATCATTGCCTCCATTATCTCAAAATCTGACATTCAGAGGGCTGCCCATTGGATCCTCCATCTCTACTACCTTGTATGGTGCTACTTCGGTAAGCCTCTGGCTTTTCAAATTCCACTTTTGTATTGCATCATTCCCTCATGCAAATTCTAGCTTTTGGGTTGTGTCCGCTCCTAGTTGGCCATTCATGTGAATGGTTTGCTGAAGCAGATCCAAGCTCTAGAAAGGTATGCTAAGGCATCGAAGGCATTCGAGCTTTAGGCTGCCGAGCTTTCCTTTGCCAACAGCGACCTCCAAGCTCAGGTCCAGGATTTACAAGCGCATGTGGAGAGACAAACTTCTATCATTAAGGGACTAGAGGCCGAGAAGGAGAGGATCGAGGATGAGGGTAAGAAGACCAAATAGGAGTTTAGGAAGACCAGGGAGGAGCTTAGGCAGAAAACTGATGATTGGGTCAAGGTCAATAAGGAGGCCTGTAAACCCCCACATTCTTATCTTTATATAACAACGTAATTATTTTTGAAATGCTAATATATGTGATGGTGTATGCATGAACTATGTGGATTGAAAGACTAGAAATAAAAATATTAGTTGAGGTAATAGGGTATGTTGTAGAAGTTTGGAAGTATTCTGGAGTGAAAGCACACTTTAGAAAGAATTTGAGTAGGAAGGAGTTTTGATACATCCCTAGTGTTTGGATCATAACATTTTACTCTGATGTCAATGCAGTCTGAAATTTTGACAGTAGATAGTAGACTTCTAGGGCTACAAAAGAGTATTTCACAAAAGTTTTCTAAATCNTCAATGCAGTCTAAAATTTTGACAGTAGATAGTAGACTTCTAGGGCTACAAAAGAGTATTTCACAAAAGTTTTCTAAATCGACCTCTAAACAAGACAAAACTGTATTGGAAGTTTCAGCAAAAACTAGGAGGACGTTCGAATGTGAATGGACGTTTGAACGATAGTGAGTCCCAGTACTTTAGTGTCTGCAAAGCTCTCATGGAAATACAAAATTACTCGGAGCAACCAACGTTCGAACACCAAAATGACGTTCGAACGTGAATCAATAATTTGTACTATTGACATTCGAACGCCAAATGACGTTCGAACGTGAATTACGAATTCTGAGTTTCAGATTAGCACACAGGGGACCATTTCACCCCCTATGAATACTTAAGGACACCTTCATTAGCCCAATTTCAACATTAAAGAGAAAGAAATAAGGGCAAAAACACAAGATCAAGAGGGATTTACACATTAAAGAGGATCAAAACTTCTAGTTTTCAAGAACACCAATGAAGAAGAAAGGTAGGGGTTTTCTTCCACTCTTGTCCATTGAGGCTAGGACATATATATATATATATATATATATATATATATATATGTGTGTGTGTGTGTGTGTGTGTGTGTGTGTGTGTGTGTGTGTTTTGAGTCTTGATCATATATATATGCTATGAAATCATTATTTCTTGATACTCTTACAAATATTACCATCTTTTAATGGAAGCTATGGTTAGATAGCCATGAAATCTCTTTTTCTTGTCATAAAACCCTAGTTTTCAAGAGAAATAAATTTTTTGTCTTGATTTTTCCTTTGTTCTTGATTTAAAAACTCTAGTGCTTTGTATTAAACAATAAAATTGTATTTTTAATGATCTCTTGCATATTTACTCAAATTGTTCTATTGGAATAATACATGTGAAATTTGGGGATTTTTGAATTTGCTTGTGATTTGATGAAATGGGTTTGTATTGTATCTCTTGTGGATGTTTGGATGACCATGGGTGGCCGTTGACCGGATATCGTAGAGTGGGTAGATGCATTTCTTACTCCGTGTGGGTTTGAATTTTTCCTACCACTCGTAGTGGGGTTGGTGTCTTGAGAGGATCAACCTACTATTCACTCGCGGGTATCGAGGCTCAGGGTTAGTATACTATTCTTGGGCTGGATTCGTCACTACCAATGTGTTGGTATACACCCTTACTAAAGTTGGATATCCTTGTGAGGATTTGGTGTGTGTATATGGGCCAGGATATTTTCGATGTGTTTATTCATGCGATGTCATACATCATACCTGAGATACAAGTTGTGGTTTGATATACATTGTGGGCTATTATTTATTGTGCAAATGATTGATTATGGTTTATTGAGGAAAAGAGTTTATGGTGGAATTGGTTTGTTGTGAAATTGGTTATTGTGGAAATGGTAACTTGTTGGAAATTGTTATTTTTGGGAATTAGTTTTACTTTTTCATTTAATTATTACTATTGTGTAAACTTGAGATCCATTGAAATGTCCTTGTTTTCCTTCAAAAGCTATATATGATATTTGTAAAATGAGAACAACTGTTTTATATGCTTTTGAAACCTTGTTTAAGTTTGGGAGGATTTTCCTACAGAGCTTAGTGCTCACCCCCTACAAACAATATCTTTTTCAGATTATGGTCTAGAGGAGGAGCCCGAAGTTGATGAGCCAATATATTGGGAAGCTCCAATTGAGGGAAACATGGATCCCGAGGTGGAAGTTTAGAGTTATATTTTCGTATGTTCTAGACTAGAAAATTCATTTTTGAGACAATGTGAAGTCTAATATTTTTGTTATTCTGCTACAAGATAATAGTTGATTTTTGGGATGTAATTGCCATAGTTGGGCATATTCTTTTGGATGATGTTGTACATATTGTGGATGATGAATGAAATTCTCTTTAGTTATGAAGTTCATTTAGTCGCTCTTATCATGTGAATAGTTTTAGATAGTAATGTCGTCCAAGAGGGAATTTGGGGCATTAAATGTTTTGGTATCAGAGCCTAGGAATTAGGTCTTATATGTGAGTTGTAGGTTATGGATTACCACTAGAGAAGTACGACTAGGTTGAATGAAATTTTTGACTCAAATCTTATACAAGCCTTATGCTTTAAATTAAAGTGATAGTTAGGATGTCTTGTACATCAAGGAAACTAAATTGTGAATTGATGTGCAGGATGAACGGTAGACATAGACGTGGATGGGGACGTGGTGGCCAAGCAAACCCACCACCACCACCACCTCCAGATGTTGTGAATGGCATATACTAATGCATAAGGGAGCTAACTACTCTGGTGCAACACCAGAATGGAAACAACAACCACAATAGGGGGTTCATCCATTAGCTTATGTACCGGGCAACGGGGATAAAAATTGAAGGATGATATTTCTTCGAGAATTTTTTCGGCAACACCCACCTACTTTCCAAGGGAGCTCTCACCCCTTGGATGCAAATTCATGGGCTAAAGAAAATGTGTGATGGCATGGGAGTAACCGAGGATTTGTAGGTCGGCCTAGCAACATACCTATTAGAGGGGGAGGCCAACCATTGGTGGGACTCGGTGAAGAGAAGGAGGAACACTAATGCGCATACCTAGGAGGAGTTTGATCAAATATTTCAAGACAAGTACTTTCCTGAATCATTCAGGGACAAGATAAGTGCAGATTTTCTAACTTTACGACAGAGTAGCATGATGGTGGCGGATTATGAGAGGAAGTTTGATGAACTATTCCGCTATGCCACAAAGTTCATATCTACCGAGGCCAGGAGGGCCAAATGCTTTAAGCAGGGCTTGAGACCTACTATTAGGGAGAAGCTCGTGGCTCACAAGATCTGTGAATATGGGGATTTTGTTGACATAGCTGCACTGGTGGAGAGAGACACCGATGACACCAGCGGGGACAGAACTTTGCGAGGGGAGGTCTGATCCGGACGGGTGCTAGTAGCAGTGGATTGCAGAGGGCGGTGACTTACTCCAATATGTGTACACCCAAGTGTAGGGGGTCAAGTTGTAGTAATAATCCAGTTAAGTCCGGAGTTGAATCCATAGGGAACTATGATTAGTGTTTTGAAGTAGCAGTGATAGAGACCAAGTAACTAGAAACCTTGAGGATTTGAAGTTATGGGATATCCTAAATAGAATATAAGATTCTTTCCAAGAGTTTTATAGACAAAATATAAGATAAATTCAAATGTAAATAGTCACCCTTTAGTTTGAGGATCAAAACATGTAATTAATCATCTGGTTTATTGTACTTGTGCTTTATAACTCAATTAACTCCCGTGTCAACAGCAAGTTAATTGGAAGATAAAGATGGATTGTGAGAATTAAACACATAGTTTCGATGCCTTTCTGGAAGTTTATAAGAATTGTCTGTACCGAGACTCAACCCGTCTACAAACAAGCAAGTGTTTCTACAAGGCCTCCAACCATGGCATTAATGTTCCATTCTTTAGATAAAGCGCAATAATGGTGCCGATTGAAATGTAGTTATGAAGATCTAGCCGGGGTACTTGCCTTGAACCAACGGGTCTTTCTATGCAAGAGTCATCTATCACATAGAGAGAACCCACAGTTATACAAAGTACTTTAGCCTCGCTAGATGTATTTAATCATTCATTAAGCAAGTGAAATATAAAGCATTAAAGCATAAAGGAAATGCACAAATATAACTTTCAGATAATTTATACATATTCATTACCTCTTATTAAAGAGTGAATGAGGAACTACTCACTCTTTATGGTTTGGGTAAAGCTAGAAAAATGAGTGATGCTCATCCCTCCACGTAGAGAACTTACAAGGTAAAGTATAATAAGCGAGGAGCTGATTTTCGACAAAGAATGAGTGAATCACGTTCCACCCTTCACGGCTTTGGTAAAACTCTAGAAAAGTGGAAGAGCTTCACCCCTCTAAGAAAGAAGGAAGCTCAAGCAATGGAAGTGAAAGACAGTAAATGAAAGTAGAAGAAAGCTAGACACTTTTGGAGGATTTCCACCGTAACCAAAAGAGGATCTATCTCCCTTGATACAAGTAAATATAAGACTAAGTCCAAGACTAAGTATATGAGTGGGAGTCTAAGCCTCCATCTAGCTCTTGACTAGTTCTTGGTGTAGTCCAAACCTTACTAACCAAGTTCTAGTCTTTTACAAGAACACTTCTCAGAAAGCTCCTCCAAAGGGAGTATTTATAGGCAAGGAGGAAAGGGGGGAGACAAGAGAGTGTGAAGGAATAGTGTATGACACCAAAGTTCAAATGAAAAGCCAACTATTTTGCACCCTGCCTATGGAGAACGTTCGAATGTGAGTTAGCGTTCGAACGTTGTACCTGTTTTTCCTTTATGGGCGTTCGAACGTTGTTTGGCGTTCAAACATTTCTTCTGTCTTTTCTTTATGGGCGTTCAAACACCATATAAGGCCTGACCTTCTCACTCAAGTGGCATGTGGTCTTCTGTGGAAACCTATTTCCACACTCCATGCACATCTTGGCGTTTTGCACTCATCAGTCTGGTCTTCAATCAATTCAAGTGGACATTCAAACATGAGTTGGCATTCGAACGTGGTACTCAAGTACCTCAAAGTCTTCCTTCTTGGCTGCAACACGCCATGTCTCAGCAGTCTGGTCTTCAATCAATTCAAGTGGACGTTTGAACATGAGTTGGCGTTCGAACGTTCTTGGCTTGGTCCTAGCTTTTCCAATTTTTCTTCAGAATATGCTTGTGTTGCATGAAAGTTTGATGTTCATTTCCTTTAGTCCCTTGTACAATTTATGGCTTGAAATGTCATCATTTAAACTCCATCAAAGTATAATTAGTCTTAAAAGAACATAGTAATATGCTAATTTTAACCACTAATCACACCCCCAACCTAAATATTGCTAGTCTCTAGTAATACAACAACAATGGAATGTAAATCCATTTCTAACGCCTTTTTCGTAGGTCCTCCGGTTGCATTTAGCTTATGCAACAAGTCGTTGAACCACTAGGTTTACCCTAATGGATGAGTGTTGTCTCGTGAGGATTTTCAGTGAAGCTACCCACAAACTTTAGTTGAATAGATGTGTATGTGGGATTGCTAGTTAAAGTAAATTAGCATCATGGTCGTTGGGACACCCAACCCTCAATTTTGACTTACATCCCGTGTGCTCCTCTTTCATAGGTATTTATTCTATGCAAAAATTAGCATCAGTCACATTGACATTTGAAATTCCCTATGTAGTAGGAAAGGTCATTCTAGAGACAAGATTTTTTACATTACAAACATTCCACTTTATCACCCTCCATGGTTAGCTCTGATTTCACAAACCTTTCTTAGAAATGCCCTCAGCAATAATTCGCTCCGGTTATAGTGACTTGTCTCTCAAAGGACATGTGATCAGAAGATGGCCAATTGAAGAATCACATGCACAGTTAGAAAGGGAGTGAAAGTTTTAAGAAAGTAGACTAATCATGTTCTTGGTATAATCTCATGGAAGAATATCGATGCAGTTTAAGAAATACTACTAAACATATCCCAGTTTTCGGTCGATAATACACACATGCATCAGAATTGAGATCAATTAGGGCTTTTGTAAAGGTTCTAATGTGGCCAGAGGTTAATGGCTAACAAAATGACGTCAACGGTATTCAAAAACTATCTTTTCCTTATTTATTGTAGCACATCTCTTTCTTGTTTTTCGATCTTTTGCCAAGAAATTGTATTTCTTTCTTTTATTTTTCTCATTTTTCACTTTCTTGGCAATTCCTTGTTTTTCTATTTCTTTTCCTTTTCAGTTGTTTCTACCGACTTTTCATTGAACAGTCGCCACCATTGTCTTTTTTATTTCTCTTGCTTTTCGGTATCATACTGATTTATGAGAGGGTGTAAGAAAATTAAATAGCAAGGTATGTCAAGTACATTCTTCTATGGCTTGGTTATCATATGGGTTTCTTGAAAAAGAATTCATTCATTAAAGGCTCAAGCATGGCTAACTAGGGGTATTCTTTTAAAACAAATGGCTAAGGCTCAAAATCAATCAAAGATGGCCTAAGATCCTTTCTCAAGTATGGGCACATGTATGTGTCATATGCAAATGTATGTCAATAGATTGCTTTAATTGCATCAATCAAAGCAAATGTATTAAGATTATTCAAAGATAGATAGTGAAAAACATTTCTCGAGTGAATGTTGATATCTTCTCAAAAGCATTGCAAGGTTCAAAACTTACCATGGTATATTTTGTTATCTCCACTGGTTATGTCGGGTTTTTTCGGGAATGTCGGTTATATATGGATTCCATTTGCGAGTATGATCATCTTGTATGTTAAGAATAACAAATACTGATTGCTAAGTTATGTGTTGAACCGATCAGATGATGTGTTACTTTAACAAGCAACCTTAGAATCCACATCTATTTCATCATTTATTAACAAGAATTACTAAAGTGCTAATTCTATACATGCATTTTAAACAGATAAAAGTGATAAAATGAAGCACTCATTTCACAAAATATGATCATTTGATACACACATCAAAGGTTCAATTCATCAATCAAAGAGGGGACACAACACAAAAATTCCAAATATCCACAACCAACTTCCAAAGAAGAAACAATCATCCACAACAAACTATAAAAGAAAAAGTCAATCATACATGAAGAAACAAACACAAAAAACCCAAATCAAGGACAGAAATACATATCTCAATCTCTTCCTTCTCCTCCAAGTCCACTATCTCCACCAGATCCACCAGGACCACCCCTCAGAAGTCTAAGAATATCATCCTACTTAGCTTCAATGCTAAGCATGATGTCTCATAAAGAGCCCCGGGTGCCAGTGTTGGGGCCTGCCTCCTTGGGCTGCTCTCTCTCTCTTCCTCCATTTCTCTCTCCTCCTCCCGGTCGAGCTCGTCTTGTACTTTGTCCATTCCTCGAGTAGGGGGCTCCTCGTGTCTAGCTACCAAGGTGCCACTATGACCTTGGCTTCTCCAAAAGGAAGCCTTGTTCAGTGGCCCTATTGGTCTTTGTATCTTCATCTCTAGCCTCACCCTAATCCCGTGATCTTTGCATATTTGAGTCACTAGGGTGTCAAACGGGAGGGAGTTTCTTTGCATAAAACAGACAGGCCATGTCAGGAAGGATTTCATTTTTTTGTCCGATAGGGGCAAAGTTTGACACCACAATCAAATTCAACATTTTATACTTATCTGTCAACTCTCCTTGTCTAAAAATTCTCTTCCCCGCCTAAGAAAAAGTAGGCACCCCAGTCAAATCTACCCCCACTATGTTCATCGCCACGTTTTTACTTGGGGGATAGGTGGGACTTAGTACTCGAGGTACCTCTTGTCTAAGCTCCCGAATATAGTTTTCATCCCCGTAAATGTGAGTCCCCCTCACATAGCTTTTCAACGCACCATTGACTATTTCAACGTTGGAGTAAAACTCCTGCACCAAGTCAATCACGGCCTCTCCACCGTTTCTCAAGTACAATGACCAACCCCTCCTCTCTATATCCACAAATATTCCCAATTTTGCAAAGTCACTCAAGATCACATCCCGCTCACATACAATAGCTTGATTTTGGAAAAAAATTTCATACCTGTAAACTTTTAGAGCGGAGGGGAAACGAGTTCAGTCATATCTTCGCACAATGGGTCTCCCTTCTCTCTCCTCAATGACCTCCTCTACCATATTAGGCTCTTGAGTTAGTGTATAATGCCTGGCAGGTAGCTTGACCCTTGGAGGCATGATGTTTCGGGTTTGAGGATGTTAGGGCTTGAAAAGTTTAATTTTCTTGTGGGAATGATGATAAATGATGTGCAAATGGCTTTGGGATGGTTGGTTTTGGGTGAAAATGGAGAATGGGTGGTGCTTTGAGGTCTAGGTAATGAAAAATCTCCCTAGGGTTTTGAGGTTTTTGAAGGATTTTAGGGTTTTTGAAATAGGGAAGACAATCTAGGCTTTTTTAGCCTGAGAAGTGTCATTTGAATGAGGGTAACGTTCGAACATGTCTTGAAGGATTTTAAACAAATCATTTGAACGTGAGTAATATTCGAACGTGATGAACTCCCAATACTTTTGAAGTTTGTCAAAGACCAAATTACTGTAAGTTCTTATCGTTCGAATGGTCTCTTAGTGTTCGAACGTTAAGGTCTTGTTCGAACTGTCTATTAGCGTTTGAACGTTGAGAGCTCCCGGTACTTTTTGTTTCCATTAGAGGCTTCATTAGAGTTCGAGTACTGCAAGTAGGTGACGTTCGAATGTCACTTGGCATTCGAACGTTGAATCAAAAATCAAAATTTTACTACACTACACTATACACAATTAGAGAGGGTTAAACACACAAGTTTGAATCAAAAATTCATGGCGTCTCAGGACAAATACCTACCCACGCTTTTGGTTGGTATTTTGGGACGTTCCTTACTCGGCTCATATTTTCATTTCAGTCAAAAAAATTTGTACAAAACAAAAAGTTTTTTACACTTTTTATAAAAATTCAGTCCCTTGGCTTTCATCCCAATAATGTACAATTTCCTACAGAGAATAATCTAATCCAAGTCTCCCTCCTTATCCGTATAGTTAGAACAACCAGTGACTCTCCCAATTTCCTTTCTCACAAATTGGTTAAGTAAGTACTGGAATAGCATGGCGTCTCAAGGTAATCCTTACTCAGCCCATTCACTATCCAATCTAATCGATCGAGTGCGCGATCAAAAATTGGTTCAAAACACTGATTATACCTTTTCTCGTGAAATACTCTGCCACACTGTTTATAGGCACCAAGTCTTTTGGCACGATGACATTTAGCAAAAGTGTTTCTGCCACATAGGGGTTTTGCTTGTGCTTCTCAGATCTCATTCTTTCTTAACAATCTTGTTTTTCTCATAATCACATCATGCACATCAGATGGAAAAGTGTGTAGAACTCCTAGACTAAACCAAAAAGTTTTAACATCCATGCTTTCTATGCTTTAAGACTCACTATCTGGTTCTTTAACGTCTACCAGTCACAAAGACGACCAAAGCTGACTCACAGATATAATCATTAATTTATACAAAATACAAGGCAGGGTACATAATATGATCAGCAACAGCAACATCAACAACACCAAAAACAAAAAAAAGTACAGGCACAAAATATGAACTATATTTCTCACCCCCTAACCTAAACTGAACATTGTCCCCAATGTTTCAAATTTACCAGTGTATGGATCTTGGTGATGAGGTTGAAAGGTAGAGACCTGTTCATCTGTTGACACCTACAAGTAAAATAGACAAATTGATCATTGCTATGCAGATATGGGTTTCTGCTAGGATGAAAACCCATGATTGTGAGTGCGGATAGGAGAAGAACAACCATGTATAAATAGAGTAAACAAATGCAGATCACGAGACAAAGGACTGGGTCTTCGGGGAGTATGGTCATGGGGCTGTTGGGATATGGATCGTGTCGTAGAGAACAACACAAAAGAAAGAAGAAAAAGAAGAAGAAGAAGAAGAAGAAGAAGAAGAAAAGGGAAATGCGGTGAGGAAAAAGTGGGTGGGGTCCCTTATAAAGGTGTTCCCGTCGATCAGTTGTGATTGGGTTATTCCTAACCCGACCTCTTTTATTATTGGTAGGCGCAAATCTCGGAGGGATATTTTGGGTCCATTAAAAGAATGGTTTCCACATTTTTAACAAAATCCTCCAAAAATGGTTTTAACCACTGACCATTAACAGTAAAGATATTACCATTCGAAGGGTTTTCCACTTCTACTGCTCCGTGTCCAAACACCTTTTTGACAATATAAGGTCCAGTCCATCTTGACTTCAACTTACTGGGAAAGAGGCGGAATCTTGAATTAAACAACAGGACTTTTTGAGCAGGTTCAAAAGACTTCCGCATTATGTTCTTGTCATGAAAAATTTTCATCATGGATTTCACAATCTGAGCTTTCTCATATGCTTCATTTCTCAATTCCTCCAATTCGTTAATCTGAAGTTTCCTTGACAGTCTGGCCTTGTCTAGGTCAAAGTTCATTGTTTTAATGACCCAGTATGCCCTATATTCTAGTTCCACAAGTAGATGACAAGGCTTGCCATAAACTAATCGATAAGGAGACATGCCCAAAAGTGTTTTAAAAGCAGTTCGATATGCCCAGAGTGCATCAATTAGTCTTGACGACCAATCTTTGCGGTTTAGATTTACCATTTTTTTTAAAATTAATTTGATCTCCTAATTAGCCAATTCAGCTTGTCCATTAGTCTGTGGATGATAAGGGGTTGCAATTTTGTAAAAAATCAAGTATTTTTTCATCAAATTCTAGAAAGGACAAGTGTAAAAATGAGAACCCCCATCACTTATGATTGATTTCGAAATTCCCAACCGAGACAAAATATTTTCTTTTAAAAATTTGATCATTGTTTGGTGATCATTATTCCGGCATGGAATTACCTCAACCCATTTGAACACATAGTCTACGGCCACTAAAATGTATAGATAGCCAAAGNATGGGCTTATACCTTTCAAGTCAGAGATGGTCCATCCAATGGTGCTTTTATGGCTTTTAAGAACCTCAACCAATTTTGACTCTTACAAGTTTGTGAGCTTAGATGAAATTAACACTGGGTATGATGCGTCCTCTCCTAGGAATACATATTTGAGGTCAGATGAGAGAGGTTTCAATTCATAGATTGGTGGTCTGACACTTGATTAGAGTGGCTTTGTGCCANAGGGGGGAAATAGTCTCATAAAATTGATGCCCCAACAGTCAAAAATTTTAATCACCAAAATGGGGTTTAAGGGCATCATGTTTCTTTTTAAAATGCTCCCCAACCTTTGGCATCTATCGCAACCTTTGGCATCTATCTTTGAAAAGTGTAGGCCAGTAAAATCCACAGTACAAGATTTTCACAGTGGTTTTCCTTGATGAAAAATGGCCATCACATGCTTCAAAATGACAAAATGTTATTACATGTCTGCTTTCTTGAGTGGGGATGCAACATCTTATCATTTGATCCTTACAGTACTTAAATACGTACGGATCATGCCAAACGATGTTACGAACCTTCCTCAAAAAAAATTTTTTGTCCATGGTGGTGAAGGACTGATAAAGTGTCCCAGTAGCAAAGAAATTAGCAATATTAGCATACCATGGGGTCTCATCAATTATGAACAGTTGTTAATTGGGGAATTTTTCATTGATAGATAATCCATCTTCGTGAAAGTCATACGTTAATCTAGACAAATGGTCTGCCACCATATTCTCAACACCCTTTTTATCCTTAATGATCAGATCAAACTCTTGGAGTAAGAGTATCCATCTTAAAAGCCTAGACTTAGCATCCTTCTTTGTGAGTAAGAATTTTAGGGTTGCATGATCACTGAATACAGTAACAGAAGAACCAACAAGATAGGAATGAAATTTTTTCAAAGCAAAAATTACAACAAGCAATTCTTTTTCAATTGTTGAATAATTCATTTGAGCATCGTTCAAAGTTTTGCTTGCATAGTAAATCACATGTGGTTTCTTATCCTTTCTTTGTCCCAACACAGCACCTACAGCATAATCACTTGCATCACACATTAGTTCAAACGGTAGAGTCCAGTCAGGGGGCTGCATTATTGGGGCAGAAATTAACATGTCTTTAAACTTATCAAAAGCTTTTTGACACGCTTCATTACAATCAAAGATTACGTCCTGACTCATAAGATGACACAGGAGTTTTGCTATGGTAGTGAAATCATTTATGAATCTCCTGTAAAAGCCTACATGTCCTAGGAATGATCGGACATCCATTACAATCTTAGGAGCAGGCAAATTCTCAATCAGATCTAATTTTGCCTTGTCAATGGTCATGCCCTCAGATGACACAATGTGACCTAAGGCAATGTTTTGTGTTACCATGAAGTGGCATTTCTCCCAATTAAGCATCAGATTGACTTCCTGACACCTTACCAACACCTTTTCTAGGTTGACCAGACACAAATCAAATGAGTCACCACAAACAGAGAAGTCATCCATGAATACTTCCAAAAATTTCTCGACCATGTCACTGAACAAGCTCAGCATGCATCTTTAAAATGTTGCAGGAGTGTTATAAAGTCCGAATGGCATCCTTTTGAATGCAAAGGTGCCAAAGGGACATGTGAACGTGATTTTATCCTGATCATTGAGTGTTATCTCAATTTGATTGTACCCAGAATACCTATCCAAGAAATAGTAAAATTCATGGCCTGCAATTCTCTCTAGAACTTGGTCAAGAAAGGGAAGAGAGAAATGGTCTTTCCTAGCCACCAAATTGAGTTTTCAATAGTCAATACACATCCGCCATCTTGTGACGACTCTAGTTGGTACTACTTCATTGGCTTCATTCTTGACCACTGTAACCCTAGAATTTTTGGGCACAACTTGGGTTAGACTAACCCATTTTCTATCGGAGATGAGAAAAATTATCCCTGCATCTAAGAGCTTAAGCACTTCCATTCTCACAACTTCCTTTATGTGAGGGTTCAGTCGTCGCTACATTTGATAAGAGAATTTTGAATCCTCTTTCAGGTATATAGCATGATTGCAGATTAACGGGCTTATACCTTTCAAGTCAGAGATGGTCCATCCAATGGTGCTTTTATGGCTTTTAAGAACCTCAGCCAATTTTGACTCTTACAAGTTTGTGAGCTTAGATGAAATTAACACTGGGTATGATGCGTCCTCTCCTAGGAATACATATTTGAGGTCAGATGAGAGAGGTTTCAATTCATAGATTGGTGGTCTGACACTTGATTAGAGTGGCTTTGTGCCACTTGGTGAAAGTTCCTCGAATTTGGGGGCCCACTTCTCAATAGCATGAGTGGGACAATTCTTTGGATCATCATTTGTTGTCTCAGATGTGATGGATTTTGATAAAGAAGATTCTTTGGGGTTTTCACATAATATATTATTCAGATGTTCCTGAACCAACGATTCAATGGAATTTATTTCTCTTTCTTCTTTATCCTCTCTTGGGTGTTTGGCAACATTAAAAATATTAAGCTCAAGAGTCATATTCCCAAAGGTCAATTTCATGACACCATTCCAGCAATTGATTAGTGCATTTGACGTTGCTAGGAAGGGTCAACCAATAATTACGAAAATTGTGTTCTCTGAATGCTTTGCTGCCTGGGTATCTAGCACGATGAAGTCAATAGGGAAAACAAAGTTGTCCACTTGGACAAGTACATCTTCAACAATATCCCTAGGGACTTTGACAGATCTGTCTGCCAATTGGTGTGTAACACTGGTGGCTTTGAGTTCTCCCAGTCCCAACTGCTGGTAAACAAAAAATGGAAGCAAATTGACACTTGCTCCAAGGTCTAACAGTACTTATTCAATTCTAAAGTTTCCAATGACACACGACACAATTGGACACCTAGGGTCTTTGTATTTTGGAGGGGTTTTGTGTTGAATCAAGGCACTGGCATGTTTTGTCAAGAAATCTCTTTTTTGGACATTCTGACTTCTCTTGATTGTGCACAAATCTTTTAGAAACTTGGCATAAGACGGAACCTGTTTGATTGCATCCAGAAGTGAGATGTTGATCTTTACTTGCTTGAAGATCTCATAAATTTCTGATTGATTATTCAATTTCTATACAATTTTGAGTCTATGAGAAAAATGAGCAGGAATAGGACACGGAGGTCCTCAATGTAGTGACAACTTGGGCTTGGTCTTGTGGAGTTTCCATGATTGTAGAATTTCCTACCTGGAATTGGCCTTGTGGTGGTTTTGGTTGGGCAAGAAACTTGCCCTTCTCATGTGTCGTCATGGATTGGGTTAATCTTTGGATGTGGTTTTTGAGATCCTCGAAAGATTGAGTGGTCTGAGTTTTGAATTTAGTAAAAACCTGAATGGACTATTGTTATTGTTCATTTGCTTATGCATAAATTGATTCAGGGTATCCTCAAGGCTCCTCTTTTATGGTGGTTGGTATGGTTGATACGTGGCAAGTCCTTGAGGTGGTGGGTGTGAACCTTGTTGTTGGTTCATGGGAGTTGGATGTGTGTTTTTTCAACTAAAGTTTGGGTGGTTCTGCCACCCTAGATTGTGTGTTTCAGAGTATAGGTTGGAGTAAGGCTTGTTGAAGTTGGAAATGACATTTGTTTGTTATAACAAAACCTCTTCGAATGCTAGAATGGTTGGACACTTCCCAGTAGGGTGTCTTGTTAGCGCACAAATCCCACACACTTGTTCTATGGGAGGACCAACATCAACTTGATGAGCCTTTTTCATCTCTAAAGCTTCAAGTTTCGAGACAAGGTGGACATTTTTTCTCTTAGGTCATCATCATCTCTCAAGACATATTTACCCCCTTGAAAAGTAGATAGTTTGGTTTCTACAATGGTAGGGGAGGTTGAGTCCCACATTTGAGAGCTGTCAGATATAGTGTCAAAAAAATTCAATGCCTCCTCCGTACTTTTGCTCATAAACTCTCCTTGAGCCATCATTTTGACAAACTAACATAGTCTAGCGGGCAAGGAGTCATAGAAAAATCCTACCAAAATCCAGCTCTTAAAAGCATGGTGTAGGCAGGACTGGAGAAGATTCTTGAATCTCTCTGAACTTTGGTAAAAGATTTCTCCTTCTTTGACCAAAAAATTCACGATTTTCCTTTTCAGTACATTAGTGCGGTGTAGAGGAAAAATTTTTCTAAAAATTGTAGTGCCCGCCAGTCAGGTATTGAAAGAGTTTTTAGAGAATTGAGTCATTATTTAGCTTTATCCTTTAGAGAAAATGAAAAAAGTTTCATTTTGGCTAGCTCAGAATTGTCTTAAAAGATTCCACATACTTCCTCAAACTCTTTTATGTGCAGATATGAGTTTTCTGTTTCAAGTCCATGGAATTGAAGGAGTAGTTGAACTGTCCCCGTCTTTACAGTAAAGAGGGGTGCATCTTAAGGGAAGATAAAACAAGAGGGGACACTATTTCTTGTGGGATTTAAGTAATCCCGCAGAGTTTGAATATTAGGCACTTCTCCCTCTCTCACAGGAAGCTCTCCTCGTCTCTCACCATTTATCATTCTACTTTCACAAGAGTCTGCTACTGATCTAGATGAAAGTGGTTCCAGTTGATTCACAGACCCAGAAGATTCTGTCGAAAAATTTTGATAATGAGGAGCATCCTCAGACATAAAAACAATTAAAACAAATTTATACACAGTTAAGAAAATATACAAAAAGAGAGGTCTTTTTACCTTTTACATTAAAACACCTTTTATGGTTCCCTGGCAATGACACCAAAAGTTTGACTTGATCCGATATGTGTACACCCAAGTGCAGGTGGTCAAGTTGTAGTAATAATCTAGTTAAGTCCAGAGTCGAATCCACAGGGAACTACAATTAGTGTTTTGAAGTAGTAGTGATACAGACTAAGTAACTGGAAACCTTGAGAGTTTGAAGTTATGGGATATCCTGAATAGAATATAAGATTCTTTTCAAGATTTTTTTAGACAAAATATAAGATAAATTCAAATGTAAACAGTCACCCTTTAATTCGAGGATCAGAACATGTAGTTAATCATCCGTTTTATTATACTTGTGTTTTATAACTCAATTAACTACCGTGTCAACAACAAGTTAATCAGAAGATAAATATAGATTGTGAGAATTAAGCACATGGTTCCGATGCCTTTCTAGAAGTTTACAAGAATTGTCTGTGCCGAGACTCAACCAGTCTACAAACAAGCAAGTCTTTCTACAATGCCTCCAACCATGGCATTAATGTTCCATTCTTTAGATAAAGCATAATAATGGTGAAGATTGAAATGTTGTCATGAAGATCTAGCCAGGGTATTTGTCTTGAACCAATGGGTCTTTTTATGCAAGAGTCATCTGTGACATAGAGAGAACCCATAGTTATACAAATTACCTTTGCTTTGCTAGATGCATTCAATCATTCACTAAGTAAGAGAAATATAAAGAATTAAAGCATAAATAAAATGCACAAATATAACTTTCAGATAATTTATACATATTCATTACCTCTTATTAAAGAGTGAATGAGGAACTACTCACCCTTCATGGCTTGGGTAAAGTTAGAAAAATAAGTGATGCTCATCCCTCCACGTAGAGAACTTACAAGGTAAAGTACAATAAGCGAGGAGCTGATCTTTGACGAAGAATGAGTGAATCATGTTCCACCCTTCACGGCTTTGGTAAAACTCTAGAAAAGTGGAAGAGTTTCACCCCTTTAAGAAAGAAGGAAGCTCAAGCAATGGAAGTGAAAGACAGTAAATGAAAGTAGAAGAAAGTTAGACACTTTTGGAGGTTTTCACCACAACCAAAAGAGGATCTATCTCCCTTGATACAAGTAAATATAAGACTAAGTATATGGGTGGGAGTCTAAGCCTCCATCTAGCTCTTGACTAGTTCTTGGTGTAGTCCAAGCCTTACAAACCAAGTTCTAGTCTTTTACAAGAACTCCTCTCAGAAATCTCCTCCAAAGGGAGTATTTATAGGCAAAGAGGAAGGGGGGAGACAAGAGAGTGTGAAGGAATAGTGTATGCCGCCTAAGTCCAAGTGAAAAATCAACTACTCTACAGCCTGCCAGTGGAGGACGTTCGAACGTGAGTTGGCATTCGAACGTTGTATCTATTTTTCCTTTATGGGTGCTCGAACGTTGTATGGCATTCAAACGTTTCTTCTGTCTTTGCTTTATGGGCATTTGAACACCAGATGAGGTCTGACCTTCTCACTCAAGTGGCCTGTGGTCTTCTGTGGAAACCTATTTCCACACTCCATGCACATCTTGGTATTTTGCACTCATCAGCCTAGTCTTCAATCAATTCAAGTGGACGTTAGAACGTGAGTTGGCATTCGAATGTGGTACTCAAGTACCTCAGAGTCTTTCTTCTTGGCTGCAACATGTCATGTCTCAGTAGTCTAGTCTTCAATCAATTCAAGTGGACGTTCGAACGTGAGTTGGCGTTCGAACGTTCTTGGCTTGGTCTAAGCTTTTCTAATTTTTCTCCAGAACATGCTGGTGTTGCATGAAAGTTTGATGTTCATTGCCTTTAGTCCCTTGTACAATTTATGGCCTAAAATGTCACCCAGACCAAGTGGTTGGACAGAAGCTTTAGATTGTTCGAGGAGATAGGGTCACTCAAAATTAAACAGGCACTGACCCGCATCAATGCTTCACATGTGGAGGTTTCGAGCACTTCAAAAATAACTGTCCATCATTTTCAACAAAGACCAATCAAGTATCAAGACAAGTAAATGCAAACAAACCACCACTACAGAAGCCACTACAGCAGAGACCGTTAGGAGCTCTAGCCCTAGACGGTGCCAATCTGGGAAGAGTGTTTGCTTTGACCCAACCGGAGGAAGACGTTTCCAATGCAGTTGTGAAATGTATCATTCTTCTTTTTAATTCTTGGGCCCAAATTTTATTTGATCCTGGTGTGACTCATTCATTCATATGCACTATATATGCTCTTAATTTGGGATTGGAATTTGAGAAGTTAGAACATGTCTTGAGTATTAACATGCCTACAAGAGAACGGTTAGACAATAGAAGGGTGTGTATAGGTTGTGTGCTTCGTATTAGGGAGCAAGAATTGATTGTAGATTTGGTTGCATTAGACATAAAAGGGTATGACATAATATTTGAGATGAACTTGTTGTCCACTTTTCGTGCAGTAATGGATTATTTTCGCAAGGGGATTTCATTTCAATTACCGGGAGGGGTAGTTTTCAACTTCATTAATGATCAAAATTCTTCCCATCCATTTCCCACTATGGGAAATAGATTCTTGCAAGCTAAGGGTGGGAGCAATTTGAGTTTCTTAGCCAGCTTAATGGGAGATGGTCGAGATAAATTCCATGCGGACATGGTGTTGATAGTATCGAATTTTTCTGATGTCTTCCCAGATGAACTACCTAGGTTACCCCCATAGGGAGAGATTGAGTTTATGATCGATCTATATCCGAGAACTGAACTCATATCCATTGCTCCCTATTGGATGACACCTTTAGAGTTGAAGGAGCTAAGGAAGCAATTGGACCAACTATTGGCTATTGGGTTTATTCGTTTAACCACTTCACCTTGGGGAGTCCCGGTCCTCTTTGTGATGAAACATGATGAAACACTTTGGTTATGCATAAAATACCAAAGGTTGAATCGAGTGACAGTGAAGAATAAATACCCATTTCCATGGATTTATGATTTATTCGATCAATTGAGGGGTTCTAAGTATTACTCCAAGATTGATCTTCGCATAGGGTACCATCAACTAAGGATCAAGGATGAGGATATTCCTAAGACAGCTTTTCATATCCGGTATGGTTATTTCGAATATACAGTAATGCCATTCGAACTGACTAATGCTCCTGCAGCCTTCATGGATTTGATGCATAGGGTATTTTAACCATATCTAGATCAGTTTGTTGTTGTGTTTGTTGATGACATATTAATCTATTCATGAACATAAGGGGAACATGAACACCATCTTTCGGTAGTGCTTTAAACCTTGAGAGAGCATAAGTTATATGCTAAGATGAGTAAATGTGACTTCTGGATGAAAGAAGTGAAATTTCTTGGTCATGTTATGTCAGAACAGGGTATAGCTGTTGACCCCGCAAAGATTGAAGCCATGATGAAATAGGAACCACTGAGGAATGTGACCGAAGTACGTAGCTTTCTGGGATTAGCAGGCTACTACCAGAGGTTTGTGGAAGGGTTCTCAAAACTAGCGATGCCAATGACTCGCCTTACGAAGAAGGGGGAAAGATTCTTATGGACTCAAGAGTGTGAGCTAGTCTTTCGCACCTTAAAGGAAAGGTTGACACCAGCTCATGTCCTCATTATTCTGAGCAGTGGGGAAGGATACGATGTTTACATAGATGGTTCACTACGAGGCTTGGGATGTGTGCTGATGCAGGGAGGTAAGGTAGTTGCTTATGGCTCGAGACAACTAAAGATCTATGAGTAGAATTATCCCACTCACGACTTGGAGCTTGCTGCTATGGTTTTTGCTCTTAAGTTGTGGAGGTGTTACCGTTATGGAGAAAAGTTTCAAGTGTTTTCAGATCATAAGAACCTCAAGTATATCTTCACATAGAAAGACTTGAATCTTCGGCAAAGAAGGTGGATTGAATATCTAGAAAACTACGATTTTACACTCAACTACCATCCGGGGAAGGTTAATGTAGTAGCAGATGCACTTAGCAGAAAGTCTTAGGGTGAAATCAATGTTCTTGTTGTTCATAGGTGGAAGATGATGGATGCTTTGGAGGAGTTTGATCTATTAGTGAATAGACAAGAGGATCGACCATGCTTATTTAATCTTATAACTCAACCAATTATCCGACAAAGGATTGTGGAGTTGTAACGATTAGATATTGAGTTGGGAGCTATCCGAGGTAGATTGGAGAGGAATGAGATGAATGAGAACTAGTCAATACATAATGATGAGTTACAGTTTCGTGGAAGACTAAGTGTACCAATCAATGACCACGTAAGGGAAGAAGTGTTAGGTGCATGTCATCGTTCAAAATTTTCCATACATCCGGGTAGTATCAAGATGTATAAAGACATAAAGTGACAATATTGGTGGAAAGGGATGAAACAAGACGTGGTTAAGTACGTTGCAAAGTGCACAGTGTGTCAACAAGTGAAAGTGGAGCATCAAAAACGCAGAGGATTTCTACAGTCCTTACCTATCCCAGAGTGGAAATAGGATCACATCACCATGAATTTCGTGTCTGGTTTTCCACGGATGTCACAGGGGCTTAATGTCATATGGGTCATTGTAGATAGACTCACCGAGTCCGCTCATTTCTTTAGTATGAAGACCACTAACTCCTTAGAGACCTTGAGCAAGCTTTATATCCGTGAGATTGTTAGATTACATGGAGTTCCATTCTCTATCGTGCCAGATCGTGATTCTCGGTTTGTGGCGCAATTCTGGCAAAGTCTACAACAAGTTTTGGGGACAGAGTTATACTTTAGCACCGTCTTTCGTCCTCAAAAGGATGACTAATCCGAGAGGGTGAAACAAATTTTGGAGGACATGTTACATGCTTGTGTGTTGGACTTAAAGGGACGTTGGAGTGATCATTTTCCGTTAGTGAAATTTGCATATAACAACAGTTTTCAATCTAGCATTGTCATGACACCTTATGAGGCATTGTATGGAAGACCATGTAGGTCCCCGATTTGTTGGTTGGAAGCTGAAGAGAGTAGCTTGTTTGGGCCAGAAATTGTTTGAAAGACTACGGAGAAAATTCAACTCATCCCAGATAGACTACGCATGACACAAAGTAGACAGAAAAGCTATGCGGATAGAAGACGAAGACTATTCGAATTCCAAGAAGGGGACTATGTGTTCCTCAATGTGTCACCCAAGAAAGGAGTGTTTAGATTTGGTAAGGAGGGAAAATTAGCGTCAAGATATACCAGACCATGTGAAGTGATCAAAGCTGTGGGCAAAGTGGCGTATCAACTTCGATTACCAGCCCAGTTGTCAGGGGTGCATGGCGTGTTCCATGTATCAATGTTAAGAAAGTGTCAATCAAATACAATGCATGTCGTGGATTTGGAGGATATAAAAATTCAAGATGGAGCAACATATGAAGAACAACCGGTGGAGATTCTCGATGCCAAGGAGAAGGTGTTTCGCAATAAAGTCATCTGACTGGTGAAAGTTTTGTGGCAACATCATGGGGTGGAGGAAGCTACTTGGGAACTAGAGCTGGAGATACGAGAGAACCTTCATTTGTTCTCTACTTAAGGTAAGTTTTGAGGACGAAACTTTCTTTAAGGGGGGTGGATTGCAAACCCCCACATTCTTATCTTTATATAACAACGTAATTATTTGTGAAATGCTAATGT
Source organism: Ilex paraguariensis (assembly GCA_963454935.2). Classification (NCBI taxonomy): domain Eukaryota; kingdom Viridiplantae; phylum Streptophyta; class Magnoliopsida; order Aquifoliales; family Aquifoliaceae; genus Ilex; species Ilex paraguariensis. The sequence continues at coordinate 181,365 of CAUOFW020000947.1, read as the reverse complement.
ATGTGATGATGTATGCATGAACTATGTCGATTGAAAGAGTAGAAATAAAAATGTTAGTTAAGGTAATAAGGTATGTTGTAGAAGTTTGGAAGTATTCCGGAGTGAAAGCACACTTTAGAAAGAATTTGAGTAGGAAGGAGTTTTGATACATCCCTAGTGTTTGGATCATAACCTTTTACTCTAATGTCCATTTGGTCTGAAATGTTGGTAGTAGATAGAAGACTTCTGGGGCTACACAAGAGTATTTCACAAAAACTTTCCAAATCGACCTCTAAACAGGCCAAAACTTCACTGAAAGTTTCGGCAAAAATTGGGAGGATGTTCGAATGTGAATGGACGTTCGAACGATAGTGAGTCCCAGTATTTTGGTGTTTGTAGAGCTCTGATGGAAATATAAAGGTACTAGGAGCAACCAACGTTCGAACGCCAAAACGATGTTCGAACGTAAATCAATAATTTTCACTATTGACGTTTGAACGCCAAATGACGTTCGAACGTGAGTTACGAATTCTAAGTTTCAGATTGCGAGAATTGGGTTTATATGTGTAGGCCAGTATATTCTCGATGTGTTTATTTATGCGATGTTATACATCATACCTGAGATACAAGTTGTGGTTTGATATACATTATGGGCTATTGTTTATTGTGCAAATGGTTGGTTATGGTTTATTGTGGAAAGAAGTTTATGGTGAAATTAGTTTGTTGTGAAATTGGTTATTGTGAAAATAGTAACTTGTTGAAAATTGTTTTTTTTATTTTTTTTCATTTAATTATTGTTATTTTGTAAACTTGAGATCCAATGAAATGCCCCTGTTTTCCTTCAAAAGCTATATATGATATTTGTAAAATGAGATCGACTGTTTTATATACTTTTGAAACCTTGTTCGAGTTTGAGAGGATTTTTCTATAGAGCTTAGTGCTCACCCCCTACAAACAATATTTTTTTTAGATTATGGTCTAGAGGAGGAGCTCGGAGTTGATGAGCCGATACATTGGGAAGCTCCAATAGATGGGAATGTGGATCCTGATGTGGAAGTTTAGAGCTATATTCTCGTATGTTTTAGACTAGGAAATTCATTTTGAGTCAATGTGAAGTCTAATATTTTTGTTATTCCGCTGCAAGATAATAGTTGATTTTTGGGATGTAATTGCCATAGTTGGGTATATTGTTTTGGATGATGTTGTATATATTGTGAATGATGAATGAAATTCTCTTTAGTTATGAAGTTCATTTTGTCGCTCTCGTCATGTGAATGGCTTTAGATAGTAATGCTGTCAAAGGAGGAATTTGGGGTGTTACAAGGCCTTCGAGGCTTTGGGCTCTTATATGAGCATGAAAAGGGAATACGACGTTCTGGCAGCCAAAAATTGGGTTGACTCCTTGTTGATCATGCCTTAAGATATTCATTAATATTTTGCATATATATATATCTATACTACTAATAAAAGTATCTTAAAGGTGAAAAATTTTTGAATTTCTATTTTACCCTCATAAAAAATTATAAAGACTATTCTATCATTTCACAATTAGATATATAAATTATCATCATATTCATATATATTTAAATCTCCAAATTATCTATAACATCTATTTTAATTATATATTCTCTATGTATAAATATTATTTTCTATAAAACTCTTTAATTGACTATATTATCCTTAAAAATGATGCATCATTATATTTTTAATAAAGCATTCAAAAAACTTTCAAAAATTCATCAATATAATATTACTAATTTCATATGCAAATATAATTTTATATCTACATATGTGTATTTTTTTTAATCAAAAAGTTTAACTCTCTCATTTCTAAGATAAAAAATAATTGTATATATAATTTTTGAAAATAATTTATATTACATCAATATAATTCTTAATCTATATTACTAATAAAAATACCTTAAAGGTGAAAAACTTTTTAATTTCTATTTTACCCTTATAAAAATTACAAAGACCACTCTATTCTTTCACAATTAGATATCCTAGATCATGTATATGTGCGTTGCACATGGACCATTTTTGAGTATAAGATATTGTCAATTACTATGTAACGATAATCAAATGTTTAGTTATGTAGATATTCATAGAATAAGCGATCATTTACTTGTGCACCCAGAAATTAAAAAACAGCCTAAGGATTTTGTTCTTGAAATTAACGAAGATGAAAGGCTGAAAATTAGGGCTTTTTTGAATGACATGCTCTTAATATCAATTTTCAAAAAGAGAATTTTGGGTCCTCAAAAAACACATTTCCACTTAAAGGCATGATGACACAGTAAAATAATCACACAGTAATGCTATTAAAACATATAAGACTATTGAACGAGGAAAACTTATTTTTCCAAGTGTCTAGTAGTTAAAACACACTATATCACCCATACTTGGAGAAGTTAGATTCTTAGTTCACAAGTCTCTCTTAGTAATACATGATACCTAATATAAGCAGTTTTTAAAAGGAAAATCATAGCAATCTATGAAATGATGTACATGTTTTGTGTGTTTGCTATTAAGTGTTTTTGTCCCAATAATTGGGTACTTGAGTTTCCTTGCTTCAAGTTTGGTGAGGGTAAAAGGCTTTATCACCTTGGATCACTGTTTAAAATTTTCAATACTGAATACTCCAATTGCATCCACCCAGAAAAAAGAGACAAATAAAAAAAGTACAATTAAACACTAAGGACTAAGGAGCCCTATGCACGCATAAGCGATAAATTATAAAGCATATGGGATCCTTAAACTGAAGGATACTGTTTATATTATTGTCTTTACATAATCTATCTACAAACATACATTTAATTAGACTAATTATCAATCTAAGCTTACATCACAAGCTATCTCATGTTATCATAGTTTTAAACAACCACTTCACTATTTTCATTTTATTTCCTAAATTATTAAAAATCTTCGTGGGATCGATACTTGGACTTAAACCGAGAAAACTACAAATCGACCACTTATACTTTGGTGTATAATATAAATATCAGATTACGAAGTAGGTTGAATCAGGTTTTTGGCGCCGTTACCGGGGAGTAGGTTGAATCAGTTTATTTGTATTACATGTGTATATAAATTGTGTGTTTTCTTTAATAGTTTATGTATGTTCATTCATCAATAGGTTCTATAAATCAATCATCTCCTTCATCTTTATCTACACAAGAATCATTTGAATTAAGTATGGCTAGAAATATACCTAGGGAAGAACAATCTAGAGAACAAGAAGTAGTTCAAAATATTTACATCCTACATGAACTAATGTCTCGTCATGTTTTGCTTTTCCAACAGATGCTCCAAATCTTAATATTAAGTCAGGAACAATATAGTTATTACCACAGTTTCATGATTTGGAAACTGAAAATCCTTATGTGCATATGAAAGAATTTGAAGAAGTATGTGGAACGTTGCAAGATAATTGTGAAATGGTTAGATTAAAACTTTTTCCTTTTTCTTTGAAAGATAAAGCGAAACAATGGCTTAACTCTTTAAGAGCTAATTCTATCACAAATTGGCAAGCTTTACAAGCTAAGTTCTTTAAAAAAAAATTCCTGTGCATCGTACTAATATCCTAGGACGTCAAATAATGAATTTTTCTGTAAAAGAAGGTGAAAATTTTTATCAATGTTAGGAAAGATTCAAAGATCTTCTCCAAGCTTGTCCACATCATGCATTTGAAAATTGGACCTTAGTTGATTTTGTGTGTGATGCTCTTCCACCTACAATGCGTCAATTCGTTGAAATGATGGCGCAGGGGGGAATTCATGAGTAAAAATCCTGAAGAAGCATTCCAATTTTTTGATACTATTTCTGAGAGTTCCCAGATGTGGGANAAAGAAGAAGATGAAGTACATGAAATAAATTGTGTTGAATAGTCAACTCAATTTTTTTGAAAAGGTTTTTTCTGAAAAAAGATTTATATACATTAGAATCTACATCCAATGATGAATCTGACAATATAGAGAACCCAAAATGTGAAAATCTGTTGCCTAAATCTGTAGAATCCAATGTNCCATTTCTTCAAATATAGTGGAAACTAAACCACCTACATTTGAAAGAAAAAAATATGTATTGAAAGAAGATGATGATTTAAGAGCTAAAATGACTAATTTATCTCGGAAACTAGAAGCCTTAGAAATGAAAAACAAACAAGTATCAGTTGTGTCTACTACTGATCAAATATGTGAAATTTGTGCGTTGTCATGACATCCTACAGCCGAATGTCCAACTATACCTGTATTCAAAGAAGTTTTGATTGAACAATCTAATGCAATTCCAACTTATAATAAGTCTTATTTGAACCCATTTTTTGAAACTTACAATCCAGGATAGAGAAATCATCCAAATTTTAGTTTGAGAAACACACAACCTACAAATCANGTTTGCTTCTGTGTACTCATTGTATATATTTAGAAGAAAATGTTAAACCATCTCGTCAAATGCAAAGAAGACTGAATCCACACTTGAAAGAGGTAGTCAGAGCTGAAGTACTTAAACAATTAGATGCAAATATTATATATCCTATATCTGATAGTAAATGTGTTAGTCCTACACAGGTAGTCCCTAAGAAGTTTGGTATCACTGTAATACAAAATAAAGAAAATGAATAAGTTCCAATGCGTACAGTCACAGGTTGGCATGTGTATTGACTATCGAAAGTTAAATTCTCTCACCAGAAAAGATTACTTTCCATTATCATTCCCAGATCAAGTTTTAGAACGAATAGCTCGTCATGCATACTATTATTTTTTAGATGGATATTCTGGATATAATCAAATTGAAATTATAATAGATGATTAAGAAAAAATTACATTTACATGTCATTTTGGTACTTTTGCATATAAAAGAATGTCTTTTGGACTATGTAATACTCCAGCTACCTTTCAGCGCTGTATGCTAAGTATATTTAGTGATATGANGGAAACTAGAAGCCTTAGAAATGAAAAACAAACAAGTATCAGTTGTGTCTACTACTGATCAAATATGTGAAATTTGTGCGTTGTCATGACATCCTACAGCCGAATGTCCAACTATACCTGTATTCAAAGAAGTTTTGATTGAACAATCTAATGCAATTCCAACTTATAATAAGTCTTATTTGAACCCATTTTTTGAAACTTACAATCCAGGATAGAGAAATCATCCAAATTTTAGTTTGAGAAACACACAACCTACAAATCAAACACAAGTTCCACCACGCTCACAAAACCAACAACAATATCCGCCATATCAACCTCCATAGAGAAGAACTCTAGAAGATACTTTGAATCAATTTATTCAAAGTCAAATGAGTTTTAACACTCAAACAACTCAAACTTTTAATGATTTTAAAGTCCAAATTTCTCAAAGTATTGAAGATATCAAGAGTCATCTAGCTAGATTGTTTTAGTCCCTCAGTATGCCAGAAAAGGGAAAATTCTCATTTCAGCCTAAATCTCCGCAAAGTCAAAGTCAGGTTAATGCTATATCCTCTGAACCCTGTCCAAGTCAAGTACAAGCAATCACAATATTAAGAAGTGGTAAGGTAATTGACAAAACTATTAAACCTAAAATTTCAAAAAAAATATGGAAGACAATTCCTGTTAATGAACCACTTGAACCTGAACCTTCAATCAAAAAACAACCAGAGATATAAAATGAGAAAGATCATTCATGTCCTATTTCTTTACCTTTTCCTCAAAGGGTTAGAAAGACTCCATTTGAAAAAGATCAATCTGAAATTTTTGAACTATTTAAACAAGTTAAGATTAACATTCATTTATTGGATGTCATTAAAAGAGTTCTAGCTTATGCTAAGTTTTTAAAAGATCTTTGCACAATAAAAAGAAAAACAAATGTACCAAAGAAAGCATTTCTAACTGAACAAGTCAGTACTAAAATACAACATAATACTCTTCTTAAATACAAAAATCCAAGTAGTCCTACAATCTCATGCATCATTGAAAATTTATGAATTGAAGAAGCTCTGCTAGATCTTGGAGCCAGTTGTAATTTAATGTCATATTCAGTGTATATACAATTAGGATTAAATGAGCTAAAACCCACCAGTGTTACACTACAATTAGCAGACTGATCAATAAAAACTCCACGAGGAATTATGGAAGATGTTATCCTCTAAGTTGACCAATTTTATTTCCCAGCAGATTTTATTGTGATAGATACGCAACTAATTTTTTATGCATTTGTATACATATCTATTATTCTGGGTCGATCATTCCTAGCTACATCAAATGAGTTGATTAACTATAGGAATAGAATCATGAAACTTTCATTTGGAAATATGACCTTGGAATTAAATATTTTTAACAGTGCAAAACAACCCAAAGAAGAAGATGAAGTACATGAAATAAATTGTGTTGAATAGTCAACTCAATTTTTTTGAAAAGGTTTTTTCTGAAAAAAGATTTATATACATTAGAATCTACATCCAATGATGAATCTGACAATATAGAGAACCCAAAATGTGAAAATCTGTTGCCTAAATCTGTAGAATCCAATGTCAAAATCTTTAAACCAGATTTAAAACCACTTCCAACCAATCTAAAATATGTTTTTCTAGAAAAAGATGAAATTCATACCGTGATCATATCATCAAATTTATCTGAAATTTAAGAAAAATAATTAACAAAAGTATTGAAAGATCATCAAAGTGTTCTTGGATGGACAATTGCAGATATAAAAGGTATAAGTTTGCTTCTGTGTACTCATTGTATATATTTAGAAGAAAATGTTAAACCATCTCGTCAAATGCAAAGAAGACTGAATCCACACTTGAAAGAGGTAGTCAGAGCTGAAGTACTTAAACAATTAGATGCAAATATTATATATCCTATATCTGATAGTAAATGTGTTAGTCCTACACAGGTAGTCCCTAAGAAGTTTGGTATCACTGTAATACAAAATAAAGAAAATGAATAAGTTCCAATGCGTACAGTCACAGGTTGGCATGTGTATTGACTATCGAAAGTTAAATTCTCTCACCAGAAAAGATTACTTTCCATTATCATTCCCAGATCAAGTTTTAGAACGAATAGCTCGTCATGCATACTATTATTTTTTAGATGGATATTCTGGATATAATCAAATTGAAATTATAATAGATGATTAAGAAAAAATTACATTTACATGTCATTTTGGTACTTTTGCATATAAAAGAATGTCTTTTGGACTATGTAATACTCCAGCTACCTTTCAGCGCTGTATGCTAAGTATATTTAGTGATATGATAGAACGATGTCTAGAAGTTTTTATGGACGACTTTTCAGTATATAGGGATTCATTTCATTTATGTTTAGAAATCTTGAAAAAGTGTTCATTCGATATAAAGAAACAAATCTTGTCTTAAATTGAAAAAAATGTCATTTTATGGTTACACAAGGTATTATTTTAGGTCATGTAGTGTCTAAAAAAGGAATTGAAGTTGACAAATCTAAAATTGATCTGATAGCAAATCTACCATCACCAAAAATAGTAAAGAATATTCACTCATTTTTAGGTCATAAGGGATTCTACAGAAGATTCATAAAAAATTTTAGTTCAATATCTAGACCTATACGTAATCTTTTATGTCATGATGCTTTATTTGAATGGAATGAAGCATGTCAATTAACATTTGATAAATTAAAAAGCATGCTTATTTCTGCACCTATTATGCAACCTCCTGATTGGTCTCTGCCTTTTGAATTAATGTATGAGGCAAGTGATTATGCAATAGGAGCCGTATTAGGTCAAAGAAAAGATAAAAAATCATATGTTATATATTATGTAAGCAAAACTTTAAATAATGCACAAATGAACTATTCAACCACAGAGAAAGAACTACTTGCTGTTATATTTGTTTTAGATAAACTTCGTTCATATTTTGTTGGATCATCAATTGTTGTATTTATAGATCATGCAACTTTAAAATACTTACTTACAAAGAAAGATGCTAAGCCACATATCCTACGATGGATATTATTACTTCAAGAATATGATCTTATCATTAAGGATAAGAAAGGAGTAAAAAATGTGGTAGCAGATCACTTGTCAAAGCTAAATTATGAAATAAATGAAGAACCAACTCCAATTAAAGAAACATTTCCAAATGAACAACTGTTACCAATAACAGAAGTACCATAGTATGCAGATATAACTAATTATTTAGTCACTGGTACTATTCCTTCTCATTATACCTGGTCTAATAGAAATAAGTTTTTAAATGAAATACATAACTTTTTCTGGGAAGATCCTTATTTGTTTAAATATATTAAAGATTAAATAAAATGGCGTTGTATACCTAATCACAAAATAAGTTGGGTAATTCAGTTTTGTCATTCTAAAGCTTGTGGAGGTCATTTTGCTTCAAAGAAAACCATTGCTAAAATTTTGCAGTGTGAATTTTATTGGTCAACTCTTTTTAAAGATGTTCATATCTTTTGATTAAATTGTGACAGATGTCAAAGATTGAGAGATATTTCAAAAAGAAATATGATGTTTTTAAATCCTATTTTAATCATTAAAATTTTTAATTGTTGAGGCATCGATTTTATGAGTCTATTTTTCCCATCCTTTTGGTTATATGTACATTTTAGTTGCAGTCAACTATGTCTCTAAATGGGTAGAGGCAATTCAATATAGAAATAATGATCATAAAATAGTGATCAAGTTTTTAAAAAAATATATTTTGTCCAAATTTAGAATTCCTCGAACCATTATAAGTGACGATGGATTACACTTTTGTAATAAAGTTTTTGAAAATTTTATGAAAAAATACTCAATTTCGCATAAAATATTCACTATGTATCATCCACAGACAAGTGGACAAGCTGAATTAGCTAATAGGGAGATAAAATATATCTTAGAGAAAACAGTAAATCCAGATCGTAAGGATTGGTCCTTAAGATTGACTGATGCACTTTGGGTTTACCATACTACATATAAAACTATTTTAAGAATGTCTCCGTATTGATTAGTTTATGAAAAACCATGTCACTTGCCAGTAGAATTAGAACATCAAGTATATTGTGCAATCAAAATGATGAATTTTGATATGGACAAAACTGGAATATCTCGCAAACTTCAAATTAATGAATTGGAAGAATTAAGAAAAGAAGCTTATGAAAACGCAAAGATTGCAAAATTAAGAACAAAAAATTTTCATGATAAAAACATCATGAGGAAATCTTTTAAACATTCTCAAAATGTTCTATTATATAATACAAAGTTTCATTTATTTCTGGAAAAACTAATATCTAGATGGACAGGTCTTTATATTGTCAAGCAAGTTTTTGACTATGGAGCAATTGAAATTGAAAATTCGTTAACCAGAAATATTTTTAAAGTCAATGGTCAAAGGCTTAAACCATTTTATGATGGTTTTACTCAAGATATAACTTCTGTACAACTTTTTGATCTTGTATATGTACTCTAAAAAGTGAATTGTTGTTTAATTCTCAATAATATTACTAATTAGTTGTAATTTATTTGATAGAGTAAATCTCCTGAGTAACAGTCAGATATCCCAATTGGTTAAACAACAACAGATTGTTAGGTTTTATTATCAATGTTAATTATCACTATTTTTACATTGCAAATAATGTTTAATTTATGTTTGGGAGGTATGCGTGTGAATTTATTTTTTGTATTTAGAGTATTTATTTTGTTTTAAATTTGTTTGTCTTTATGACTGGCAGACGTTAAAAAACTGGATATTGAGTCAATTATATTAAAAATAAATAAATAAATTTTACAATGAACGAGAAACTATTTTGATTAAGTTTAATTTTATTGTGTCGTATTCCAAAAGATATACATTCATTGATCATGCAAAAAGTCAAAAGAGTTAGAAATTTAGAAAATTTTGAAATTCAACCAAGACCCCTCTGCGAAACAAGTACATTTACTAAACGCCGAAAATCAAAGCATCTTGGTTGTGACGCCCCTAAAAATCGGGGGTCCCATTGACCATCTGTCAACCCGCGAAAATGCCCGTGAGTGCCATTGGATCCCACATCACGCTAATATTATCCCATTACTGAAATTTCAAACTCACACGTAACACCCGTGTTTCATTAGTCATTTAATCCTATTGAGGTTCAATGTATCATAATATATCTTCTTTAAGGTCCATTTGTATCATTGGAACTAAAGGATGCATAGCCCAAGACCCTGGAAGAAAAATAAAAAAAATTTCAAAGTCTGCCAAAGTGTATCGGTACGCGTACAGGTACGCATGGCTCATTGGAACTCACCGTACCGGTACGCTGAGCCCATTTTTCCCTGTTTCATCTATTTTCGATTTCCAATCCAATCCAAACCTTTCTAAATTCATCCCAAACATGTATAAAGATATTTTCCATATTATACATGATTCATCCAAGTCTATTACAACCCATTCCATACATTTACATGTCAAAATGGAATTAAACCTAAGTTTGTATACAAAACTTATTTTCAAAAGCCACAAACCGGCTTTTCTTCACTCTCAAGGCCCCGAATGTATGTCATCCACTGGAATATGCCCTGCAATTGAAATGTGTTCCCGTATAGGATGAGCCAAACCCAGTAAAGTATTTCTACAAGGGCTACTCCCCGCCTGAGTGCATATGTATGTATACATGCAACAATACACAACCAATATCCATTCCAATGCAAGAATATGTAATTTATGTTGGAATCTATCATGTCATGTCATAAAATGAGATGAGACTCACTCACGCACATCAACCCGAGCTCTCACCGACTCTCACCACACTATACAATGCAAGTGTAAAACCTTTATCATTGATGACATACATCCAATGATCATTTTTAAAACACCAACTATATATTTATAAAACCACTTCATTCATGAATGTTTCCCATCAAATAAAATCTTTGTATTACAAAATCATGTGTCTTTGTTGGGTATCGGATTCCGAAATCACACCAATTGGCTCCGTATGCCATTACACTTTTCTGGAATTTCACCACAGGAAAGTGTGTGAATCAAGTAGTCGGGCCTTTCACCCGAGTGAGTGTCTAGCCCTTCTTGTTATACCCGACACAACTTTTTCACATATACAACCGTGCAACTCAATGGGATATTCAACCCCACTTTCCCGAGCCTACCCTTCAAACACCAAGTATGGTGATTAATCCAACCATGCACACACACACCCATACTCATGGCCATGGATGCGTATTTTCCGTGCAAATGCAATATAGTGCACCATTGCAATGTCTATGTCATACTCAATATGCAATGTATGCCAATGAGTCAAATTAAACCACACATCTCCACGTGTCATGACAATCTATATCACATGTATATAATCACCAAAATTCATTATCATGTCAATACATCAACTAGAATATATCAACATTTATATACCAACAATCTTTCACAAGCATATTATACATAACTCATGTCATAATACACTTCATTTATAAGCATTATAAAACACATAGCATACTCAAGATATCAAGTTTCAAGGAATTACACAAGTACATTCCTTATACCAAACTTAGATAGAAATTGGTCTAGGCCATTTTCATACTCATTGTTTCTTATTTTCCACAACTTTAGTCAAGTGACCTAGGTTATTTTATACCCTTACCAATAACATGTTACATCTTAGGTAAGAAATGAACCAAGGTAGGAGAAACCCTATCTCTTGGAGCGTAAAATAAAGGGAGAAAGCTTCAAGAACACTCTCAAGCCCCAAACCTTTGATTTCTCCAAAATCCGTCTCTTGGATCTTTGGTGAAATCCTTCGTTCTTGGTACATATGCAAAGCTCTCGCCGCGTAGATGAACTTTAACTCTTGGTCCGATGGATTTCGACCGACAAAACTCCGAAAATCGAAGGAGAAAGATAGAAATTCTTTATTTTCTCTCTTCTCTCTCTTTTCTCTCTTCACACGCCTGAACACAGCCAGCCAAATAGGTAAAATATCTGAATTTTCAGATATTTTGCCCCTATTTATACTTTTAATTTCGCGGTCCACATCGGCCCGCTCGTTTATCACTTCCGGGTCCGTTTTTAACCTGAAACGACTTAATTAAATTTCATTTTCAATTCAAATTAATTTTATTTGAACTTTCATCCAATTATAAGAAAATTTTATAATTTTTATTTTTGGGACGTTTAAAGCTCATTCTTCACTCAATTGTCTCGAAAAACGTGTAAAATCTGACTATCTCAGAATTTGATGAAAATTGACGTGATAACTCAATTTTGTGGTACGAATTCAACGGTGAAATCTGTTGCTCCATTCGAACTCTTTAGAAATATGCATTTTAAACCCGCATAATAGTGATAAATTACCATTTTGCCATTTTTTCAAAATAGTGATAAATTATCATTTTGCCCTTTTTTCAAAAAATTTTAAACTTACCCGGGTTTTACATCGGTTGATGTGTACGATGTAGTCATTTAGAACATTTAAGACAATATAATCAGTGTGTGCAACCAATTTCAGGTCGAGCGTTAGATCGTCTCCGGTGGATTAGGTGTGGGCAGAGTAAGGAATATCCTGAGACGTCATCTTATTCTACCTCAATGTTAACAAGATACGTAAGAAATGAAGTTAACCGTGTCACTGGTAATATTGATCTAGACAGTTCTGACTCTAAATCAATATGATCAATTGATATATGATTTTTGGAAGAGTTGTACATAATTATAAATAATTATACATATTTGTAAATAACCATAAATAAATGTAAATAACTATAAAGTAATTAGGAAAATTAGTAAATAACAAATAACAAATAAAATTAAAAATAAAAAATCCCAAATTTTTGTGACAAGAAAAAGAGTGGTTAGCAAAGTTTTGTAGAAGATATAAAGTTGTATTTAAATTTTGTAAATTGCAAGAATTTAAGAGGAAGAACAAAATTTCAGAAAATCAGAAGAAGCAGTCTGCAGTTGCAAAACAAAGAAACCAGCAAGGCAGCACCGTCTGAATGGTATGCCTGGCGTCTGGACGACAGTGCCTCTATAAATACTTCATCCATGCAAAACCGATCAGTTTCACACTCCTTCGCAACAAAAAATTCGAAAAAGTCGAAAGTCTCTGAAGAATAGCTCTCAAATCTGCTACACTCAATAGTTTTTCTTCAAATCTTCTCCAATTATTCACTTACCCATCACATTTTGAGGGTATCTACCGATTGAAATTAGTTGGAACGGAGTATTTGAAGAAAAAAAAAACATGGATTCAAGATGGCAAACGAAAGGATCTTCAAGTCGTGCACAAAGGGATCAACCTTAACCACCTCCACAACAATCCTGGACTAGGGAATATCTTTAATGAGGTGATGTTTGAGAATTTTGAATAACAGGCCTGGTATGATGCTAACTTTCTGACTAAAACTATCATTTCTGAAAGGCCANTTAACCACCTCAAGCACCTCCACAACAATCCTGGACTAGGGAATATCTTTAATGAGGTGATGTTTGAGAANTCAACCACCTCCACAACAATCCTGGACTAGGGAATATCTTTAATGAGGTGATGTTTGAGAATTTTGAATAACAGGCCTGGTATGATGCTAACTTTCTGACTAAAACTATCATTTCTGAAAGGCCAGGTATTTATGAGAATTTTGAAAACATAGAAGTAAGACAAATTCTTGCTGAAAGAGGATGATTGCATTATATTAGATTTGCTCCTGCTTATGACTGTTTAGTTCGTGAGTTTTATAGTAATACTGAGATAATTGGAGAAAGACAATTGCGTGTGTTTGTACGAGGTATTATTTTTCAAGTTACACCGGCTACTATAGCCGATTTTTTTCAACTCATGCAGAGACCAGAAAACCCGCAATATCCCTACATTGAATTATGAATGACATAGGAAAAGAAGTGACCGGTAATCTAGAGTTTGCTTGGGGTAGACCCAATAAATACATAAAGCAAGGGAATCTGACAGACAAATACTGAATTTTTAATTTGATAACAGTATACAGTTTGCTATCCCGAGCCTAGAAGAATCAAATTTATACTCAACAAACCTATTTCTTATATGCATTAGGGATGGGACACACAATCAATCTGTTGAACTTAATCATAGATCAAATGTTACTTGTTGTGAATAGAAAGAAACCCTACTTCCATATGCTATGTTAGTTTCTCAATTATGCAGGAACAAGGGGCGTGATTATTGATCCTATATGGAAAACAGTGGACCATTTTTTAGCATTGGATAAAACTTCATTGATAAATAGTCATGGAGTACAATCTGAAGAGCAACGCGAAGCACCACCTCCACCACAAGATGAGCCATTCCAAGGCCCTAAAGAATTTATCCCACCAAAACAATAACAGCCACAAGAGTATTAACCACATATACCGGTGGATGACAGAACTGACAAACAAATTTTAATAGGATTGGAGACCACGGTTAACCGGCTCGGAACCACTGTCACCCAACTTCGTACCAGTATCACAGAGATCAATCAACGCATGAATGATTATGAGCAGAGTCAAGCATAAACCTTGAGGCTACTAAGAGAGCATTTCGATTGAGGCCCATCTACTTCTTGAAAACTTGAGATTCTACAGAAAAATTTTGCTATCTTTCACTCATCTTTTAAATTATGCACCTTTACTTTATGCACTTTAACTTTAATTTATGTTTTGAACTTATGTAAGTTTTGAATTTGTTTGCTTTGAACTAATGTGTGTTTTAAGTTTTTTTTTTGTTTGTTACTTATGGAACTTATGCTTTTAAGTTTGGAAGACTAGTTCATATGATTCACAGTTGAGTTAAATTAACATTCATATGCTTTGCAAGAATAGTCTTAATCTGATCACGTGGAATTTTCATATTTTAATTGTGTATTATCTCAATATTTTTATTTAAACTTATTCTAAAAAGCACAATTAGATTTCTTTATTTTTAAAAAACTTGTGAAATATTACACTCATTTGCATATGTAGTGGAGATGTAAAACCTAGTGCAGATCTTGAACCAATCTTTCTTGGAGAGATATTCTACATCTACTCAAATAAGAATCTTTGATTTAGCGATAAATTTTTCTGGAATAATCGCATTAGCTTTGTTTTGATTAACACTTATTAAATTGTATTGTTAGCATTATCCTTAACTAATTATACAGATATATGATTTCTGAAAAATGATCTTAGGTCATGTTTGATTAATCTAGAACCTTAACCATTTCTTTTACAAAATTATATTCTTAGTCAGCCGTGAGTGAGCCTAACAGAATATAAATTCTTTCCTTGAACCCCAAGAAATACCTGAGCCAGATAAAAACATGTTCAACATACCTTTGCTATTTAATTTTCTTGCACCCTCTTTTAAATCAGCAAAATGCAGAAAAGCAAAAAATGAAGAAAAGGTAGAAAAGGACAAGAAAAGGCAAAAGAATGATCACAATTATATTTAAAAAAAAAAAAGAACCAAGAAAGTAAAAAAAATGGAAAAAATAAAAAAGGATGAACATGCAAAGTCCTAGAAAAATAAAACGAGGTGTGCTACAATGCTAAGAAATGATAGCTTTTGAATCCCATTGATGTCGTTTCTTAAACCCTAAACCATTAACCACATTACAACCTTAAAAAGTCCCTTTTTGATTCCAGAAATCATGCATTTGTATTAACCCTAACTACCTAAAAAGGAAAAATGTTAATGATATATTTAAAATAGTGTTAATATTCTTTTATGAGATTATGTCAAATTTCAATTTTATTTGCATAACTGCTCTTTTGATTGACTACATGTAAGACTATTTGTTGTGTTTATAACATTCCAATTCCATGTAGTTTTTGAGAAAACAATCATTATAACATATGTGTATTCTTTGCTTAGTGTATTTATGGGAAGGATTGACATCAAGACTACCATGAAAGATGGTAGAATTTCTTAAGTGATTTTTAAATAAAGAAATCACCACACACAATTTTCTTTTATAAAAATATATATATAATATTACAACTAACATGTGTTACTCTCATAGTGATCAGAAAATGAAGTATACTACCAAGACAGAAGGAATATTGATTTAATTGTACTTGTGAAAAATATAAATTACTCTTAACTACTGAAGATTGTAGGTAGTTTCACTGAAAACCTTCAAGAGAAAAAACTCGTCCACTAGGAATCACCTAGGGGTTTAACGGCTTGTTGCATAGGCTAAATGCAATCGTAAAAAAAATCTATGAAAATGATTTTATCTCTGATTATATTTTCACTTTGTTATAATGTACTAGAGACTAGAAAAGTTTAAGTTGGGGAGTGTGATTAACCCTAATAAATATATAAATTAGAGTCCTTAAATAAGTCAAATTGGTAAGATAAAATAACTAAAAACTATCATTTAGGGTTTGTTTGTAAATTAGGGTTTTACGTGTATTATGTTTGAAATTTCAGGGTCTGATGCGAAATTACCAGAAAATACAAGAAACACAATGTGTCAAAGGTTAAAAGAGTAAGGGACCAAAGTGTAATTCAACCAAGAAAAGCCAGCACACCATGATGATCAACATGCAAAAATTCAGCAAGGCTCCACCGTCTGGACGGTGGAAGGGCCTCCAGACGGTGGCTCTTGGCGGCTCATGATGATCCCTCCACCTCATGTTTCCTTTTTCCTATAAATATGCATGTTCTTCTTCAATTGGAGTTGGCCAGGCATAGAGAAGCTCCTGAGAGAAATCCAACAAGAGAGAAAAGAGAAAAAGAAAGAGAGAAAGAGGAAGTTACACACAAATTTGGTCTGTCATACACTCCAATCAAAACTCTGTATTTCTATATTTTTGTATTATCGTTCTATTCGGATAGTTGAATTGCCGCCACCTTTGTGTTTTAACTGATATTAAGGGTGGTTGTATTTCAGTTGTTCCTTGTAAAAGAAGTATCCGAGTCTATATTATATTTACTATTGTAATGAAAACTATTTGCAATCCTTGCTTGTTTGTAATAATGGGGTGTGAATAGTTACTTATATCCTCCAGTGAGAGGTAAACATATGTATAATATTGGTTAACTTTTAAAAACTCTATATATATATATATATATTATCAACCTACAAGTTAAATATCTACGTTGTTCCATTGGTATGGCTTGACCTCCACCGGGACGCTGAAAATGTTATACTGATGCATTGTAAAAAACCTAAATGATCCTCATGAATGACTTCTCCTTGAAGGTTATTAAGGTTGTTTAACTACTATACATAACTATCAGATTAATGACCTAAGTGATCCACATGAATTACTTGTCCTTCTGGATTACTAAAGTCGTTTAACTGGTATACATAATAATATTGCCAGTCAAATATCTATGGTATTCCATCGGTATGGCTTGACCTCCACCGTAACGCTGAGGATGTTCTACTGGTATATATAAAAAGATGACCAATTGAGTGATTCAAGTATTCTTCATGAATGACTTGTCCTTCTGGTTTACTAGAGTTAGTCAATTGGCACATCTATAACTAGCTAATCTAAGAAGTTACTGTGTTATGATTTAATACCACTAGCTAACCTAAAAAGTTATTGTATTATGGTTTATTATGTACGCACTTATTATCATGGGATCAATTGAGTAATTCAAGTATTCCTCATGAATGACTTGTCCTTTTTGGTTCACTTTGATTAATCAATTGTCATGGATATCATCAGTTAACCTAAGAAGTTGCTGTGTGATTGTTTATATACATCAAACCTATCGGTTGACTTATCAGTAATATGGAAGTTAATTGTTGTAAGATAGCATTTCTAGTATTTGACCAATATAAAGCATATGAGATCCTTAAACTGAAGGATACTATTTATATTACTGTCTTTACACAATCTATCTACAAACATACGTTTAATTAGACTAGTTATCAATCTAAACTCATGTCGCAAGTTATCTCATGTTGTCTTCGTTTAAACAACCACTTCACTATTTTAATTTTATTTCCTAAATTATTCTTGGACTTAAACCGAAAAAACTACAATTTGACCACTTATACTTTGATGTATAATATAAATATCAGATTACGAAATAGGTTGAATTAGTGAGCTCAGATAATCCTTTAGGACTTTGAATGCTTCTTCACATCAGATATCTCATTGGAACGTTTTCTTCAGGATTTAAAAGAAAGGTTGACATTTATCGCTTGACCTGGACACAAACCAACTCAAAGCTACTATTCTTCTTGTTAAGCGTTGGACCTCTCTAGTGTTGGAAGGCGGCTGCATATCCATTACTGCTTTAACTTTTTCTGGGTTTGCCTCAATTCCTCTGTTGTTGACTATGAAGTCCAAGAATTTTCCCAAAGAGACCCCAAAGGCACACTTGGCGAGGTTGAGCTTCATCTGGTATTCCTTAAGGACCTGGAACGATTCTTCAAGATGTCTGACGTGGAGCTTGACTTTGAGCAATTTTACTAGTATGTCATCGATGTATACTTCCATTGTTGTTCTGATTTGCTTTTGGAATATTTGGTTTACCAAGCACTGGTAGGTAGCTCCAACATTCTTCAATCCAAAGGGCATGACCTGATAGCAGTATGTCCCCTGCTCAGTTACGAAGGAGGTATTCCCTTGTTCACTAGGTTCATCTTGATTTAGTTGTATCCAGAAAAAGCATCCATAAAGCTGAGCAGCTCGTGCACAGTTGTGGCATCCACAATCAGATCAATCTGTGGTAAGGAAAAACTGTCCTTAGGACAAANTCTTCCCTTGTTCACTAGGTTCATCTTGATTTAGTTGTATCCAGAAAAAGCATCCATAAAGCTGAGCAGCTCGTGCACAGCTGTGGCATCCACAATCAGATCAATCTGTGGTAAGGAAAAACTGTCCTTAGGACAAACTCAGTTGAGATTGATAAAGTCGATGCAAAGGCGCTACTTGCCCTTGGTCTTTTTAACAGGAACTACGTTTGCCAACCAGGTTGGGTAATCTACCTCCCTGATGACCTTCGCATAGAGAAGTTTGTTGACTTCCTTATTGATTGTCTTTTGGCGTTCTGGGGCAAAACTCATTCATTTCTATTCTATGGGTTTACAGACAGGATTCACACTAAGCTTGTGTGTGATGACTGAGGGATCAATTCCCTTAATATCTTCTTCCTTCCAAGCAAACACTTCCATATTTCTTCTAAGGAATTGGATTAGAAGGTTTTTAATTTCTGTGTTCAGTTTGGATCCTACGTATACCAAATACTCTGGTCTTTCGTCAAGTTGGATAGGCTATAGCTCTTTCAACGGCGTTGGCCTAGTTTCCAGCTCGTCCCTCATGTCCAACTCATCTAGTTGGATGCTTTTGACCTCTTTCTTTTTCATGGACCCCACGTAGCACTCCCGCGTCACATGCTGGTCTCCTCTGACCACTCCAACTTTGTTTTCCGTTGGGAACTTCATGACTAGATAGTAGGCAGAAGAGATGGTCCTCATAGAATTGAGAGAAGGTCTTCCCAGCAGGATGGTGTATGCTGAAGGTGCATCAACCACCAGGAACCTTACAATGGTGGTGGTCTAGCGAGGAGGATCTCTCATAGTGAGCACTAGCTAG
The DNA here is from genome assembly GCA_963454935.2 of Ilex paraguariensis. Lineage (NCBI taxonomy): Eukaryota > Viridiplantae > Streptophyta > Magnoliopsida > Aquifoliales > Aquifoliaceae > Ilex > Ilex paraguariensis. Next base: position 161,885 of record CAUOFW020000947.1, on the reverse strand, counting down.
ATTAACTGCAGGGGTAACACCCTTTCTCCTAAGAACCCTAATAGGTGGGCGTTTACTGGCTCAAGTTTGTCTCTACCTATATCCATCTTGTCGAAGGTAGACGCGAAGATGATATCAGCAAAGCTCCCATTGTCAATCAGGACTCTATAAACGATCCTATTTGCGACGATGGCTCTTATCACTAGGGGGTCATGATGAGGATGCTGGTAGCCTTCCAAGTCCAAAGTCTGAGAAAGTAATATCTATATTTAGCTGAGGTGTCTTGGACACGGTATGCACTTTTAGCATTTTGTCAGTTTTGATTCTGCATATTTGTAATAGGAACAATCATTTTCAAATACGGCGCCAAACTGATGGTGTATTTGACGTAAGATGAGCATAATGCTAATATGTATATAAGTGAGGTTGGATCTGAGCTACTAGGCTCGTGAAAATAGTGTAATGATTTGGAGATAAGAGATCATTCACACAATGAAATTATAGTTGTTCACCAGCTCAGAAGCTTGACTAATCCACTCTTTAATGGAATCTCTTGCTCCTGTGATCTATAATGATGGTTTCGAGATGATTACACAGTGTTCTTCATGCAATCTTGGTTTTCTTGCCCTATAATGACGACAATGTACAGTATTTATAGCCCAATTCTTGACTCTTTGGGATTCGAGGCGAGATCCTCGCCTTCCTTCTGTAACACCTCACTTGATTTTAAGAGAAGGTTTTGGGCAGTTGAGGATCTTGCGCTTAGACTGACGTTTATTGCTATTGCGGACGCTTCGAGTGGGTTCCAACTGGCTCCTACTAATTTCCTTTGGGGTGTAGCTTGAGCAATCCCCCAAGGTCTGGACCTCTGAGGTCAAGCTTGCTTGGCTGAGCTCCCTGAGTGACCTCAATTCTTGAGCTCAAACTTGTAATTTCTTTTAGGTATTAACAATACCGAAGAACTTTATAGATAACGCACCATAACAGTTTAATTTATTATATGTGGATCTAAATCAGATTTATTCATCTTCTATTTATATGATTATGACTACCAGATTTACTCCCAGAAAACGGTGACCTTTCATCTATCCTTTCATCATAACTTTACCTAATGTTTCGCTTAAATTGCTGTCCTCATTCTTACAATCATTCAGTGCATAAGGCAAAAGAGTTTTGTAATAGGCCAACCACTTCCCAGCAAGATATACCAGTTTCTTAAGATGATACAAAATCAAAAGAAATGTTTCTTCTGAGGAGCTGACCTTACTTGTCTTACGAGATAATTGAAGAATACAGCAGAGAAGGCCGAAGATTTCTTTGTAAAGGTCGGAAATCAACTGGGACAAAACTTTACTTTGACAGCTTAGGTTCTAGCCATAAAAGAAACTAACAAGAACTTATTCAACGATGACAAGTACGTTTCATTTGTAGCAAGCCCAGGCAGAATCAACTCAACAAGGCTTTGATCCCAACAAAAGCTCCAAGGCAACCCATAAAAAAGTGAACCAGAACCATCCGACGACAGAAACCATTCAGATTCCTTTAAGATTGACCGAGCCCCTCCCCCCTCCCCCCCCNTAGGATGAAGAAAGGTTAGAGATATAAAGAAGAAAGGGTCTTTCTCTCTCTCCTCTGTTTCTGCGTCTGCAATCGTATCCCAATGACCCAAAAAGATCACGAAATATCTGTGACCCGATATTATTACGATTTCTTACTCTTTCCCATTCTTCATAGTCATACACGAATGCATATGTGTGCTCTCTTTGTTCACTATATATTATAGCCCCCCCCCCCCCCAACTCTCTCTCTCTCTCTCACACACACACACATACATTGGACTTAGATAATTTCCTACCAGAAATAAACTACGGACTTCCCCCAATCATCATGAAAGTTAAGTGATACGTCAATGTCAAATATTCTGAGAAAATCAAAAAATCCTCATACTATTATGCGCACCTAGTGGCAGTTCCTTACCCACCACCTGCCCCAGAGTGACTTGGCCAGTCTTTATGCACATCTTGTTGTTTTGCATGCATGTAGGCCAAAATGTTGCCAGATCACTATTATGCTCACCTGCTGGCAAGTAATGTTTCGACATAGATCAAGTCATTGCATCCGCAAAGCCAGGCTGTCAACGAATGTTTGGAACACTTGAACCTGTCCTCATGGGCAGGGCGGAGGTAGAAATTTTTTTTAGGGTGGGGCATAATAGCATGTTTTAATTTTTTGTAATAGACCCCAAAAGTTCATAAATTTATATTTATTAAAATTATATTTAATAATTTTTAAACTTTAAAGATTAAAAAACGATATACATAACATAAACAAAAAAATAATAATTAAAATTTATTATCGAGATTGTGACTAATTATTATTATTTACAATTGACCCTGGTATGTTTGTATAATTTGAAAGAGTGACAAATTAATTTTATCAACAATATTTCTTTTATAAACAAAATCGTGGTAAGAATATTTCATTTATGATCTTATAGTTTACTACATAACGATACACATTTTTATACAATAACGAAATGACCCTACAATTTAAAAAAATTATAAACTAACATTAATATGTTCAAAACATATTCAAACATATCTAAAAGTTAATAATTATATTAATTATACTTAATTTGAGATTTAATTGATGGAGAGCCAATAGTTTATGACCATTGGATAGATAGTAAAATTTATTAAATATTAAGACTCACTATTATACTTAATATTGTAATGTATTAAGTCCTTAAATTAGATTTCAATAACGTTGTTCAAAAAATTAACAACTGATGATACCTCAAACAAGTTCTAGCTGTGAGCTCAAGTTAGGAAGTCAGGTCAGAAGGTTAGGAAAGACACGAGGAACTCAGAGAACCAGGGGATGGAGTTCCCCTTAGGGAGATCGTAGCTGAACCAACCAAAAAACAGCTGGATGACTACGAAAATTGGGTCTCATGCATGAAACTCTCAACCAACTAAGATTTTCTCCTAAAATCAAGGAGGATCCCATGAATAATGGGCAAAAATCTCGGTCGAAATCCCACGAAATAGGGGGCAGCCTTATAAATACTATGTAACACCTCATCGAGAGAGAAAAAAAAAATCCTAATCGGATTGTGCACTATCTTGTATTACATTCAAATAATCAATAGAGAAGAAAAGGAGCAAGAACCTCCATTTGAGAGTTGATTAACCGAGCTCTAGAGCCGGTGAACCACTATATTCCAACTGTGCAAATTTCTCTATCCCCTAAGAAACACTTCATCACTGCCATTTCGAAGTTGACAGCCTAACTTCACCATTGGTCCCACGCACTTTATTCACTCACATCAGTTTGGCACCATCGGTTTGGCGCCATCTGTGGGAACGACTGTTCCTGTTACAAATAAACTGATCTTTCAGTGACTGATAGTGGTAACACGAACAATGAGCAGAAGCCAAACAAACTCATCTTGGATGCAGGACCAACAGGGAGCCACCAATGGCAGATAGCCCGAGAACGTCCTAGAGACTAATCCTCCCATGGGGAATCCTCCCATAAATAACGAGATGGAGACCCTTCGCCTCGTCAATCAGTGCTTGATAAAGGAAAACAAGGAGCTCTTGAAGCTCTTACAGCACCCACAGGAGGCACGTCCGGCCCAAGAAGGTCAGAACAGTCCCCACTACAGGGATCAACAACACCTTGATCTACTCAGAGCAGACAACGAAGGGGGGGAGAATAGCTAGACCTTGGCGCAGGTTCCCCAACTACCCCCTAGGAACAGCCATAGTGAGGAAGTACAAAGTCAAAACCATGAAGGTGAAAAGAATGATATCTTCCCTTATCAGCAGGAGAGAAGGGAGCAATATTGAGAGCAACGCTTCAAGGGCATCCAACAGGAACTCGGCCACATGAAGGAAAAGGTCAGAAGTAAAGCTCCAGTTACAATGGACGCCTTGGTGCAGCAGACTGAATCTCCATTCACGCCTGGGGTGTTGCATTTTTCCCTCCCACCAAAGTTTAGGATGCCACAGATAGAGTCCTTTGATGAAACCAGGGACCCCATGGACCACCTCAATACTTATAAGAACCAGATGGAATTGCACGGGTATCAGAACCCCGTACACTGTCGAGCCTTTGCCATCACTTTGAAGGGTTCAACCTTGGCGTGGTTTAACAGGCTCCCCCGGCCTCAATCTCTTCCTTCAAAGAGCTTTCTATTTCCTTCGTATCCCACTTCACAGGGGTTCGAACCTATAGAAAGCCAAGCTATCACCTTTTGAATGTGAAACATGGACCACAAGAAAACCTCAGGTCATATGTCCAAAGATTTAATTCGGAGTCTTTAAAGGTGGATATCCTAGACGAAAAGTTCGCCATCACTGCCTTCATAGCTGGTCTAGGGGTGCAGTCTAAAGATTTGATATTCTCCATATCAAAAAATTCCCAAGCAAGCATGGCCGAGGTGCTTGCCAAAGCAGAGAAATACATAAACGGCGAAAAAGCTCTTCTTTCTAAGGTAGGGAGCTCTTTTGCACATAGAGACAAGGGAAAGGAAGGAAAAAAGAGGAACCGAAGTCCCAGGAGAGAGAGGGAAAAAAACAGATCTCCAAAGAGAGATAGATCTCCCAGAAGAGACAAAGAGCGATTCCCAAAAAGAAGAAGGAACGTTGGGGACCGCTTAAGGCCCCCGTAGCCTAAACTACAACCGAGGTATGCACCCCAGCAATATACCCCTCACTGCGACAGTGTCCCAGATCCTATATGAGGTGCAGAACGAGAAATTCCTAAGGTGGCCTCCACGAATAAAGGTAGACCCGTCTAAAAGAGACCCTACGAAATATTGTGAATATCATAGGGATCATGGCCATCATACCGACGATTGCATCCAGCTAAAGAAGGAGATCGAGTTCTTGATCCAGAAAGGACAGTTACGACGATTTGTTGCCCATGACAACCAGAACAGGGATCCACCACCACCGGCACCCCAGCAACAAGCCCCTGCGCAGCACCAGCAACCCTTAAGGGAGATTAGAGTGATATCTGGAGGATTTGCTGGTGGTGGAGAATCCAGTGCAGCCAGGAAAGCACACCTGCATAGGATCAGAGCTGGCGAAGCGCTGGAAGTATACACCATGTCCAAAATACCTCGGCTGAGCACAACCATCACTTTCTCGGATTCAGACTTCGAAGGCTGTCAGTATCCCCACGATGACCCGTTGGTCGTAAGGGCCATTGTGGCAAACCAAACTGTTCATCGAGTTCTAATTGACAATGGGAGCTTATCTGACAACATTTTCGCCTTTGCCTTTGACAAAATGGGCGTAGGAAGGGAGAAGCTTGAGCCAGTGAATGCTCACTTGACGGGGTTCTCAGGGGAGATGGTGCTACCCTTGGGATCCATCCAACTCGTACTCACTATGGGGGACCCTCCTTGTCAAGCACCCAGTGGACTAGGAGAAGACTTCATTTGTGACTGAACAAGGAACTTACTGTTACTAGGTCATGCGTTTTGGATTGAAGAATGCTGGAGCCACCTATCAGCGCCTAGTGAATAGAAAGTTTCAAAAGCAAATTGGGACATCCATGGAGGTTTATATCGACGGCATGTTGGTAAAATCACTGAAGGTAGAGCTTCACATCGAGCACCTAGCAGAATCGTTCCAAATCCTCAAAGAGTACAAGATGAGACTCAACCCTGTAAAGTGCGCCTTTGGAGTATCAGCAGGGAAGTTTCTGGGATTCATAGTCAACAGCAGAGGAATCGAAGCTAACCTAAAAAAGGTTAAGGCAGTTCTAGATGTGCGACCACCGTCCAACATCAGGGAGATCTAACGCCTGACAGGAAGGATAGCCACCTTGAGTCGTTTTGTATCTAAATTAAGTGACAAGTGTTAACCTTTCTTTCAGGTGTTGAAGAAGATTTTTTAGTGGGATACCCGGTGTGAGGAAGCATTCAAAGCACTAAAGGAGTACCTAAACTCTCCCCCTGTCCTGATAAGCTCCTTAGAAGGGGAAGTGCTAACTCTTTATTTAGCTATCTCGGATTTCTCAACCAGCGNTCAGTGGGATACCCGGTGTGAGGAAGCATTCAAAGCACTAAAGGAGTACCTAAACTCTCCCCCTGTCCTGATAAGTTCCTTAGAAGGGGAAGTGCTAACTCTTTATTTAGCTATCTCGGATTTCTCAACCAGCGCAACACTAGTTAGGGAGCGAGACAGAGCTCAGCAACTAGTGTACTACTGTAGCATAGCTCTGAGGGGGGCAAAGGAGAGATATCCAAAGATGAATAAGCTAGTTTTGGCCCTGGTGATTACGGCTAGGAGACTTAGAACATATTTTCAGGCTCATACTATCGAGGTTCCAACAGATCAGCCAATGAAGCAAGTGTTGCATAAATCAGAGTCTTCAAGAAGGCTAGTTAAGTGGGCGATAAAGCTCAGCGAATTTGATATCATGTATAAGCCAAGGACTACAATCAATGGGCAAATTTTGACAGATTTCATCACAGAATTCACTGCAGTAACACCTGCGGAAGCCACACTATTAATACCTGACCTTCCCATATGGAAACTTTTGGTAGACGGAGTTGTCAATGTCCAACGAAGTAGCGCATGATTTATCCTAACCTCTCCAGATGGAATAGACGTGGAATACGCTCTCAAGTTTGGGTTTAAGGCTTCAAACAACGAGGCAGAATATGAAACTGTCATTGTTGGGCTCAATCTTGCTCATTCAATAAAGGCAGAGCAGTTGGAGATCAGCAGCGATTCCCAACTTTTCGTGAAACAAATAGAGGAGTCATACGAGGCCAAGGTGAGAAAATGGTTCTCTACCTCAAGAAGGTACAGGAATTGATCAAGAAATTTGTGCAAGTTAAATTTAAGCACGTTCCTAGAGTCGAAAATTCAAGAGCAGACGCCTTGGCAAGGTTGGCAACAGCTTCGCAGGAGAATTTGGATAGGTTAATTCTAGTGGAGCATTTAGTAGAACCATCTGTATGTATGGAAGATGAAGAAGTTCTGCCTGTGCAAATACCACAGAGCTGGATGGACCCCGTCAGAGGGTATCTTCAAATTGAGACTTTGCCGGAAGATCCCAAAGAAGCTGCAAAACTAAGAGTCAGGTCAGCCAGATTTTCTATCTTGCAGGAAAACCTATACAAACGAGGATTTTCGACTCCTCTACTCAAATGTGTGGGAGATAAAGATGCTAACTACATACTCAGACAAGTCCACGAAGAAGTCTACGGCAATCACATCGGAGCTCGAGCCCTCACAGGAAAAGCATTGTGGCAGGGGTACTACTGGCCCACTATGCTCAAAGATGCTGCAAATCTGATCAAAAGATGTAAAGCTTGCCAAATACACGTCAACATTCCCCACTGCCCACCAGAGCTCCTAACATCGGTGGCGAGCCCCTGGCCTTTTCAATAGTGGGGTTTAGATATACTTGGCCCCCTCCCTACGGGGGTTGGACAATGCAAATTCGCCATTATTGGAGTGGACTACTTCACCAAATGGGCAAAGACAGAGCCTTTGGTAACAATCACGGAACAAAAAGTCTAAAACTTTGTCTGGAAGTCGATAATCTGCAGGTTTGGGATTCAAAGGGTAGTTGTTTCAGACAATGAGAAGCAGTTCGATAACCCTAAGTTCAAAAAGTTTTGTGCCGAGCTGGGGATAAAAAATTTCTTTTCGGCCTCAGCTCATCCTCAATCCAACAGGCAGGCAGAAGTCACCATTCAAACAATAAAGACCGCCCTGAAAACTAAGCTGGAAGCACTGAAAGGAAAATGAGCGGAACAGTTCCTTGAGATGTTATGGGCTTACAGAATCACAACCAAGACAGCCACTCGAGAAACTCCGTTTGCGTTGACTTTCGAAATTGAAACAGTGACTCTTGTCCCTCAGAACTGAGTTTAGCAACGCAAGGCATAATGATGAGGCGCTGCTACTGAACCTCGATCTATTTGATGAGAAGAGAGACGAGGTCTTACAGCGCATAAAGCATTATCAGAGAAAGACAGTCAGGTACTACGACAAGAAAATAAAGCACAGAAGTTACAAGGTAGAGAATCTAGTGCTTAGAAAGCTTCTGCTTGTGAGGAAGGACCCTTCCCACTGGAAATTAGGCCTAAACTGGGAAGGTCCTTATATCATATCAAGGGTTATCAGGCCCGGGAACTATGAGCTGCAAACTGAAGAAGGAAAAATCCTGCCTCATTCTTGGAATACAAAACACCTTAAGAGGTTTTTTCAGTAAATTTTTCTGTAATAAAATCATTCTTTCAATTAAACCGAGAGCTTTTGACCCTCCCTTGTATATGCCTGTTAAAAAAAAAATGCTTCCAACTCAAAGATGAGCTCTCCAGCTCATAAAATCAAGATTAGCTCATTAGCTCATAAAATACAGATGAGCTCTTCAGCTCATAAAATAATGATGAGCCCTTCAGCTCATAAAATAAAGGTGAACTCTTCAGCTCATAAAATTGAGATGAGTTTTTCAGCTCATAAAGATAAGATGAGCTCTTCAGCTCATTAAATAATAATGAGCTCTTTACCTCATAAAATTGAGATAAGTTTTCTAATTCATAAAGATAAGATGAGTTTTTCAGCTCATAAAGATAAGGTGAGCTCTTCAACTCATAAAATAAAGATGAAATTTTCAGCTCATAAAGATAAGATGAGCTACTCAACTCATAAAATAAAGATGAACTTTTCAGTTTGTAAACAGAGCTCTGCAGCTCACTTTGAACAGTTCAGTGCATAAAAAGAGCCCTATAACTCAGGATGAACTCTTCAGTTCGTAAAATGAACTTTGTAGCTCACAGCTTACCCTACCAATCCACTCAAAAGGGTCCTGAAACCCATGAATAAAGACATATAACTAAATTCAATATTACAAGTTCAAGAGTTCACAGAAAAACCAGTAGCCATCAAATAAGAACAGAGGTTCATATATCCAACAACAGTACGAAGAAAAAAAAACAAAAGGGGTAACAAGATATATTCTCAATCCTTATTCGCCTTTTAAGCGTCTCCGGAGCTCTGCAACTTCCTCCTTCAGGCGAACATTTTCTTCTTTCAACTCATCCTTTTCCTTCTGGGCTTCCATCAGAAGATTAACAAATCTCTGCCTAGATAAGGAGAATAGTATAGCAGTCAGAGAAGATCCAGATGAAGAAGAAAAGTCATTGGCATGACCACTTTTGCATTTCCCAAAGGAAGTACCAATGTCCTCAACCTCATCAGATTCAGAAGGACAAGAATCAACAGAATCTGCGTAAGAAACAAAGTCCATAGCAGCATCGGCAGCACTGAACAGAAACAAGTTATCTAATATCACCNTCGACTCCTCTACTCAAATGTGTGGGAGATAAAGATGCTAACTACATACTCAGACAAGTCCACGAAGAAGTCTACGGCAATCACATCGGAGCTCGAGCCCTCACAGGAAAAGCATTGTGGCAGGGGTACTACTGGCCCACTATGCTCAAAGATGCTGCAAATCTGATCAAAAGATGTAAAGCTTGCCAAATACACGTCAACATTCCCCACTGCCCACCAGAGCTCCTAACATCGGTGGCGAGCCCCTGGCCTTTTCAATAGTGGGGTTTAGATATACTTGGCCCCCTCCCTACGGGGGTTGGACAATGCAAATTCGCCATTATTGGAGTGGACTACTTCACCAAATGGGCAAAGACAGAGCCTTTGGTAACAATCACGGAACAAAAAGTCTAAAACTTTGTCTGGAAGTCGATAATCTGCAGGTTTGGGATTCAAAGGGTAGTTGTTTCAGACAATGAGAAGCAGTTCGATAACCCTAAGTTCAAAAAGTTTTGTGCCGAGCTGGGGATAAAAAATTTCTTTTCGGCCTCAGCTCATCCTCAATCCAACAGGCAGGCAGAAGTCACCATTCAAACAATAAAGACCGCCCTGAAAACTAAGCTGGAAGCACTGAAAGGAAAATGGGCGGAACAGTTCCTTGAGATGTTATGGGCTTACAGAATCACAACCAAGACAGCCACTCGAGAAACTCCGTTTGCGTTGACTTTCGAAATTGAAACAGTGACTCTTGTCCCTCAGAACTGAGTTTAGCAACGCAAGGCATAATGATGAGGCGCTGCTACTGAACCTCGATCTATTTGATGAGAAGAGAGACGAGGTCTTACAGCGCATAAAGCATTATCAGAGAAAGACAGTCAGGTACTACGATAAGAAAATAAAGCACAGAAGTTACAAGGTAGAGAATCTAGTGCTCAGAAAGCTTCTGCTTGTGAGGAAGGACCCTTCCCACTGGAAATTAGGCCTAAACTGGAAAGGTCCTTATATCATATCAAGGGTTATCAGGCCCGGGAACTATGAGCTGCAAACTGAAGAAGGAAAAATCCTGCCTCATTCTTGGAATACAAAACACCTTAAGAGGTTTTTTCAGTAAATTTTTCTGTAATAAAATCATTCTTTCAATTAAACCGAGAGCTTTTGACCCTCCCTTGTATATGCCTGTTAAAAAAAAAATGCTTCCAACTCAAAGATGAGCTCTCCAGCTCATAAAATCAAGATTAGCTCATTAGCTCATAAAATACAGATGAGCTCTTCAGCTCATAAAATAATGATGAGCCCTTCAGCTCATAAAATAAAGGTGAACTCTTCAGCTCATAAAATTGAGATGAGTTTTTCAGCTCATAAAGATAAGATGAGCTCTTCAGCTCATTAAATAATAATGAGCTCTTTACCTCATAAAATTGAGATAAGTTTTCTAATTCATAAAGATAAGATGAGTTTTTCAGCTCATAAAGATAAGGTGAGCTCTTCAACTCATAAAATAAAGATGAGATTTTCAGCTCATAAAGATAAGATGAGCTACTCAACTCATAAAATAAAGATGAACTTTTCAGTTTGTAAACAGAGCTCTGCAGCTCACTTTGAACAGTTCAGTGCATAAAAAGAGCCCTATAACTCAGGATGAACTCTTCAGTTCGTAAAATGAACTTTGTAGCTCACAGCTTACCCTACCAATCCACTCAAAAGGGTCCTGAAACCCATGAATAAAGACATATAACTAAATTCAATATTACAAGTTCAAGAGTTCACAGAAAAACCAGTAGCCATCAAATAAGAACAGAGGTTCATATATCCAACAACAGTACGAAGAAAAAAAAACAAAAGGGGTAACAAGATATATTCTCAATCCTTATTCGCCTTTTAAGCGTCTCCGGAGCTCTGCGACTTCCTCCTTCAGGCGAACATTTTCTTCTTTCAACTCATCCTTTTCCTTCTGGGCTTCCATCAGAAGATTAACAAATCTCTGCCTAGATAAGGAGAATAGTATAGCAGTCAGAGAAGATCCAGATGAAGAAGAAAAGTCATTGGCATGACCACTTTTGCATTTCCCAAAGGAAGTACCAATGTCCTCAACCTCATCAGATTCAGAAGGACAAGAATCAACAGAATCTGCGTAAGAAACAAAGTCCATAGCAGCATCGGCAGCACTGAACAGAAACAAGTTATCTAATATCACCAGCTCAAAATAGGACACAGGCTCAACTTCTATCATCTGATCAATTCGCATTTCCTCTAACAGATCCAATTCGGGAGGACTTGTCAACCAAATTAATTCCTACGATTAGCAGATTACATCAAGAGACTTGAATAAATACAGTTTGTCGACATACTTACCCAAATAAGAGTAGCTCCTCCAGGATCTGGGAACTCTATACTCTTTGTAGTGCAGCTCTATGGATCTTCAAGAATCCCCAGTTATATAAAAGAAACAATTGACCCATCCCTCAGGAGGAGAAGGAAGGTCAAACACTAGACGCCGCAGCTTGAAGTGCCTCCACCGAAAACAGACAAAGCTCGGGACCTCATCCTTCTCGACGTCGAAAAAATAAAAGAATTCTCCCATAGTGGGGAATTTGCCATCACNCTCGGGACCTCATCCTCCTCGACGTCGAAAAAATAAAAGAATTCTCCCATAGTGGGGAATTTGCCATCACCGCTCAAGCGCTAAAACAAAAATCAACTAATTATGATGGCCCACCCCTTAGGAGAGATACGAGAAGAACAGAACCCTCAATAGGCCAAGATATAACCAACAACGGGATGAATAGGGAGACACAACCCCATGTCCAAAGCCCCCTAAAAAAAAACAAGTCTCCCCTCGAGGGAGATAATTGTAGGGCTCGTCAGAAGATGANCGACAAATCTCAATTCCTTTCCTCTCAAAAGAGCTCAGGAAACCAGCAAACTTGCAGTTCCAGCAGCTTTGCTTTCAGAGAAACTCAGTTCCCCTCAAAGCAATGGGGGGCAATGAGAGTACAGAGCAGTACGCGAGCAGCTAATCACAAAACAATGAGATTAGACCTGAGAAAAACATAGTAGACTACATTGAAGAGCAAGTTGGATTGTGTTATTGTGTTAGAGCAGAGTAGANGTCTGATGGTGACAATGACGAAGACACTAAGTAACGGGTCTTCCACTCCCACTCAATTCTGCAGGAGCTCTGTTCCCTGAACAGGGGGGAGATTGGGACAGCCATTGGAGTTGTAGGAAGGCAAAGGGGAGACGTGGGAAGAAGATCACAAAGGTGAAAAGCTTTCGAAGGGGATGAATGTCCACGGAACAAGANTGTATTAAAAGAGTGAGTTAGATTGTGTTAGAAAGCAATTGGAAAAAGAGGAAAAAACTAGTGCGTTTACCATTTAGACGAGTCAGGAAAGTAGGCTAAGTTTACATTCCCCAATAGAAGTTACAAATGCTAAAAAAAGAAGGAATTAAAAGATCCTAAGTTTCTGAAGAGGGAACAGGTGGAGGATCCTGCAATGAAGTTACTATAGCCTCAGCAGCAGGAATAGAGGCAGAGCTCGGTANGAAAGGCTTGATACAGCCTTGGATAAGCCCAGGAGGTCGGATTTTGTCCTCGGTTATGACGGAGGTTCAATAATTTAAACAGTTGGATCACATCCCGAAAGAGACTTCTCAGATTTCTTTGGGCTGATTAAAAGGGGAACTTTATTCCTAAGGCACAACAAGGCTTCGTAAGCATAAGCAACTGCTATGACCATATCCCCAGCAAAGCTAGCAAATGCACTAAAAGCAACAACACCCTAGTCTTTACACCCAGCAACAAGGAGAGACCTTCCAAGAATGAAACCATATTTCTAGGGGGCCAGTAAGCTCTGCTGACCCTAATGGAATTTTAGGAGGTCTGCACCAAGGGTTTTCAAGCTCCGGGAAATTAGGAGCTCAGTCAGGGGTATGCATGGTAGCTTTGGGCCCCGTTGCCTCAAGGGGGAGGAAAGACGAAAAAAGAGGAACATAAGCAGTTATGTAACTTCATAAAAGGAAAAAAATAGACAAGCCCTATGGAAATAGGGGCTTCTTGGTAGAGGTTCGTACAAGGCTAGCATCTAGGAGCGCCCAGAGAAAGAGACTTCGTGTGGTGAGGTTGGATTAGCATAAGGAAATAATAACCTCAACATTTTCCAGTTACCCCTCATCTGCCTCAAGCATTTTCAGCACTCGGTGAGCCTAGTCAGAACTTAACTCCTGATTTTAAAGGTAAGATGCCTTTCCAGAGAGACCAGTTTGTATGGTTGTGTGGACCTTCTGATACATCTTCCCGAAAAAGCCTTATGTAGACCTCGGGTTAAACTTCCAGAAAGGCTCTTCTTCTAACAAAATTCCTATGCATGCAGCAACATGGCCTCCAAAGATGTACTTGTGATGGATCTCAACATCAAGTTGTTTACTATCTTTCCCAAATTCAGTAAACCTCTTGTCATTGTGAGGAATGTCAAATCCACCATCCAATGCTCTTTTTGGGGTGGGCTCTACTTTAAGATTTTCAAAAACAGAAAAGATCAAGAATCAGATGTACAAAAGCAAAAAGTCATCATCCATAAGACTCCAGACCAAGTAGCCTCAACATTCCCTTGATACTCCTCATCCATCTCAAGCAATAACAGCCCTCGACTGTCCGACAAATCTCAATTCCTTTCCTCTCAAAAGAGCTCAGGAAACCAACAAACTTGCAGTTCCAGCAGCTTTGCTTTCAGAGAAACTCAGTTCCCCTCAAAGCAATGGGGGGCAATGAGAGTACAGAGCAGTACGCGAGCAGCTAATCACAAAACAATGAGATTAGACCTGAGAAAAACATAGTAGACTACATTGAAGAGCAAGTTGGATTGTGTTATTGTGTTAGAGCAGAGTAGACTGCATTGAAAAGCAAGTTAGATTGTATTAAAAGAGTGAGTTAGATTGTGTTAGAAAGCAATTGGAAAAAGAGGAAAAAACTAGTGCGTTTACCATTTAGACGAGTCAGGAAAGTAGGCTAAGTTTACATTCCCCAATAGAAGTTACAAATGCTAAAAAAAGAAGGAATTAAAAGATCCTAAGTTTCTGAAGAGGGAACAGGTGGAGGATCCTGCAATGAAGTTACTATAGCCTCAGCAGCAGGAATAGAGGCAGAGCTCGGTAGCTCACCAAGCAACCCTTCTGGCAAGGCAGCAATTGAAATCTCAGAAGAGCCAAGAACAGGTGAGGAGGCTGGAGCCTCGATCTCAAGCAGAGCTCGTGTTACCAGATCAGCAGAAAATGACGTATTAGCAAGAACAGCTAGAGGAGTGGACATTTCAGTACCTTCCAGAGCCCTATCAGAGGCAGGAGCCAAGGTGCTGTCATTGCCCTCTGAATCAGACTCCTCCAACTCCTCCTCAGTGGGGATGGCAAAGTCAAAGTCGAGGTTTGGGTAGGTCTTCTCCGTTTTGCGCTGAAAGGCCAGTCATCTTGAGGTCCACTTGGTGGTGACATCATCCTTCAGCACGACTATTATGCCATCCCTCTCCTTGATAGCTGTCTTCTGCACCTCGAGCTCACCGCATAGGTTCTCGTTTGCCTCAGCCAGTATAGCATACTCCTTCCTAAGGCTCTTGAGGGAACCCCGAGCATCAAAGGCTTCCTGGCTAGCTTTGTTNACAGCTGTCTTCTGCACCTCGAGCTCACCGCATAGGTTCTCGTTTGCCTCAGCCAGTATAGCATACTCATTCCTAAGGCTCTTGAGGGAACCCCGAGCATCAAAGGCTTCCTGGCTAGCTTTGTTCCAGGCATTGGTTTTGAATAGTAGCTCTTCCCTGGTCATCCTTAGCTCACCCCTGACCTTCTTCTCTCTTTCCTCAACCCAATCCTTAGCAGCTTGAAGGCCTTCATAATCAGAGGTCTGCTTCTCCATTTGCTCCTTGNGTATGGTTGTGTGGACCTTCTGATACATCTTCCCGAAAAAGCCTTATGTAGACCTCGGGTTAAACTTCCAGAAAGGCTCTTCTTCTAACAAAATTCCTATGCATGCAGCAACATGGCCTCCAAAGATGTACTTGTGATGGATCTCAACATCAAGTTGTTTACTATCTTTCCCAAATTCAGTAAACCTCTTGTCATTGTGAGGAATGTCAAATCCACCATCCAATGCTCTTTTTGGGGTGGGCTCTACTTTAAGATTTTCAAAAACAGAAAAGATCAAGAATCAGATNACCTGAGCTCTAAAACTCTTATTGTCAAAGGTCAGCTCAGTGACCTTAAACTCGTATATCTTCAAAGCTTTGGCAGAGTCCTCCGAAGATCGAACCCTGCCCATCAAGTTCTTCAAGTAAAGAGTCATTTGTGAACAAAAAAAAAAAAAGAGGAAACAAACATAGATCAGTACAATTCAACCGCGCCGAGCTAAGAGCGAGTGTGAAAATACTTACAGTAGCTGCTCCCTGGAGAGCTGAGCAGAAAGAGGCCTCAANAGCAAAAAGTCATCATCCATAAGACTCCAGACCAAGTAGCCTCAACATTCCCTTGATACTCCTCATCCATCTCAAGCAATAACAGCCCTCGACTGTNAGGAGACATGGTCGAGGCCCTCTGAATATCGAATTCAGGGAGAATAGATGAAATGGCTCTAGCAGCCAACTCAGCATTGTCGAAGAAGAAATCTTCATCAGTCTCCTGGTCCTTCCTCCTTTCGACTTTGGGACTCCGGAGAGGCAGCTGGGATGGTTGCTTAGGCGGTCTGGGGGGTGCAAAATTTGGCTTGATTCCAGTAATCAGCCTTAATGCTCCCTCAACCTCAGAAGAGGTGGGGGAAGCCAACCCTGGCTCGAAAGTCATTCGAGGGGTAAACTGGGCCCCTTTAAGAGGAGAAGAGGCCAGGGATTGAGATGAGGGGAGTTTGTCCTCCCTTGCTCAAGGCAGGAGAAGACGACACTCCCAATTTCTACACTTTAGCCCTGTCAACGGGGCTGCTTCCAGAGCTGGTATCGACCTTCCGTTTGCCACTTTTCCTACTCTTCTTCAGTAGGTCAACTTTAGCCTGGAGTTCCTCAGATGTAGATTTCATTATGGAGGAGCCTGGAAGATCTGGACCGATCAAGTTAAACAAGAGAGAGGAAAAAGAAGGGAAGGTAAAGGAACCAACTCAGAAAGTGTTATCTTATATGTCTTCAAGCCTAACAACTGAGATAGGGAGCGGAGCTTCTATCGATCCCTCAGGAGGACTGAATCCCTGTGTTACTAAGACCCAGAGCTTGATGAGCTCGGAGTACTTCTCTGGATTGCACTTCTCTTACTTTCGCTTTATCCTATCGTCCTCAGCACTGAGCTCTGGTTGAATGCCTGAAAAAGCAACACAAGGAGAGCAGAGGTCAAAAAGGCGACTCAACGATTCCCAAACCAAAGCTTAATCAGTTCAAGCAAGGGCTCACCTAAGTTATCAAGTGCGGACCAAGTTCTAGGGATACCCAGAGTATCAATCCTGTCAGTAGGGTTATACTCCTAGTTGGTGCCCCAAAAAAAAAAAATTGTTTCTTCCAACCCTTATGGGAGCTCGGGAGGTGAGTAATGATCTGTCTAGCCGTGGTTCGCTTTGAGATATATAAGAAACCCTTTGATGAGGTGAGCTTGATATTAAAAAGATCCACAAGCAAGGAAAGACTGGAGACCCCGAGTCCATGAATCTTGAATAAAATAAGAAGACCCACAAGTACACCTTAGAAATTAGATGAGAGTTGAGCAGGGCAGACATTGAAATGTTACAAAACACTCTTGATGAAGGGATGCATAGGAAAGCGAAGGTCATTCTCAAAAGCGGCCGCAAAAAAACATACTCTCTTGTGAACTTGGGCAACGTATGGGGTGTATTTAACTGGATACAAGGAGAAAAACTGTAACGAGCACTGAGAATTCTCATATGAGAAGAGTCAACCTCACTAGGTCCTACGAGCTCAGCATGCCTAAAGGCGGCCCCTGTGCCTGCTCCGCTGTCAAAGACTCCTATCCCACTCACCTTGCCCTTACCTTTGTTAGGATTAGGGGGAAGAGAAGAAGACGATGGAGATGGTTCCTCAGTATTTTTCTTGGCATCGACAGCATCCACACCGGAAAAATTATCGATTTTCTCGCCTACATCCCCTAAATCAGTGTCTTCTTTGACAGACCTTTCCCCCAAGAGAGAAGCAGAGGAGCCTGTAACTCTAGAAGAAATAGACATGACTGGACAGGAAAAATGTAAACTAAAAAAATGGTAGAGAAAAGGAATACTGATTAAGTACTCCCTAATAACCCTAGGGTCAGCGCAGTAGCTTCCAACAACAAGGATTCGCACGATAGAAGACCAGTCCACGAAGTGGGGGAGATGAGACAAGCAGTAATTTCGATTCCAAAAGTAAAAGAACCGAAAGGCCCAGAAATGCAATGACCACCTCAAATTCGAGGGATTCAGAATGAGGAAAGATGAAAAAAGGACAAAAGGGCGTACCTAGGTGGGAAAGAGCAACAAACAGCAGCCTAACACGAAATGGAAGAAAAAGAGCAATGCGAATCTTCAAATCGAACCCACAGAACTCGATCTTATACGAGGAATTAGAGAATTCCAAACCAGAAAGCCAAGAAATCGCAAGAAGAGAAAAACAGCAGAGAAGTCGAACAGTGGAATATGGCGGTTCAGATAGCCGTTTGAGCATTTAAAGCGTGAGAAACGTGGACTAAAATGTGCATGGAAAACGAGGAAGCCATAATTGCTAAAAACCGTCAAAAATGCCTAACTCACATGCAGGCCAAGGTCAGCCACGTGTAGATCCTGCTCGGTTTAAAAAATAGTTCAACCCCTGCCCAAGCCCGCTTGAATCAGGGGCTGGGGGACAACTGATGATACCTCAAACAAGCCATAGCTGTGAGCTCAGGTCAGGAGATCAAGAAAGGCACGAGGAACTCAGAGAACCAGGGGTGGAGCTCCCCTTGGGGAGATCGTAGTTGAACTGACCAAGAAACAGTTGAATGACTGCGAAAATTGGGCCCCATGCATGAAAGTCTCAACCAACCAAGATTCTCTCCTAAAATCAAAAAGGATCCCATGAATAATGGCAAAGATCTCAACCGAAATCCCACGGAATAGGGAGCAGCCTTATAAAAACTATGTAACGCCTCATCGAGAGAGAGAAAAAAAAAACCCTAATCGAATTGTGCACTGTCTTGCATTATATTCAAATAATAAATAAAGAAGAAAATGAACAAGAACATCTTTTTTAGAGTGGATTAGCCAAACTCTAGAGCCGGTGAACCACTATATTCCAACTGTGCAAATTCCTCTATCCCCTAAAAAACACATCATCACTGTCATTAAGAAGTTGGCAGCCTAACTTCATCATTGGTCTCACGCACTCTATTCATTCACATCAGTTTGGCACCATCAACAATCATTTAGGTATGAGTCTATTTAAATCAATATCTCCAGAACACAATATTAAAGTAGAAATAATTAAATATGCTTAAATTTTATTTCAAGAAATACATGTTTAATATAAAGCAAAAAAAATTGAGAAAATTAGGGGGGGGGGGGGGGGGGGGGGG
>CAUOFW020000947.1:0-142972 GCA_963454935.2 Ilex paraguariensis | reverse complement strand
GGGGGGGGGGGGATGTACCCACCCTAGCCCAAGGGTGGCTCGCCCCCTGCTCATGGGCTATAATCACTGCCGGTGAGCAACTCTTCTCGACTGAAAGGTTGCACCTAGTTTTTATACGAGTCAAGTTTTTACAATTGTTTGAAATTAAAGCTGTTACGCCACAAATAGTACAAAGAAAAACATGTCGAATCCCATTTTCTTCAGTCATTGGCTATAGAGAACTTATTCTTCCTTCTTTTTTTTTTTTTTTTTAATGATTGCCCTATTGGTTAAAAATTGATGACCAACTGTTTACCTTGCGTGACTTTGTTTGTTTCATAGAAATAATATTGACATGATAAATTGTATGATGCTTCTTAAAGAACATACCAAAATCAAGTGTTATACAACAAAACTGTTATATAAGTCTAAATAATATTCATTTTTCCCATTGGTGACATGGTATCACCATTCCATTTAATATTTACTCACTAAGTAGGGATAAAATTCGAATAAAATTTCCAAAACGTGAGATATATTCACCCCCCACATACTTTTTTATCCTTGCTAGAGTATCCCCTTTAATTTGCAATCCAAACATATGGCAGGGCTAGAGTGAATTGGATATAAAAAGAAAAACATTTCTTATCCAACCCAAACCCGCCTAGTTGTCATATGGTTAGGATATAAATGAATATCTCCCATCCTTTCCATTGTTTGGATAGTACATAACACTTATGTGGGGCAAATAGATAAGGGTGAGGTTTTGTAATATGCTTTCATTAATTATTATGTCCCTGTTTTATCCAATCCACCCCGTTTGCTTTATAAATTAGCCTTCATTTCATTCTAAACCAAAAAAAAAATAAAAAAAATACACTTTCATATCAATTATTTTTACAACTCATTAAAATATAAAATAAACATTTCTGAATATATTGTAACCACAAGCACCATATATTAATAGACAATTCAATTAAAATTTCTTGTAAATTTCGAAATCCATGCACCCACACCATTCAAAACCAGCCATTCAATTAAATCAAACTCTGTTCAAATAAAAAAAAATTAAACTAAACTGCCCAATTTACGAATAACAAATTCGAGTAGAAAAAGAGGGCAATTTACAAACAACTTCGGAATCACGAATAACAGGGCATTTACGAACAACAACAGATGAGATCATATAACAACAGATCACATAACAAAGATCACACAAATCACAGATCAAAGGAAAAAAAAAAATCACAGCACAAAATCACGATGGAAGTGACAGACCTGTCGAGAGAAGAACAAATCTGAAACTTAAGAACAAATTGTGCTCTCCATAGATCTGTGCTTAGAAACAAATTGTTGATGGACCGGTGAGCAGAAGACGGGCGAGAGATACATATGGCTGGAGCTGGGCACTTTTTGATAATTTTGCCCGGATATATATAGCCTAGATAAAAAATATCCCCCCGGGGGTTTCATTTATCCCAACTACACAGGTTAATGTTGACTTTTTAAGCCGGGTCAGCATACAACCTGAATGGGATTTCCAGCGCAATTTTAGCATTCCAAATGTGGGATATCTGGGCACCCATTGATTTTTTTCCAATCCTACTCATAGGTATCCACCTATATCCGACGATCCAAACACACCCTAACATGCTTTGGGGGGGAGAGAGAGGTGAGTAAAAAAAACAACAGATAGGTGCAGCTAATCACCTTAAAGCTCATTTCTTGGTTTTGTCGAGAACTTCAATGTATCTCTTTGGAATCCCATATTGTTCAATTAGATACCTTGCGAGATCATCAATCACACCCCCTTGAACCAAAACTTCATTTCCCTTCTTACCTATATGGAAGAAAAGATTTGAAAAGATGCAAGAAAATATCAATGCGACATAAAACAAATTTCTGTACCAATGCATGCAAATGTTCGAACCAAATAATTTAGAAGGCTTGCAACTGAAACACGCAGCAAGAACACCTCTAGCGTTTCCATGCAATTAACCTTAAGCAAACCCATCAAACACTTGAGAGCAATATCCTATGCAGTCAAATACAAACATGCATTTTGGGTGGTAGGGGATGAAGGAGGCTACCAAAATCAGTTCAGAATATGTTCAGCAAAATTATTATTAGGGGAATAGATGAACATTATTCCTTCACAGAATACACATCTGTCCGCAATAGTCATTTACAGCTAAATTTAGAACCCAGCTGTTTATTAATTTAAATATAAATTAGCCAGAGTTGGCTGACGTCTGAACTTTTCTACATCATTCATCTGCAAACCCAGCTCAGCCGACTAGGAAACTTGGTTTAAATTTTCCACTTCTGCTTTTAGCTGGAGTGGAAAATTTAAAAATCTTGATGTGAGCCCATTTCTCAACCCTATCAGTATATCTATTTTTCACCAATGAATATCTGCAATTCGATACGACTACATCGTCAATTTCTTTGCAATGGTGTGCAATTGATACAAATGAGAAAACAAGCATTCTAAAAACCCTAAAATAATAATATCTCTGCGTTTATTCATCACTGAATCCACAACATAACTACCAAACCATGATTAAACTTTTTTCACGCATGGAATGCATAAAACTTTGCCATGCATAAGTGTGCTAGGCAAATGAACATATTTTCACAGAAAACCAGCCACAACATTATATTAGAATTGTGGCTTAGCTATGTGGTCATGAAACACGTAAGCATGCTGTCATCAAAGAAACAAATAGGAAGGGTTATGACAAGTCCCATGAGAACCTAATTCATTGTGGGACATGAAAATGAAGAGTAAGAACAATTTTTGGCAGCATGGGTGGAAAGCTAAATCTGGGCATAAAGTAACAGATACGAGTCCTTGGAAATTCATTTAACAGGTATATCTAGTCTTTTCTTCCTTTGATTCATCATAAGTTCAGACTCTTTTAAATCCCATATAGTATTCTTTTTTACATCTTTATCGCCTATAAATTTTTTATTCTGTTAGCTAATCATAAGTTCACAATGGTTCTTGCCAGAAGGTAAAAAGCATGAAATTCAGATATGAGCTCATTACAAGTAAAAATTAAAATAAAACCACGTACCACCATCATATATGAGCTCATAATAAATAAAATTAGAACTAAAACATCCTAATACTGCTTTAAGACAACCAAAAATGGTAGAGATCATAGTTGTTCGTCTTTGTCCATATAGCATGTCCCAGTGATAGGTTGAAGAAGATCCCTAAAAATTTAGAGTCTAGACTAAAAATATTGTGCAGATGTGTCAATTATGAATAACCACCAATAAACAAAACATTTCAGATTAGAAACTCACTAAGATGGGATACCTGGCAGTTCTGCTACCGATGTACTACAAGCAAACTTCTTCTGAAGCTCTGATGCCAATGCCTCAGCTTCCATCAGAAATGATTCCAAACCTGAGAATTTTGTCACTTTCTTGTTACCTTGCCTCCGTTCTGTCACTATTTGAATTGGTTTCAGGCCACCTTTGCGAACCACTGTTTCAGTTCCTCTTGTCACTCTGTGATGGGCTTGCATCCGGTTTATAAATGTTGGCCCAAGATCCTTCTTATGAATTTCAGTAGGGTAAGTTGATCCTTTTTTAATGGCTCCCTTAAACAGAGCATCGCATAGAGTTGCATCTAAAACCACAAGAGACTTGACTGTAGGTTTAACCAGGTTTTCCTTCTCAATGTACCTGAAGACAATTTCAGTGGCTTCTGAGGCACTGAAGATATCCCCCACATCAGCTCCAACAGAAGCGAAAACAGGTTTGACATGCACACTAGGTTTATAGATCTCTGCCACTTCCAGTATTTTATTCAATCGTCCTTCACTGGCTACAGGATAAGTGCGTTGCTCATTTTTCTCCACTTTCCGCTTCTCTAGCTTGAAGGAAGTATAATCCACATGATTGCGGTTGACAGAAAAAAGTGAAACCTCTTTCTTATGTTTATCTTCTTTTACCAAAATCTGTCCATGCCATAAAATTTACAGCAAACAAAATGTACATAAGCAAAACCAAACAGTAAACCTGATCAGTATAAAAAAATGAAATAGCCCATCTGACTCATGAAAACAGTAAAACCAATTATGTGTATCTACTGGCATTATATGAACCCTGAAGAAAATAGACCCAATATACCGTAATGAAAAAATAAAACAAAATACATTCCCAAACACTAATCTTCACTTCCAAGCTTTGTCTAATTCCTTTGCGACCCCCATCATAATGGTTTGCACGATGTCCCATGTCCATTTTTTATTCCACCCCAAAGTGTTTGGAATGATCATTAGAAAATTTTCTTCCTTTTAAGGTAATACACTCCTTAGCACGAGCGGTAGATTTTCTCCAACCAACAATTTCCCCGAAGTTGCACCCCATAAGCACTATCCATAGGATTTGAGGGTTGGTTGGTTTCTGGACAGAAAAAGAAGGAATAGGAAAGCCTAATGCAATTCAATCTTGTGTAGGTGGACAAAGCATGTGATAAGGAGACAGCCTCTCCATTGATTTTTTTAACCTAGCATCTCATAAAATATAAGTGGAGTAGTTTCACTATATCAGGCTCATCGCTACTTGTTATTCCTTATCCCAGGATTACAATAGCACCCCCACTAGGGATTAAAAATGCTCACTGAGAAGCACTATACAAAGTTGTGAAACAAACTTCTATTTCGACCCAATAAATAATCATCAGTGAAATGCCCATCCAAACATAGGAAAAGGGCGGACTAGCATGATTTTAGTGCAATCCCCCTTAGTGTCCCCCTATTCAGGCAACCAAATGACCCCTTAGGAGGATTTTCAAAAGGGTGAGTTTACTGTGAGGTTTGGTATGAGGATGACAAGATTTTTGCAAGATTTTGATGAGAAAGGTTGAGAGGAGTTTTGGGGGATACAATGTCTAAATAACAAGGTGCTTTTGTTGGAGGGAGACATAATAAGTGATTTGCGCCTAACTTGAGGGAGAATGTTGGAGTTATAGTCTAGTTTATTAGGGTTTTTCCTTTTTACCCTTACTATAACTTTTATGCCTTGCCTAGACTAGATGAATGTTTAGGTCATTTTTGTAGTATTATTTAGCTATATATACAGGAGCTCTACAATTAACTTGTGTATTCCTTTCACTCACAGATATCTCAAAGTGCCGACAAAGATCAAATTTTCGTTTCGGTGCATTATTTTGGTCACTTAGAAAACAAAAACGTTTTGACTCGTTTCGAAAACATAATGAAAAAAATAAAAAATTTAGAATTATTTTTTCAAAATATTGGTCAAAATATATCAAAATATCTTGAAACATTCCGAAATAATTTTGCAAATGAATTGAAACATTACAAAATACTTCAAAATATTATGAAATATCTCAAAGTATTAGAATTTCGCTTTCATCACTGATTCGTTTCGGTCTACTTGGAAACAGAAACGTTTCAGATATTTTGACCGTTTTGAAATAAAAGTTTGAATCCTTGGTTGCTAAACATAAGCATCGTCATTTGTTAGATGTTGTCCACATGTTGATGTTTAACATGCATGTGCCAAAACCATATTGGATTGATGTTGTTGTTACTTTAGTTTATCTTATTAATCTCAAGTCTTCCCCCATTTTGGACAACAAATCTCATTTCTCGTTGTTATATCATGATAAACCACCATTTGGTCTTACTCGTGTCTTTGGTTGTGTTGCATTTGTTCATCTCCTTGGTGTGGGTAGGGATAAACTTTCTCTTTCCTCAATTAAATGTCTTTTTGGGATATTCTCATATTCAGAAAGGTTATTGTTGCTATGACTTTGTTTCTCGTCAATACTTTGTCAATCCATATGTTATCTATTTTGAGTCATCTTCCTTCTTTTCTATGTCTGGTGATGCACTTACCTCAGATTTAGTCTTTCCTAGTCAGGGAGAGCTCTTGTTGCCTATTATGCCAGATTATGTCTCTTGTTCCTCCCCAAGTTCTAATCTTCCCTTGTAGATTTATCATTGTTCCAAGGACAAACTGGTTGTTCCATATGCTCTAACTCCACACCCATCACTTGATTCTAAGAAGTCTTGCCCACTAAGTCATCAATTAGTTCATCATCTTCTGATTTACCTATTGCATCAAGGAAAGATGCCTGTAACTGTACAAAGCATCTCATTTCTAATTTTATTTCTTTTCATTTGCTTTCACCATCTTTTAGTTGTTTTGCATCGATGTTGTCTTCAATATTTGTTCTTAGTTATTTGAAAAAGGCATTGTCATCTCCTGGTTGAAAACTGACTATAGATAGAGAAAATGAAAGCCCTTAATGAGAATCAGATATGGGACCTTACTACTCTTCCTTCTAATAAACAGTCGGTCAGTTGTCATTGGTCTGCGCTGGGAAGTTTCATTCTGCTGGTTCAACTGAGCATTTAAAGGTCTGTCTGGTTGCTAAATACTACACTTAGACATATGTTGTGGATTATTGTGAGACTTTCTTTTGTTGCCTGTCTTAACTTTGTTAGAGTTCTTATTTTGGTCGTAGCAAGTTGTGATTAGCCTCTGTATCAACTAGCATCAAGAATGCTTTTTCCCGTAGAGACCTACACAAGGAGGTATATATGGTACAAATTTCAAGCTATGTTATATCTGGTAAGGAACAGTTAGTGTGTCATCTAAAAAAAGCACTATATGGTCTGAAGCATTCACCACGTCCTTGGTTTGATAAGTTCAGTTTTGTTACACTTTAGTATGATTTTCAACGTTCTACTTCAAACCATTCAGTTTTTATTTATCGTTCTTCCACGGGTATTATTATTCTTATTATGTATGTTGATGACATTATTATTAGCAGTGATGAGATAGATGGTATTTTTCACTTTAAAAGATTCATTTAGGGAAGTAGTTTCATACCAAAAATCTAGGTCTTCTTCAATATTTTTCTGAGATTGAAGTTGCTTGGTCAAAGGAAGGTATCAATTGTGCGAACGGAAGCATGTATTGAATTTATTGTCTAAAATTGGTACTCTTAGTGCATGTTCATCTGATACTCTCATGGACTTCACAGTTAAGTTGGATACTGATAGTAGTGAAGTTTTTGATGACGTAAGGCGTTATCAAAGATTGGTTGGTAAGCGGATTTACCTTCAGTCACACGTCCTGATATTACCAATGTTGTTGGTGTCATTAGTTAGTTCATGTATACCCCTCGTAAGCCTCATTGGGAGGTTATTTGTTTTATTCTTCGATTTCTGAAAGGAGCACCTGGTAAAGAATTCTTATATCATTCCTCATCTACCATGATTGTCACTAGTTTTTCTGATGCTAACTGAGCAAGTAGTCGTCTTCTAAGTCACAAAGCGGGAGTAGGGGTGAGAGGGGGAGCGCAAAAGTGAAATTTTTTTAAAAAATCTTAAGAGCGGGGGCACATTGAGAGCGTCATATAATATTCATACATACATACATGTTTACATATATAGAAACTAATAAAAAATATAATTAAAAAGTTGTTTACGTATTGGAATGATAAGACAATCTTTAAGCACTACTATGTATCCTTCATACACGAGATACATAAAAAGTTGTTTACGTATTGGAAAAGCTAACCATTGAACACAAATCCACAGCTGATATAGAAGATTAAGGCTTTACGGTAAACATCCTATATGTACAATCATAATCTAACACTTAAATTTCTAATTTTCTCTCATTTCTCACGCCAAGGCTTCATCTCTTTAAGAAAGAAGCTTGCAATCACCAACTAAAGACACCTAAACTTCCTCTCCCTCTCTCAGCTTTCCACATTTGAGCTATTGAAAGGAGAGTTTAAACATAGGCATCTAAACATGCTCTATAACCTCCATCAGTCACACTATTAACTAAGTTCTTCCTGAAGATTTGATCTGCTTGTAATCTGCTACCAGCCAATAGAGTTTCAAACTGTTCAATGCTATCCAAAGTATCTACATTATGTATATTAAATTGGATATATACATGTTCTCAAATGCATTATAACTAGTTTGTTGCCTCCAGTTTCATATGCAATGCACCACAAGAAAACTCCCAAAAGGCTGACAATGTCAAATTAAAGCATGGTAGATACATGTTGCTAAAAGAGCTGTGGCCCCACACTGATCCACTGTCAAAACTACCAGCCCCCTTCATAACTTGGCCGGCTAGTGTTTTCTAAGGATGAAGAGACGACATTGCAAACTTCGAGTAATTCCTGGCCACTTAATGAATAGGTGCTCACATAATGTACTTCTGCAGCATAAAATCCAGTTTATGAAGCCACAAAAGGAACATGGAGGAAAGTGAAGTCCTAACATCTCCAAGAAAAAAAAAAGGCTGCCAAAGTGTTTTTTTTTTTTCCCTCTCTTTTTGCTGATGACTAAAAGGGCTGCTGGGGTAGTACAAAGACCATCTGGTTTTTAAGTTAATTTTTTTCCTTTTCACACATCCACATAATACTGCAAATTTCCATTTTGAATACTACAAATGATGTTCAAAGTTTGACAAGATCACAAAAGCATATGATATATTGTGATTAAAGGGAAGCTTTTCTTAGAAGTAGAAAACAAACCAATCCTATGGACGATTTATATTGTAGCCACTTGGACAGTTTCTTGTACGATGATTTCTTGATATCCAGCATGATGCCTGGAGGTCTACACGGTAACACATGATTTGACCTACACTGCCACAACAAACAGCAGTTAGCATTTGTTACAAAATTGAATGCCCGAATATAGACACAGATATTTCTAATAAGAAACAAGTATTTCTAAGATAAAATAACCCAAGATACTAGAAAGGTCAAACTGTTGTAAATATTACGTTGCATATATATATATATATCTTGTATATACATTGTATATAAAATGGATAACCCTTAACCTTCTAATTAGTACCCCAAGTAAATAAAAATTAGTAGGTGTTAGTGCATTAGCCTATAACTCCCTACCCATTGATATAACACTTTTATTATTGTATTTGTTGATTATTATGTTTGGAGGACTATAAAAAGTGGCCTTGGGTACATTGAGAAATAGAAGTTGAAAAGCTCTTTCTCTAGCATTTCCATATCTATAGTCTCTTATCTCTTTATATTTCTATTCTCTATATTTCTTTAGTTTTGCAACACGTTATCAGCACAGTATCTATCCAATTGAAAAAAAAAAGTGTATCTCTTTTATTTATTATACATCAAATAGTGATTTGATTCCATAATCGTTACTTAAGCAAAAGAATAAGGTAAGTACCTACATGTATTGTATTTGTAGTTTACTTCTCTCATAAACATCTCGCAATTGATAAACATCTCGCAATTAACGGCAGAGGAAAACTTTTGCTCTATTTTTGTTCAATGATGGAATATGCATGAATTGGATTTTTATAGTTCATGAGTACCCATGCTAATGATATCTTAATTGTAAGAATGTGAGTGCTACTAATTTCTATAATATTTCTAACAATTAACCAAATAGATGTTGTTTATACTTGCAAGTTATGTCATTTACAATGAATAGACTGTTGTTTATTATATTTGTATAATTCCAATAGAATTGTTATATTTTATATTTCAAGTTAGATTTTTTCTTGGATCCTTAAAGAGATCCACCTTGATCCTATGGATCTTGAAAATTATTTATATTGGCAAAAGCATAATGCATTGGTTGCCAGAAGCAACAATTATTCACTGCCAGGAGCAGAATGAATCCATGCTATAAGTAATAATGAACTCACTGTCCGAAGCAAAATGAATCATGTATTAAAAAGTGTGAATTAGTGATAGTTTGATACTATGGATCCTGAAGATACAATTGAGGAGGAAAATTAAGCATCCCAGAAAGATCGCACAAATACAATCATTATCCTTCACCACCATATTCTTGAAGAATAAATTTGATTATTTTGTGGTAAAATACCCACATATCAATTGGAGAGAAATGAGTTCATCAAGATCCTAATCCTCCCAAATGCTTGATGCACCCAAGATTGCAAGATCCAAACATACTTGAAATTATGTGAGAAAAAAAATACCTGAGAAATAAATGTTCGAAAAATAATGAATCACATTTCATAATTCGAATGTGCTCCTATAGTAGCACATCAAGAAGGCAGATTCGCAATAGATTGATATCATGTGGTTGAAAATAAAATAATAATTTTATGCTTTGGAAAAAAATTGTCAATATCATCTGACCGAACGTTCCTCATTCCCTGAAGAGAATGTATTTAAACGGTAATGAAAGAAAAAAATTAATTGATTTGAAGATCAACTCTATATAGTTCTTGAAGAACTAATTATTCTACACTACGTTATATCTTGTACTTGCTATATTTCTTTGAATTTACTTTTTATTACATCCTTGTATCTTGTACTTAATGTATTTCCGTGATTATGGACATAACCTTGGTGGCATGGTAGAAATAGCTACCTAAAAGTTGGTGGTCGTAATGTTTAAAATAGTGACACTAGAATGAAAGTTCCAGAAGAACCAATAGACTATTTGTAATACATTAGATCTTATTAAAGGATCAAGATTATTATTCTTTTATAGTATATGCATCTATAAGATAAATATATCTTTCTTTCGTTTATAAAATATTGTGGAATGAATTTATCTAGATTACGCTAGAGGCATAACAATAGACAAGATTCCCAGAAGAGGAAGAAATAATGCAAAATACTGTGAACATTAGCATTCCTAAAAAAAGTTGGTATTCTTGAAGATACTAAAGAAAAAGATACAATAAAAGTTGTATAAAAAAGTTGGCACTCCCGAAGAGGTCACACCCACAAAACAGATAAAATAATCAATCCAAATTTTTTATATAAACATCTCCAAAAAAGGAGTTTCCTGAAGAGAAATCTCCTACAGAGACAAATGTACCTAAAAATAATGAGATCTCAAAAACTTATGTATATACAAAAGAAAAATAAAACACTTTTCCTGCCATTAGGAGGAAAAAATCTGTTGCCTAAAGAATGGCATGAACTTTCTTACACGCCTGAAGCGTGGTCGACACATAGGTTCAAAAGATTCAGCTCCTGAAGGGTAACTAAATACAACTCAAGAAAAAGTTATTGAAGTAGAAAATAAAAATGCACCCACATCATCTAAAGAAAAAGTCCTTAAAGAGGAAAAGTCCTAAAGAGGCAAACTCCTGCAGAGATACATATATTTACAAAATGAAGAAATTTCTATTAAATATCCATAAATGAGTGAGGTGTGGGATCGCACAAAAATGATCATCACCATGCACAATATATGATTGTCGACATAGAAATGATTGGTCAAAGTGAAGGAAAACAATTCACTTAGAGCCTAATAACAAAGTACAAAATATTGGGCCCATAGTCCAATATACATGAAAATGTAAATGTAGACCAATAGTTCTAAAACATCAAAAGTTGATAAATTGGACGCATAGTCCAACACTTTAAGATATAAATCCTATTGGATATAAGTGGGGGTATTTATATAATAATAAAAAGTAAATATGCAATATAAAATACATCTAGTAGTGCAAGGGTTCCTACAAAGACCCGTGATCAATTATGAAAAAACATACTCACGCATAATAAATGCAATTACATTTTGATATCTTATTAGTCTAGTAGTCTCAGAAGGACTCAACATGCGTCTCATGTACGTTGTTACTGCATATTTATATGAAAAGTTACATACTAATATTTAAATGAAAGTCCCTGAAGGATTGCAATTGTTTGAAGTAAACACATCAAAAAAATGAAACATGTACTCAATTAAACTAGGACGATCCTTATATAGATTGAAACAATTTGGAAGAATGTGGTATAATCGTTTCAATGAGTATTTGGTAAATGAAGGGTATGTTAACAATCCTATATGCCCATGTGTATTTATTAAGAAATCAGAATTTAAATTTGACATCATTACAGTTTATGTTGATGATATGAATTTGATTTGGAACTCCTAAAGAGTTGATAAAATATGTTGAATATTTAAAAAAGGAATTTGAGATGAAAGATCTCAGAAAAACAAAGTACTGTCTTAGTATGCAGATCGAGTATACGTTAAACGAAATTTGTATCCATCAAACAACCTATACCGAAAAAGTCTTAAAGTGGTTTAACATGGATAAAATGAAATGCTTCTTAGTCTTAAGGAGGAAAATGAAATGCTTCTTAGTCCTGAAGTACCAAATCTAAGTGCAATTTGTGCTTTATTATACTTATCACAATGTGCTAGACCTGATGTAGCATCTGCAGTCAACTTGTTGGCAAGATTTAATTATGCACCAACTCGACGATATTGGAATGACGCAAAACATGTCCTACGCTACCTTCATGGAACTATAGATTTCAGCTTGTACTACTCAAAACAATCAACCAATGCTTCACATTTAGTCGGTTTTGTGGATTTTGGATATCTATCAGATCGCCACAAGACTCGTTCACAAACTAGGTATGTTTTCACATGTGGTGACACAGCAATCACATGGTGATCTACCAAGTAAACTTTGATTGCTACATCTTTCAATCATTCTGAAATACTTGCACTCCATGAAGCGAGTCGTGAATGTGTGTCTAAGGTCTGTAATCCATCATATCCGAGATATTTACAGACTCCTTTTGATTATAGATTCACCAACAACCTTATTTGAAAATAACGTTGCTTATATTGCATAAATTAAAAAATGGTTTATTAAAGGTGATAGAACCAAACATATTTCACCAAAGTTATTCTACACTCATAAACTCCAGCAGAACCATTAAATTGAAGCAAAGTAGATACGATCTAGTGATAATCTTGCAGATCTATTCACTAAAATTGTACCATCATCATCATTCAAAAATTGGTATATGGCATTGGAATGGATCGAGTTTGTGACCAACCCAGTTAATTTCTTATCAGGCGGTACCATCCACATCAAGACACATGACATATGCACGTTATACTTTTTTTCCTTCGTCTAGGTTTTATCCCTTTGGATTTTCCTAACAATGTTTTAATGAGACAATATTAATGCATTCAATGCTATTTTAAGATTTATCAGAATATATACTCTTTTTCCTTCGCTTAGTTTTTTCTCACAGGTTTTCCTAGTAAGGTTTTAACGAGATCTATTATCTCAGTATAATGGTCATCCAAGGAAGAGTATTGTAAATATTACATTGTGTGTATATATATATATATATATAAAGTGAATAACCCTTAACCTTCTAATTAGTACCCCAAGTAAATAGAAATTAGTGGATGTTAGCAGGGATGGAGCCAGAAATCTTCTCTAGTGGGGGCAACAACAATCAAAATTTTAAATGTTCACAAAAATCTATTTTTATTAATAAAACGTCAATTAACGGTACAACTCATATACATGAGCGATGTAGAAAAAGAGCCAACAAAAAAAAAACTCACTACCAGCCCGATAACTTTTTTAAAACTTTTTAGTGGGGACAAATATCTAATAAATTCTAAAATTTTTAAAATTATACTTACACCCCACATTACCGCTAGATGTTAGTGCATTAGCCTATGACCCATTACCCATTGATATACCACATTTATTATTGTATTTGATGGTCATTATATTTGGAGGCCTATAAAAAGAGGTCTTTGGTACAGTAAGAAACACAAGTTAAAAAGTTCTTTCTCTAGTATTTCCATATCTATAGGTTCTTATCTCTTTACAATTTCATGTTTTATATTATCTTTATTTTACAACACAAACATCATTTTAGGCAATAATCCTAGTAGACTTTAGTAACACATTTAGTCCCACTCAATGGAAACAAAAAACAACAAAAAACTTGGAGGAATGAGAAACATGATCCATTTGATGTTAAGAGCATACAACCCAAAACTAATTGGCAATGAGTAGAGAGGCCCTTTAATCATATAAATCAATCTTAGGTGGTCTTGATTACAGTGCTATTAAAAGTGTGCCTAGGCGAGAAGCGAGCCCAAGTTGCTTGAAGTGTCCCAGGCATAGCCGAAGCAAACCATCGAAGGCGAGCGCTTCTCGCTAGAAAGCAAAGAAGCGAACGCTTTAGTAAATTATTTATTTTTGTTTCTGGATATATTATCAGCCATTAAATTTGATTAATTGGATCAAAAATTAGATATGCTATAACAGCTAATTGTCAAGGGTTACAAGATAGTCAACTACACTGTCACACATTGATGAGGAAGAGGTAATTTCGGATGAAGCAGAGGACGCTATAGAGGGATTTGAATCCAAGGATATGAAAACAATGATTTTCTTGGTGATTAGGATGATTTATAAGTCTTCAAGATTTGTGGAAGCATTGAGCAAGTGTTACTTGCTTGACTTTTGTGTTTCTGTTTTTAAATGTTAGGATTTGGGATATTTTTTATGTTTTTTGAGTTTAAATGTCAATGTTTCAGTTGCCGTTAAAAATTGAGATATTATTAATATTTGTTTTGAATTTAAATATTTATACTTTTGGCTACATTTGAATATTTAGAATTTGAAAAGTTGAAACTTCATATTTAGAAGTAACTAAAACTAAAATACTTGTTTGTTGTTTATATTGTCCTCCTAGCTTTAATGAAGCTCTCGCTTTGGCCTCAAGAATCTTAAATGAGTCGGTTCGCTTTACGCCTTAAATAACACTATCTGATCATTTGATGTCTTTACACCATCTATCACGTGAGACTCGGGCTTCCACATGGGGCTAACAAATATGCAAACAAGCATGTACACATATTCTTCTAAGCTGGTCATATCAATGATGAGGTTAGTGTCATGGTCGCAATTAAGACATTCTTTCCGGTTGAACAATAACAAGATCACTTGAAGCCCTTGAGTATGATCACTAGAACGGAAACTCAAGTCATAGATTGTAGTAAAAAACTTCTCAAACCAAGCTTAAAAAGCTTGTTTGAGATCATACAAAGTCTTTGAGTTTGCATACCTTACCTGGAATGTGAGGATTGAGGAAGGTGAGGAGGAGGAGGAATCATAGAAACTACTTTTACCAAATAACCATTAAGAAAAAACATTCTTTACATCCATCTGGGCCAAATATCATTAATGTATGGCTACTATAGCAAACAAAGTACAAATTGTGGTCATCTTGGCAACAAGGCTAACGGTCTCCTAGTAATGAATGTCATATTCTTGTGCAAAGCCCTTGGCAACCAATTTAACCTTGTAGCTTTCCACAAAACCATTAGCCTTGGTTTTAATCTTGTATACCCACTAACAACCAACAACACACCAAGGGGGGTGTCAAGATAGAAAGAAAGAAGAATGGGTCATTTGTCCTATGATATGTAGCAATTGAATCAAACACCTAAGTGGAGTAAGATATACATGAAGGAGTGGATCAAGACAAACCTATAGAAGAATAAATAGATAGAACATCAAGCTAATGCGTAAACAGACATTTCTACAACGGCTACCTAATAAAAGTCAAAGAACAGACTGATATTTTACACACAATGTAACAACTGAATATACCAGTTGAAATTAAAGATCTTGAATTATAGGGTTAGATTAGAGAAGAGGCAAGAGTGGAGAAAAGAGGGCGAAGAGAGATTAGACAGTAGTGTTTTAGAGAATAATAGATTATTAGCCTCGCCTTTCATCACCCTATTTATACTAACTCATAATAAACTACAGATTACAATAATACCCTTAATTAAAATAAACAGACATTTTTTACTCACCCTTAAGTTGGAGCATAAATATCTTTCATGCCCAACTTGCATACATCTGAATGAAAATTTCTACTACTAAGTCCCTTAGTAAACACATTGGCTAATTGTTCCTTGGACATCACAAAGAGCATACAAATCAACCCATTATGTAGCTTCTCTCTAATGCAATATTTGCCAACCTCAATATGCTTTGTTCTATCATGTTGAACTGGGTGGGAGCAATATTTATGACAGCTTTATTATCACAATACTGGCACATAGGTTCACCACTAGAGACACCCAAGTCTTTTATTAAGGTTTTAAGCTATATAAGCTCACAAATGCCATGAGTCATAGCCCTGTATTATACCTATGCACTAAATCAAAGCCATCATTGCTTACTTCTTGCTCCACCAAGTAAATAGATTTCCTCATACAAAGATACAGTAACTTGTAGTGAACCTCGTATCCTCAATTGAGCCTGTCTAATCTGCATTTGTGAATACTTCTAATCTCGGATGATCATGCTTTAAGAACAATATTCTTTTACCTGGAGATGATTTGAGATATCTAAGTATATGATGAACTGCCACTTGACAAAGAACTCAAGGAGCATGGATGAATTGGCTCACAACACTGATTGTATATGTTATGTCTGGGCAAGTGTGAAATAGGTATATAAGTCTCCCAACGAGTCTCTGATATCTTTCTCTATCGACTTGATCACCAACATCACTTCTCAATATGTGGTTTGTCCCAATTATCCAAATGCAAGTAAAGAGGGTTATACGATATATGTTACGGAGGTCACAACACTATTAGTCCCCAATTAATTCCCTGAGTCCGCTATTAACACTCTAATCATTTACCAAAAAAATATTATTTTGAAAACATAAGCTAAAAAGTCCAGTGAATAGAAAGGCATGCACATTCAAAGTGGCTGAAAAACATATTTGGCATACGACATGTAAATCAAAGGTTTGGAAAAATAACTTCATCAAAATAACCAATTTCTCAAGAATAACACAATCGGATTTCAACAAGAAATTATACCCCAATGGTGAATGATATCATAATGGTAGAGACTGTACGATATCCAATAATCGATGGGAATCAAATACCAAATACAATAACTGATAACAAGAAAATACGTATGGCATACAATAGATAATCATAAACAAAGCTAGTAAAAACGTTGTGACAAGAACAAATTATTTCATCATCTCATACTGGTATGGACTTGTACGACATCTGGGAACCATACCAAATGCCAGAAGATCTCAAGGTTGGATCCAACACCTTACTTAGGGTCACCACGGGCTGCTGCCCAGGAACTGTTCCCTAAGACGATCTGGTGAAGGTCAAGGTCACCAGGACGCACCAGGAACTGTTCCTTCAACCGTTGAACATTAGGGTCGCCTCAGCCTCCCTCGGGCCTGTTCCTTAGTGGCCAGGGTCACCCGCACACAGAGGAATAATTTTCTTGGACTTTTAACCAAATGCCAGAATATATCTCAGGGTTGGATCCAACATCGTACTTAGGGTCACCACAGCCTCTCCCGGGTCTATTTCTAAGACGATCCGGTGAAGGTCACCAGGATGCACCAGGCACTGTTCCTTCAACCGTTGAGCACTAGGGTCACCTCAGCCTCCCCCGAGTCTGATCCCTAGTGGCCAAAGTCACCCACACACAAAGGAATAATTTCCCTGGACTTTCAATCATGGTCCCATTCACTACCACAAAGTCTCACCATATAAACAAGTGATTGAGTCACAATACTTCACAAAAGTATTCATCAAGGTAAGGAGAATCGTATGCCACGAGTATTTAGACACTTGGTAAAATATTTTGTAAAGGTAATAATGAACAAGCATTATGTATCATTTTTAAAATGTTTAGAGATACGGGAAAAATACGTAGCATGTCAATCCAATCACCTCAAGTCCAAAGAGAATGATATGCTTCTTGAGTGTTGCTTGTTACCCGAAGTAGAGTGAGATGTTATTGATGTCTTTCCTCTTTTTCTCACAATTTCTTTTCTCCTTTGATGAGGTGTTCTTCTTTCCTTCTTCTCTCTTTTTCTCTCTATTCTTTCTTGAAAGTGGAAGACTACTTGTGCACTTCTATCTTAACCCAATCCCCAAATNGCCTCAGCCTCCCTCGGGCCTGTTCCTTAGTGGCCAGGGTCACCCGCACACAGAGGAATAATTTTCTTGGACTTTTAACCAAATGCCAGAATATATCTCAGGGTTGGATCCAACATCGTACTTAGGGTCACCACAGCCTCTCCCGGGTCTATTTCTAAGACGATCCGGTGAAGGTCACCAGGATGCACCAGGCACTGTTCCTTCAACCGTTGAGCACTAGGGTCACCTCAGCCTCCCCCGAGTCTGATCCCTAGTGGCCAAAGTCACCCACACACAAAGGAATAATTTCCCTGGACTTTCAATCATGGTCCCATTCACTACCACAAAGTCTCACCATATAAACAAGTGATTGAGTCACAATACTTCACAAAAGTATTCATCAAGGTAAGGAGAATCGTATGCCACGAGTATTTAGACACTTGGTAAAATATTTTGTAAAGGTAATAATGAACAAGCATTATGTATCATTTTTAAAATGTTTAGAGATACGGGAAAAATACGTAGCATGTCAATCCAATCACCTCAAGTCCAAAGAGAATGATATGCTTCTTGAGTGTTGCTTGTTACCCGAAGTAGAGTGAGATGTTATTGATGTCTTTCCTCTTTTTCTCACAATTTCTTTTCTCCTTTGATGAGGTGTTCTTCTTTCCTTCTTCTCTCTTTTTCTCTCTATTCTTTCTTGAAAGTGGAAGACTACTTGTGCACTTCTATCTTAACCCAATCCCCAAATGCCCTATTTATAGGCATCCTAGGATTATTCTAGAGAATATTAACATGTGACATTTTTAGGGGAGATTCTCTAGAATATTTTACCATCTCCCCTTTCCTAGATCCTTCTAGGTTTCAAGCTTATTTTACACATGACAATTTCACAAGTATCTAGATTCATCTATGATATTCTAAAGTCTTCTCCAACCTTCTACATCCTTCCGGAACTTTCTGGAACATTCTAAATCCATCTCAAACCTTCTAGTATTATCTAGAATCTTCTAAAATATTCTAGACTTCTCTAGATTATTCTCGAACTTTCCAAATTCTTCTAGAACTTTCTAGAAGCTTCTCCAATATTCTAGATTCTTCTAAATTATTCTAAATTCTTTTTTAAAAAATTTTCTTATTCCTTCCAAGATAATATTCCCCAGCTAATTCCTTGCCAAAATAGAACGGGGTATTACAATCTATCTATTGTACCATCTGCATTTTGCTTGAATGTTAACACCCACTTACGACTTACTACTTTCTTTTAGCCAGAGGAGACATAAGCGCTCCCAAATCTCATTTTTTTCCAAACTTCTACCATGATTGCTTTCCACTTGAATTATCCAAAAGCTTCAT
Source organism: Ilex paraguariensis (assembly GCA_963454935.2). Taxonomy (NCBI): domain Eukaryota; kingdom Viridiplantae; phylum Streptophyta; class Magnoliopsida; order Aquifoliales; family Aquifoliaceae; genus Ilex; species Ilex paraguariensis. Next base: position 123,887 of record CAUOFW020000947.1, on the reverse strand, counting down.
TCCAACTCTAAGGAAGAGATATAAAAGACAAATGCAAAACAAAAACACGATAGGAAGAAGACAAAAAGTCATAAGAAACAAATTTAAAAATAGGATTTTGGGTTCCGAATAGCAATAGATAAAGAACTATCATCAATAGAATTACTACAAAGATGCTTATTACCTGATATAGAGGAAGAGGCCTCAAAAGCTACGTAGGGATAAAATGATTAACTTGATGGCTCATGGGTAGTGATCTTCTTAAGTTGTCGTCGAGTATAGCATCGCAAATCATCCCTATCTAATCTTCCACAAGTAGTCTGCTCCCCCTGAACTGGTGTTTCTCTCTAAGGCACCCCCTAACTAGATTTCTCTCCCTGACTCAAGCACTGATTAGGAGTAAAGAGAAGAAATCCATCCTCCAACATCTCTCCTTCAATACACTACTTCCCCTGAAGAAATGGTGGAGGAATGGCGAAATACAACTCTACCTCATGGAATGTGACATCCATACTAACATTCACCTTCCAAGACTGAGGGTGATAACACTTACACCCCTTATGGGTAACAGAGTAGCCAATAAAGACAATGCAACGCCTTTGGATCTAACTTTCTCTTGGTCTTTCAATAATTATGTACAAAACACACACAACCAAACACCTTTGGGGGAATAAAGTAAAGAAAAACTGACCCTCGAAGTCACCCTTTAGAAGTATCAAAATCAAGGACTCTTGAGAGCATCTGATTGATGAGATATGTAGCAGTCAACACTGCATCTCCCTAAAAGTACTGACGAACTCTCATAGTAAACATCAAGGAGCGCGCTAGTTGAAGGAGATGTCGATTTTTCATCTTTCCTGACCATTCTACTCAGGTATATCCACACAGCTAGATTGATGAAGAATATTTTGTTCTATAAGATAAACCCAGAATTCTCCATTAAAATACTCAATCCAATTATCAATCCTGAGAACCTTAATTTTTGCATTAAACTGAGTATCTTCTAGTTTATAAAAATTCTTGAAACAAGTAAACACTTCATCCTTACTATACAACAAATAAATCCAAGTAACCCGAGTGTAGCAGTCAATAAAAGTAACAAACCATTGATATCCAGCAAGAGAAATAACACGAGAATGTCCTCAAATATCAGAATAAACAATCATAAATGGAGTAGTGCTTCTATTATTATTACTAGGATAAGAAGTTCTTGTATTGGGAAATTCACAAGCATCACAAAAAAGAATTATCTTTACTACATTGTTTCACCAATACTGAAAAAAATTTCTCCAATACTATTGCTGATAGATGACCAAGTGAAACTCTTCGGGCCATCAAACGCTTGAGAGTCTACATCTCATTTGTAGTGAAACTCACACTATCAATATTAGTAAATGGAGATGGACCGCTACAGGTAGGTTTAGCAATCTCAGTCATATGGGCATGTGAGCGCACTAGACCAGCCCTATTACCACCACGCCCTATAAAAGGATGGCCATGCAGTTTCCAACAATGGTCTTTTGTGTGCCTCGTCTTTCCATAGTAATCACATTTTAACATATCCTTTTCAATGCTCCCATGTTTACCATCACTATGAGGTTGAAAGGATCTATTCTCTCTCTATAGAATAGCTGCTAGAGTAGACCGATCATGAACAGGATTATGATGCATGGCCCTCCTATGCTCCTGCTACACATAAGCATATGTTTGCCTCAAGGAAGGAAAATCATATACTCGTTCCTTTTCTATCATCCTATGAAATTCATTATTGTCTCCAGCACAATCTGCTTGAAAATCCCGGTAATAATCCACTTCTTGCCACAAACTACTCAATCCTACATAATACTTTGAAATAGTCAAATCCTTCTATTTGGTTTCATAAATCTTCTTCCGGAACTCATAAATATGGGCATCATTCCCAAACTGTGAATATGTCTAAACTACTGTTGACCAAATCGCATACGCTGTCTCAAGAAACATAAAGTCATGGCTAATGTGAGTGTGTATCGAGTTGAGTAACCATGCCATTACTAGCAAATTCTTAGAGATCCACTAACTAAGAGATCAGGTTCAAATTTGGATTTCGTGCTTGTTCCTATCAAGTATCCATTTGTGCCACTAGCCTATACTAATAACACGCACAATCAAGACTAGGCCAAATAGTTGCCCCATCCAATTTTACTAGATTGATCTAGAAAGAAAGGTTGCATCCTAGACTCCATATACACAACTCACCTCACATTTCTCAATTCTAGTAGATTCTGCATTAACTTCAAACATATCTACTAAACAACATAGAACTTAACACAATCCAACTACTTAATAGCACTTTTGAGATTAACACAACACAAAAAAAAAAAAAAGATAAAACTACCAACTGGCAATATCAAAAAACCTTCACAGAGGTTATAATTCTCAAAAAACACAAAGCACAAACCTGGAGGGCACAAGCAAGTCACTGTCGAGGGTCAAACATCACCGTAAGAGCTTGTAGAAACATTGTTGAGGCCAAACGCCACTATCTAGAGCAAAACATATCTACTAGAGCAAGGAAAAAACACTGTCGGAGCAATACGTCATTGCTAGAGCAAGAAGACCATTGTTGGAACAAGAAAACTCCATTGTTGGAGCCAAAAAGCTACTACTAAGCCTCTTAAATGCCCAGAAAGCACAAACCTCAACCACGGCTCGTAGAAGACCAAGTCAGCACCCATAAGTTGCATTAGAGGGACTGGAATGGAAAACTCGGCCAAACAATAGATCGCGATATATAACTCGTAAATTCTGAAAAACATTCAAAATTTGAAAAAACACATCAAATGGCTTCAAACAATTCTAGAAAAATCACCATCACACTCAAGAGGCAAAACGGACTCAGATCATGTCGAGTTTGGTCGTCTTCGGCAATGATGTCATACTACCGACAACAACGTCAACAACACTAGGAGACTCCCAAAGCATTCCTGCGTGGTCCAGTGTCTTCAGATCTTCATTTGATCGCTCTGATACAAAGTTGAAATTAAAGATCTTGTATTCTAGGGTTTAGAGTAGAGAAGAGACCAGAGGAGAAAAGAGAATGAAGAGGGATTAGGAAATAGAGCTTTGGGAAATAATAGATTATTAGTCTCTCCTCTCATCACCCTACTTATATCAACTCATAATAAATTCCAGATTACAATAATACCCTTAATTAAAATAAGCAAACATTCTACAATCCCCTTGCCATAGGTGAAGCTTTATTTGAAAAATTACAGCATTTTTTAAATTCCTAGGTATGAAAATATTCTAAAATTATTGGTGTTTTTCTGAAATTCGAGATAAATTCTAGGACCAATCTTGAAATTTTGAAAACTCTAAGACTATTCTGTAAATTTTGGAAACGTTAGGGTCAATTCTGCGATTTACTAAAGCTTTGAGGTCAATTTCGGAACTTTCTAAACAGTGTAGGGTTAGTCCATAACATAATTTCCTAATACCCAATAAATAATGGTCGCAACTTCGGGTTACTGGATCCCAGCAACCTCTGGTTATTCCTATGACTTGAGATAGATGTGAGTGAAAGGGATACAAACTATGTGTAGGCTATAACTCCAACACTCCCCCTCAAGTTAGGTGCAAAAATATCAACCAAGTCAAACTTGACAATCGAGTCCTGAAGAATGGATAGAGTGACAGGTGTAGTGAAAACATCTGCAACCTGATCACTAGTCCCCACAAACAATGGAGTAACAATTCTATAACTAACCTTCTCCCGAAGAAAGTAAACATCGAGACTGTAGAACTAATCTAAGATCCTGATGTATAGAACAACCCAAGTCCAGTACAAGACTTGAGGTACCTAAGAATATGATAAACTACATTAAGATAAGGTTAACACGACCTATGCATGAACTGACTAACTCGGCTGACAGCAAATGAAATGTCTAGCCAAGTGTTGGCTAGGTAGATAAGTCTACCTACCAACCTCTAATAGACAGTCGGATCTCTCAACTCTTCACCTTCAGCAATAAATTTCAAGTATTGAATCATGGGTGATGATGCTGGTTTGCATCCCAACATCCTAGTGTCTGAGAGAAAATTCAGAACATATTTTCTCTAAGAAAGAACAATACCTCAGCTGCGACGGGCAACCTCAATCCCAAGAAAATATCGCAAAAATCCAAGGTCCTTCACATCGAAGACCTTTTCAAAGTCTACCTTGACCTACGCAGTCCCAAAAATATCATCTCCAATAATAATAATATCATCAACATATACCAAAAAGATAACACAATGTCTAGAAGTATTCCATCAAATGAAACAAGTATAATCAGAATGGCACAATGTCCAGAAGTATTCCATCGAATGAAGCAAGTATAATCAGAATGGCATCTAGTGAACCCTAAACGAACAACTACACCACAAAACCAAGAGAACTAGACTCATGGTGACTGTTTCAGTCTATAAAGAGACTTATGCAGTCGACATACCTTTCCAACATACTCCCCCTCACCACGAAAGCCCGGTGGTGCATCCATATAAATAATCTCGCCCAGATCACTATGAAGAAATACATTCTTAACATCCAACTGATGAAGAGGCCAAGAATACTCCGCAACCAGAGAAAAAATCAATCGAATAGTAGTCAATTTTACCACGAGGGCAAAGGTAGCACCAAAATCACGACCTAATATCTGAGTAAAGCCCTTCACCACAAGCCTAGTTTTGTGACGATCAATAGTACCATCCGCAAGAAATTTCAGGGTGTAAACCCAACGACAGTCAACAGGCTTCGCCCCTAAAGGTAAAAAGACAAGATCTCACGTATGATTACGCTGAAGAGCGACCATCTCCGTTGGCATGGCAAGAACCCACTAAGACTCCCACATAGCCTCTGAAACAGAGCGAGGAACCGGTATATCTGATAAGGTCATACTATAGCTCAAAATGTAGGAGACAGATCATCACAAGAAACATAAGCAGAGATCGGATATACAGTCCTAGTAGTCCAACCATAACAAATAATTGGACGGCGATTACGCCGCAGATAACGATGTCCTAAATCATCATCCTCCACTGACAATGTCTTGTTAAGTAAAGTAACTGGCTCAGTACCTACAATCTCATCAGTACTAACAACAGGTGCATCAATATGCTCAACAAATTGAGAAGTATTACCTGCCTTACCTGAGGTAGAGGGGACATCAGCAAGAAGATGAGAGCAAGGACAACGAACATAAACCTGCAAAAGAAGAGAGACTGGTGACTCTGTATTGACAAGGATGAGTGGTTCTAGAGGAGGAGAGACTAATGACTTTGTAGTGGTAGTGACAAATGGCTCTGGCTCCTATGGTAATAAAAAATCAAAAGGAGTATGATCAACTGAAGGTGCAGACACAGGACTAAAAGAAAATAAATAATATGTTCAAGAAAAGTAACATCTAGATTGTGATACATACGGCGCCTAATATGATCACAACACCGATACCCCTTAGACTGATGACAATAACCCACAAAGACATAACGAATCGTTTTATCATCAAGCTTATAACGAGTAGGAGACCGATCCTAAACAAAAAATGTGCAGCNCGTACGGCGCCTAATATGATCACAACACCGATACCCCTTAGACTGATGACAATAACCCACAAAGACATAACGAATCGCTTTATCATCAAGCTTATAACGAGTAGGAGACCGATCCTAAACAAAAAATGTGCAGCCAAAAACACGAAAGGACCGAAAAAAGTGTCCGGTCAGAGAATAAGACCTGTAAGAGAGTCTTATGCTGAAGAACACGACTCGGTGTACAATTGCACAGAAAGGTAGAAGTCAAAACAGCAAAATACCAATAAGATTTTGGTACCCCTATACCTCTAAGCATAGAATGTACCATTTCTATCAGACTCCTATTTTTCCTTTCAACAACTCCATTTTGCTCAAGAGTATACGGAAAAGTGAACTGCTGAAGGATACCCTGGAAAGCAAGGTGAGACACTAAGGCATCAGATACATATTCTTTGACATTATTCGAACGAAGAACACGAATAATGACATCAAATTGTATCTTAATCATCTGGAAAAACTGAGTGATGACAGGGAGTACATCAAACTTCCTATGCAAAAGGTAGACCCAAGTACAACGAGGTTGCTGTGTTGAATGGGGTTGCTGGTATTTGGCTACTTCTGTCGCTGGGCTTGGGCAGTGGGTCGCTGTATTGAATGGCTGTGGTAGGCAATCGGTGGAGTGAAGGCTGATTTCGGTGGAGTGGAGGCTGATTTCGGTGTTTGGTTGTGTCTTTCATCTCGCTGGTTGCGATGTTTGTCGGAGGCTAGGGTTAGGGTTAAGGTTTGGGTTAGGATTGCTTACTCTGATACCAACTTAAGATAGATGTGAGTGAAAGGGATACAAACTAAGTGTAGAGCCCGTCGTATATATAACCAAACAAGAAAGGTACAATAAGGATAAAAAGATAAAAAGGGAAAAACCCTAAAAAACTAGGCAACAACTCCAACACTATGTGCAGCAATCTCTAGGTAGTCCACAACATCTGGTATTACAACTTCTGGATCCAGCAAATAAAGTCTAGCATGCAACTTTTGTTCACAATAAACCTCTACCACACAGCAAATCAAGTCTGGTTTGAAACTTAAATTTCAACGACAACGATTTGGCACAACTCGTCAGCAACAATAAGTAGAAGTGATGATGATAGCAAAACAATACCAACAACAGTGACGACAAAGAGAAGAAACAACAAGCAGCAAATTAATACAACGCTAAAATCAACAAACCAATCAAAACGACAATAAGAGAACCCAACAAAAGAGTAGTGCGTCTTGTTGCCTTGGCTTTGAAATAACAAGAAGCAACCAACTAATGCTAACTCAATTGCAAAAAGGTGGCTCTGTTACCATGAAACCCAGGATCAAACTATGTAAAGAAGAGAACACATACATAGAAAAGGAAGAGAGAAGAAATATTGTTGCTACTCTCTGATATTCCATAATAATGAAAAGTAGGTACAAGAGTCAAGAGACATCATATATAAAGCCCTACCAAAAGAGCAAGACTAGAATACCACTAATCATATATACAAACATCAATATATAAAATCTTCACACTACGGTCTAAGTCTTCTCAATCTGTTGAGCAATGAAGGAGATAAGTAACACTGTTCTACCAAGATTTATAAAGGACATGGCAAGAATGTTTCTAAGGCCCAATCATTAATTTGACATCATTGTTCAAAGAATTGGCTCACACTGATATGACTCATCTGAGTCTTAGAAGAGTCGCTGTAATCGAATTGTATGTATCACTCGATATCGTTCTACAACACCATAATCTCTCGCCATGTCCAACTATTTTTATCAAGTATTACGTGTGTATCGTAAGATACGGTTCACAACACAAGACAAGTCAATGCCAATATAGTGACCTTGAACGATGTTTTGCACATGTTGGATCATGCATGCCCCCACCAAGAACGTTGCACAGTTTACTCTTGAGAATTCAAAGAGTCATACTTTATGGTTTCTTTGAGTTTAATTCTACTAGTACATTTTTATGTAGGGTAATGGTGTTTTTTGGAGTCACTGGCATTTTTTGTATTTAGCATTTTCTAAATGAATCAAAATATTGGCCTATGGGTTTTATCATGAGTCTTGTTATGTTTTTGAGTCACATTAATTTTTTAATTTTGTTAGACAATTCAGATTTGTTTTTCTATTCCAAATATAAATCATGGTCCTTGTTGGAATAAGAGATCTCCTGTAGCCTAAATCAACATATCTAATCTTCTACAATGAACTGATATCAGCTGAAGAGAAGCTTTTAAAGCCTCTTCTGGGTTTGTCTAATGCAATACTAATGCTAGTTGTGATGCTTAAGGGATTCTAGGAGTGATTATGTGTTATCTTCACAGTTTTCAATATAAAATTATATTTTTCACAAGTTACTATTTACACCCCTTGAATAGCCTTCATTCCACCACCAAAATCCATTTCTCCTAAACCTAGGGCAAGACCTTTTATCAACCAAACCCTAATCAGCTCATGATCATTCTTGACTAAACATAACTCAAATACCTAATACTCTATATTCAAACTATAGGAGTGCCTCACTAGAACTCCAAAATCGAAAACTCATAACTCTGACTTCTGCAAGAATACTTCACACATCAAAGACCATACAAATAGACCTAGCATATCCCAAAGTAAGATTCAATGACCACAAATACACATAGGGGTGCAACTAGGGCGGGTTGGATGGGTTGAGAGGTCAACCCTAGGTATATAATTTTTAACCCTAATCCTAACTCTAACCCTATCTCAACCCGAATACTGTCTAAGTTTAATTCAGGCGGGCTCAAGTCGAATTCAAGTTACTTAATTCGGGCTGATTTCAGGTTAAAAATCGGGTTGATTTTTTAAAGTATAGATTTGATTTTTTCAAGTGTAGATCTGATTTTTTCAAGTGAAGGGCAAGGCACAGATGAAGAGAGAGGGAGTGACAAAGGGTGGAATAACAAGTAAGAGAGGGAGATTGAGAGTTTGAGACAACTCAGATGAATGACAATTGAAAGAGGGAAACTAAGAGAGAGATGAATGACAAGTGAAAGAGGGATATGAGAGTGATGGAGGCGCAGGGGTGAAAACTTGAAGTGAAGTGAAAGTCTGGATTCTAAAGAGTGAAGATAAATACTAATTCTAATTAAATATATTTATATTTATGTATATTCGGGTTCAATCCGATTTAATAATCGGGTTTAACCTGATTTTAATATTCGAGTTGAACCCGACAACCTGAGACCTCAACCTCAGGCTTGCCCAAATTCAATTCGAGTTGAATTTTTTTTACCCAGCCCAACCCAAATATTAAAAATTCTAACCCAAGCCCTATTTTTTTTGGGTTGGGCTCGGGTTGACCGGCCCAAGTTGCACTCTTAAATACACATCAGTTATGGGAAAATTACTGACTACCCCTTATTATTTTAGTGTAACTCTATTTGCTCGCTAGGAAGGAAGCAACAGTGGAAGGAAGTAAAAAAGAAGAAGCTAAGGTTTCCTTCGTTTGATGGGGGAGGGGAGAGGTAAAAAAGAAGCCACAAAGCCCACTACGTAATTTCTACCCAAAAGATAGAGGAAATTGGATGAAAAGAGATCTTTAACTCTTTTTTCCCTTAGACAAAAGATCTAAATGTCGTGTCGACACACTCGAAACAAACAAAACGTTTCAAATTTTCGACACACCAACACGAAACTAAGGAAGAATCACAAATATCAAGAGTTTTGATCGAAAAACAACTATTTCGTATTGTTTCTGTCAAAACGGCGATGTTTCAGCCGAAACACAATCAATGATTTAGCCTCTTCTTTAGCAAAACAGAGAAAACAACAGAAAAATAAAAGAAGACAAAGAAAGAAGGAAAAATGCTGAAAAAATTGAAAAGAGAAGAAGGATCCAAATTACCCGAACATCATGAACCTAGATCTGATCCAGCCATCTCTCGATTGGATTTGGGTTTGCGACCGGTCATCGTAGTTCCTCTAATAGAGATCAAAAAGGGATTGGATGAACTTAAATTTAATAATTGAATTTTATTATTTGTTTTAGTATTATTTTATTAGTTAAGGAATATTTTGTTTGACTAGGAGTAGTAATTAGAAATTCAATTAGAAAATTGTTATAGAATTTTAGTAGGATAGGAATTTGAGAGTTTGATTATGAAACTCTTTTAGTATTTTAGTAGGAAAGTAGTTTTTATTTTATAGTAGGGGACTTGACTTATAAATAATTGTGTAATTCCAACTATTTTTAATTAGAGAGAGTAATATAATAAAAAGTGGTTCTCTGTAGAGAATTTATGTGTTTCTTCATCGATTCCTTGCGAAAAGAGGTAAACCCCTTCTGCCCCCTCTTCTTTCTTCTTCTCTTTCTATTCTGTGATTTATAGTCCTTCCCGTTCTACATCATCCTCTCTCTATCTTTCATGTGTTTGTGTCATGCGTCTGTAATGATATAGTCACCGCCAGTATAGTTTCCTCCCCCCTACCTTTTATTTTGATTTAATTAACATTAATGTCATTTCAACCCCCATTTTTCCTTTATAATTGTTAATAGCCCCTATAATTATAAATAGCTTATTATTGTTAAATAACTTATCAAAATAATTGCAATTAATTTTATGGTATATTTAATATCTGAAATTAAGTATTTATAATTACTTAGTAATTTGACGACACAAATTAAATTTGTAATTTACTATTATAATAGCATGCAAATAATAAATTGTTACTCATTTTAATTTAAAAGTGTTATATATGTCATATTTAATTTAGAATGGTCATATATACATATAAAAATGTGTTTGTTTTATGAAAATTAAATGTTTAAAACTAATTAAAGTGATTTCTGCCTTGTGTCATACCCTTNACGTCATATTTAATTTAGAATGGTCATATATACATATAAAAATGTGTTTGTTTTCTGAAAATTAAATGTTTAAAACTAATTAAAGTGATTTCTGCCTTGTGTCATACCCTTTTTTTTCCCTCCAACTTAATGTTATCTTGTATAAATGGACATTAACCCAATTAACATGCTCAATTAATCAATTATTAAGATTATCTTTATAATAAATTGATTGCATGTGTTTCAATATTTTTTCCCCATTTCCATTGCATTTCCAAAACTTTTCCGTTTTCGAACTGTCTTCAAAACGATATTTTGATCATTGCCTTAGACTAATCTTTTAATATAGAAACTAAGGATATAAAGGTAGAATCCAAAAAGACCCCTGTCCCCCTCCTTGGAATGTGAAGACAAATCTTCTTTCCCTCGGAAAGCACTTTCGATCCCTCCCTCCATGCCCATGTCCATGTTCTACACCCTTCGTATCATCCAAACCACAACACACGTGTAAAATGAAATTGAGGTAGTTTCATGTAAAAATCCAAACTTTAACACCATCTTGTTAGCTTACTCCATATCAGTAATATCTATCATGCATATAAACCTTTATATTGACTAAAAATTCTTAGTTTTAGTGTCATTACTGTTTTTTATGTGTCAACGTTTTAGGATTTATTATGTGAGATGTTCATATTATGCCGTATTATATCCGTGTATCCTATATGCGGCCATGCTTCATAGATTCTAAAAAACCATTACATTATTAAACATATTCTAGCTAGCACAAATATATTAATAAAATTTGGCTTTCTTCATATAAAAATGGATAGCCAAACATCATCCACTCCTTATTGATACAATTGGCTACAGAGTAAAACGCCGCAAAGTATAAACAAAAAATTTTCCATGCAACTCCACATGCATATGTAAGTAGCACATGATTGCAACAAAAACATGCAATGCCCAAATCTTATCAATTTGGTATTTCTGATATGTGGACAAAACAATCAGTTCAACAAGTAGAGTTTGGTTTCCATCTCACCATAGCGTACTTCCAGGCATGGGAAGGTCTTTATCCTTAACAGTAGTATGCAAGGATTGCAGAAGGCATTTGTCCAAAAGGGCATTTACATCCTCGATGGATAATGAATGCTGGTCATCAATATTAGATTCATCAGTTGATACATTTCCTATCACCTTCAACTCACCCATATCAGTAATTATTTGTTCAGCATTTTCCTTTTCAACATCAGTGTGTGTCACGGAAACAGGATCACTGTCAGAACGGACATCTGTGATATCAATACCCTTCCCCACTTCTTCATTGTTCAGGCAATTTTCTTGAGCAACTGAAGCATCACCTTCACATGTTTCAGAATTCTGACTAGTAGAGGATAGAAAGGGATCTTCAAACACAGCGTCTTTTAAGAAGCCAGCATTTGGAACATAAGAACCATCAGCTGATTCCCTGATAAAATGATTTCACAATAATAGGCCATCTTACATAATTCTAGTTAGTTGTAATCAAGTATCCATGTCATGTTCCCTGCTTTACTTACCAAAGTGAGTCCCGGTAATAATGAGTTATTCTTAAAGCCTTCCCACGCAAACCAGCTTTAAGAGCTTCAGTGCTACTCATGGTGGTAGTCCCAACCTGAAAAAACCTAAATCAGTATCCATCAATACGAAAAGCCCCATTGAATTCAGACAAATGCAAAAGTTTCAAACATCTAAATCTACAGTTGTAAAAGCTTACAGCAACTGGAGCTGGATTTCCAGGAACTTTCACGGACCATAGTTCCCCAGCTAAAAAAGAATGTAGACCTTCAGAAGGTATATTGATACCAGGGAACATCAGATCTGCCCCTCCAATTATGAAACAAGAAACTTCACCTCCTCTTAGTATGAAAGCAGGCAAGAGTTCAGGGACCTTCCAGAGAGCATAAACTGCCATGATCATATAGAAAAAACAACAAATATAAAAAAATATTTACTTGCAGGACACAGCTTAAAGCACCAAGGAAAAGAAACAGACTTGATCACCAACAAAAACTAATTTCTCAATTAAATTGACATAAGCATTGAACTTAACATGATATACTGAGAGTTATATTCGGGGAATGTCCAGCCAACCAACACATATGGCTGCACTGTAATATAATGCTTCCCAACCCAAGACATGCCTCGTGCAACAACAAATGCATCAAGGCCATAATACAAGGTACCCGAGGAAGATCTTTTTATACATGCACAATGTCTATGCATATATATGTGAATAACAAAACAAACTCACAACTATCCTTCTGTGCATCAGCCTTCAAACACTCTAAATGAATATGTAGAAATAGTTGGGAAAAACAACTCAATGGTCCTCACTACTTACCCAGAAAGCTTGGTGGCCAAGAATCAATTAAATGATTTTTGTTTCTAAAATAGATGAACTCATAATAAACTGTCAAATATAGGTCAACAAAATAAGCATTTATATCGATATCCCTCTATTCAGCATTATCTTATCCAACAAAATAGGATTACCGCCCTTAAGGCACCTACAACTTTATGTACTGTTTAATGAAAGCAATAATCAATGACAGGAAAGAATTTCAATGATGGAAGGTTAAGACGGATTTACACTTTACTTGCAAGATGAAACTGGACACATACCTGTTGGGTATAATTCCGTTCCTCGCCCATTGATGTCGAAGAACATAGGAACACCACCTTCCAAACCGTACACAAGCACTCGGTTGGGGTATTTTGCAACTGTTATCTCCACCTAAAATATGAAACTCCGTCATAAAAGCATTCACTAGGTTTCAATACTCAACAAAAAGATGTTGCCTATGAGTATATACAAATAATAGAAATATTATACATATATATATATATGACACATATATACGAGTCAAATTAGAGGAAAGAGGCCTTGGGAAGCCTTCTCTCCATAACTACTTAATTCTCGTAATTTTGAATTCTTTAATGGAAATACATTGTTCTACTCAATTAAATCTTTCCATGTGGCCCATACAACCATCCCACCATTTTTTTAAACTATTTTAATTATTTTAGAAAACTAATAGGATATTGTGCAATAATAGTAGGGTATGGGTGGCTGCAGAGGGTGGGTGTAGGGTAACATTGAGGAGAAATTGTGAATAATGTGCATCGCTTGGGGAAGCTGCTAGTATGTGTGCGTGTGTACATATATATTTATAACATTACAAATTTTCCTCTTAACATTTACTTTTAAGCTAAAAAGCATGGACACAGATACGAGACACGGACACGACACGATATGGACACGCAGACACGACATTTTTTAAAAAAGTAGGACATGGATATGTTAGGGATATGTTACAAAAAATTATATTTTATATAACATTATATAATTTATCGCAAATATAGTAAAAATGATATGCAATTCATAAAAGATTCAGTATTTATAATAAGTAAATCTTATGTGTAGTCATCTGTATAAATTTTTAGACTAAAGCTTTATCATAATAGTCAATAATTATCAATTTGTTTTTTGTAGACAATGTGTACCTAATATGTAATTTAAATGAGAGCAATGTATACCTAATATATAATTTAAATAATTGCTCTCATTTTCTCAATTCTTTTTTTTTTTTAACTTTTATGCATATTTTGTTTTTATTATTATATTTGAAGTACAATTTTAACATGTCTAGTACTATAGTAATTATATGTTATCAAAATTTCAAACTTTGTTAATCACATTTCAACATATGTTTATTGTTTAGTAGTAGAGACGTTCTAAAGAAGTGTCGTGCACGTCACCAAAGAATTGTTAGACACGTCACCAAAGAAGTGTCAGACACGTGTCTGATATTAAAAAAATTTCATTTAATATGGACACGGATAAAAGAATATCGGACACGTGTCCAAGAGTGTCGGTGTCTGACACGTGTCCGACACGAATACGTCACCTTCTCGACAGTGTCCGTGTTTCATAGCTTTTAAGCAAAAGAAAAATAAATGTATTTTCTCAAAGGATTAATTAAAAATTGCAAGGTGGGGGATGAGGAGAAGAAATACGAAAAGACATAATCAAATCCTCGCAAACACACAATTCTCCATACATAATAGTCTATCAAATTCCATTATTCACTCTCATCAAAATTATAGGGATTACGTGTACAATTAGTTAGAAGGAATTCTTGAGGAGACTTCACAAATTACAACTCAAAGAAAATGGCTCAAATACACGTCAAACGGAAGTGGTTCAACATCGAAGGTTTTTTAAGGATAGTAGAGAGTAATTTGCATCATTGATTGGGCTAATGACTCTATGGATGGCAAGTCCACGACTTGTTTTTGTCTTTTTCCTGGTGATTCTCTTATCTCCTAAAAAAGAAAGAAGTAAACTGTGGTTGCTCATTCATTTGTTGAAACTAAATACCCTACTAAGACAGAGATCACAAGATCACAACTCAATTTTCGTTTCGAGGCTACCTGTGAAGGCGTTGCTACTGCAACCAGCCACTCAATTTCAAGAATAAGGGACAGAAACTCACATAGAAGGCACACACGAATTTACTAGGACAACACTCTCAAACCTTCTATATTGAACCCAACAATTTACAAGAAACTCTCAAAGCCAAAATACTCTCTCTGACTATCAGAATGCCCAAGCACTCCTATTTATACAAAGAGTATGGCAGATAACACCCTCATCTGCCAAAGGGTAGTTACCCACATTCTACTATTCCATAGCAAACTTGGCCAGCAAGCTTGATCTCTGTGCAACACCTAGTAAGCAGTTCCACCCATTCAGTAACTGATGTGGAACTACCCCTCATTGGCATGCATCTAGACCAAAATCTGACTAGAGACGCCCAGAACTGCTTCCCACAGACTAAGCCTTGTTCAGCAACTGCCCACATTCTCCTAGTCACATGCATTGAGCAGCCATGTGCCAGTCATGTGCCCAAATTCAGTAGTCAGCCTTGCCTCACAAACCATTGTGCATGCTGGGTTCAGCCCATGCCATGCAATTCGAAGTCATGTACCCACATTGCCTCAATTGAGCCCACCACGTACTGCCATGCTCAGCCGGGTGATCTGATGCTGCCACAGTCCGCACCAATCTGTCGAACCGCTTAACCGCATCATCTTGATTCAATCTCATGGCGTGCCTTGGTGCAAGGTGCCACCAAGACCGCCATTATGCACCCAAGTCAATTAGGGTGTGACAACAGCTAAGATAGTCTTGTTACATTGGCTATTTGCTGATGTTAGCATCTCTGTATCTACCCCTACTCTTATATATTGCGACAACACAAATGATATATAGATTTCCCACAACTCGATGTTTTCTAAGCATACTAAGCATATCGAGATTGACTATCACTTTGTACACCATCATCTTCAACAAGGCACAATTTATCTTCCCTTCCTACCTTCTACTAGCAGAGAATTCATGGTGGATCCCTTCGGCATCCCAATACATGACTACTTAATAGTCTTCAAATTCATTACTATGATCACTATTGATACGGTCAATGGTATAGCTTTCTTTCATTTTGATTCCTAGCTTCTCAAAAAGAAATGCAAACCAATTACATTGTGTGGAGTCAACTACCACTAGTACGCAATATCATTTTCTACTGAGGCTTTCAACTCGAGAAGGACCTATTAGGTCCATATGAATCAATTATAATGCCTTGGCAATGGTGATAGTGTTCACCTTTTTGGTAATGTTTTGGTGAATTTCCTATCTAGCATGCATCAAAGTTGTCACCCTTTTATTTTTCGACTTCGGAATTCCCCACTAAATTTTATTTTTGCTAAGTTCGTACAGGGTCTCATGTGCCCTCTTTCGATGCCAAATAATTTTCTCATCTAATTGGCTTGGCTACTAAACGCCAAAGTTAGGCTAGAGACTCTGTAGCATGGTCAAAAGTCTATTCACCCATTTTGTGTAACTTCCCATAGTGATCATACATTTCACAATTTCTCATTCCAAATTTCACCCGGTAACCTTAAGCACTAATCAAGCTTTTACTTAAAGAGGTTATGTTTGAGACCATCCAAAAGTAGGACTGTCTTCAATCCTTGGGACATTTCCTGCATCAAGGGTCCGTTAAACTAGAACTAATGCTATGAATAACTCAGTAGGGGTAATAATATCAGCAAAAGAGTATTCTCATGTGCTTCAAGACATGTTGAATTCCAAATATTCTTGTACAGTCAAAGGGGAATCGATTCTGTGAAAGAGAAGATCAATAAATGAAAATTCACTAAAATTCATTCTTTGTGAAATCATCAATATAGATTATCATGGGCATCTTTTGAGTATACCGAATCAGCATAGCTATCCTTCTTCTGACACAGCAATGCAATTTTAAACCAATTTCAATCAGTATCGAAAGAAAGTGCTAAATAATTTCTTTCTTCCTCTTCTTGTTAGAGGAAATGGTAAAAAGTGAATCTGACAAGTTGGTTTCTAATAATTCNTACAATGCAATTTTAAACAAATTTCAATCAGTATCGAAAGAAAGTGCTAAATAATTTCTTTCTTCCTTTTCTTGTTAGAGGAAATGGTAAAAAGTGAATCTGACAAGTTGGTTTCTAATAATTCATGAAGGATATTATTATATTCCCACAATTTAAATAGATGCGAGATCTAGAAATCCCTTTTCATAGTTGTAGAGTCGATTTTTGTTGGTGTTTTTTTTTTATTTTAAGGAATTTGTTAGTCGTCTAGATGCGACTGTTTCTAGGGACACAAAGTGGGGTCTGACTCGTATCATGTGATCGTAACAAGACTACCCAAATACCAAATTAGTTTATCTCTACAGTTAGAATAACTAGACATTTTGTATTTTTCCTAACCTTAACCTTATTTGTTTGTGTAGTTTTCTTTTATGTCTTACACGATTCAAAGTCCCCATATCTATTAATGCAAAAGGAGATCATCACTCCTTATATGAAGTCTAGTGATCAACTCACTAATATTCGTACCAAACCATTGGCACAGTCCACCTTTAGTAACCTTTGTTCTGAGCTAGGCATTTTTTATCTCTATACTCCAGCTTGAGGACGAGTGTTGGAAATTTACTCTGCACATTTAGTTTCCTATTATGTTGTTTTCCTATTGTTATCGATTTGCTTTCCTAATATTGTAATGCTCTTTAATATCAATCTAATATAAATAAGTGATTGGATATTGGCAACATACATCATACTCACAATATTGTTCCATGATCTCTTTCTTTTTCTCCTTTTCTTTCTTTTCCCAAACCCTAGGTTTTTAGTCATTCAAGTTCTAACTACGCTATTAACCCACACTTATTGACTTGTGTCTAATAGAGAAATAAGATTCATAAGAAAACTCCCCAGATGAATGCATAAGCGACCCCTCCTATGCGGAATGTTTTGTCTAAGCACAAACCCTCCTATAAAGATAATAATGAACAAAGCTCAATAGTCATCCTATCATTTCTAATGAAATTAATGTTCCAACGTAAGGGAAAATAAGAGCAAGACACCATAACAGTAATTATATCATAATGAGAACAAGAGAGACAGTAAAAAGCAACGAAATAATGAAGCAAAGAAGCTATCACTCCTCTACGTCTTCCAAACACCAAATTACATACCCATTACCCACGATGAAATTAATGTACAAGACAAAAGAAGACCGACCCTAAGATACATATTCAATAGACTACAAGCATTCCGCTAATTAACCACATTAGAATCCCAACCATTAACATGACCTCCCCATTCATTTTAATAATAGCATGCCGAAAGAACCACATTCTAAAGGAAATCTCCACAACCATTTTCCTATTAAGGCCATGTTTCTAGCAATAATATTTCCAATAGCCAAACCCCTTTCACTCTTAGGTCTTGTACTATTTCCCACTTTATCAACTGATTTTTTCCCTTCCCCACCACCTTCCCCCAAAAACCTCTCATCATTTTCCCAACCCTCCTTGCCACTCTCAAAGGAACCTTAAACAAAGACATAAAATAAATGGTGGGGACACTAGAAAACACAAACTCCACTAAGTTAATCTACTTTGTCCCTTTTCTATCCATCCAACCTCCTACCAATTTGGCCCACCACTAGATCCCCAAAACTCTTGGATCGTAAAAAAAACCAAGGTACTTCAAGGACCATTTGTTGATAGCATCCTCCAAAACCCCACACAGCATGTCAAGTTTATCGTAAGAACCATTAATGCCCACCAAATAAATCTTGCTCGTATTAACCTCTAAACCCAAAAAAGGTAAAAAATTGCACTGTATAGCACAAATTAAAAACCTTTCACTCATCCACTAAAAGAAAAAAAAAAGTATCATGGGCAAACTGAATTTGAGAAACCAAACCTTCATTGTTACCAACCACAAACACCTCGATTAAATCAAACTTCTTGACTCTCTCAACCAATCCACTCAAAAAAAAAAAAAAAGAATATAACGAATCTCCTTGTCTCAATCTCCGTAAAACTAAAACATACTTTCATAGCTTGTCATTAACTATCACAAAAAAATTGATTGAACTTAGACAACCACTAATCCACCTTCTCCGTCAACCCCAAATCCTCTCTTTTCTACTATAGAATCCATCCAACCTCAATCAACATGATCATGTGCCCCCTCAAAATCAAATTTTAATATTATTCCCTCCTTATTTTTAGCCTTGTACTCCTCAATATTTCATTAGGGGTTAAACCCACATCAATAATTTGTCTCCCTTCACAATGTACTTTAAGATTTCAAAAGTGTAACATTCAAAACCTTTCTCAACGTCCTAGCCAAAACTTTGGGCAAGACTTTTTTTTTTTTGATAGGAAACTAGAGAACTTCATTAACATGAAAATAATACATCAAAGAGTAAATGGTATGGACAAGATGTCTAATCATGAAATGGAAAAAAAAAAAAAGCTACAACGCAAAAGAATTATGAATCACATGAGGCCCTCCAATCCGCCAATATACAAAAGAGCGGAGCACCATGAAAATCCTTAGTAACAAAAGCCCACAATGATGCCAAAAAATATACCCGATCCCATAAACCTTACTTTTGCTCCCCTCTATCCTCCAATATCTAAAGTTCCTTTCCAACCATATTTACCCATACAATGGCGAAGATTGCACGATGCCAAAAGAGTAACCCCTTACGTTTGTCAAACCCCTTAAATTTGCTCCACTAATACGGAAACACAGGTTCATAGAATAACCCAACTCAAACCTATTAATTAAGACCACAACAACCAAGCAATAGGCCATTGCATAAAAAGGTGACCAATATTCTCACTAGCTGTAAACCCCCCACCTTCTTATCATTATATAGTGACATAATTATGTTTTTAAAAAGCTAATATATGTAATTATGTATGCATGAACTATGTAGATTGTAAGAGTAGAAATAAAAATGTTAGTTGAGGTAAAAGGATATGTTGTAAAAGTTTAGAAGTATTTCGAAGTGAAAGCACACTTTAAAGAGAATTTGGGTAAAAAGGATTTTGGATACTATCTAGTGTTTTGACCATAACTTTTTACTTTGATGATCATTTGATCTAAAATTTTGACAGTAGACATTAGACATCTAGGGCTACAAAAGTGTATTTCACGAAAATTTTCTAAATCGACCTCTAAATGGATCAAAACTTCACTGAAAATTTCAGCAGAAACTGGGATGACGTTCGAACGTGAATCGACGTTCGAACGACCATGAGTCCCAATACTTTGATCTCTACAAAGCTCTGTTCGAACGCCAAAATGACGTTCGAACATGAACCAATAATTTACAATATTGATGTTCGAACGCCAAATGACGTTCAAACGTGACTTACAAAATCTGACTCTCAGATTCGCACACAGTGGACCATTTCACCCCTATAAATACTTAAGGACAACACCCTCTTTAGCCCTATTTCAACATTTTTAACCCTAGAGAGGCTTAGAGAGGAAGAAAGGAGGAGAAAAATAAGAGATTAAGAGTTGATTCAAGTTGGAAAAGATCAAAGTTTCAAGTTCTTCACACAACACCAAGGAAGAAGAAAGGTAGGGGTTTTCTTCCACTCTTATACATTGAGGCTAGGGTTATATCTATGTATGTTTTGCTTCAAGATCCTATATATATATATATATATATATGCTATGAAATCATTGATTATTGATATTCTTGCAAATATTACCATGTTTTAAACAAAGCTATGTTAGATAGCCCATGAAATCTCTTTTTCTTGTCATAAAACCCTAATTTTCGAGAGGAATGAATTTTTCTCTTGATTTTTTTTTTGTTCTTGATTTAAAAACTCTAGTGTTTGGTAGTGAATAATAAAATGGTATTTTTGATGATCTCTTGCTTATTTTCTTAAATTGTTCTATTGGAATATTACATGTGAAATTTAAAAATTTTGAATTTTCACTTGGAATTGGAGAAATTGATTGGATATTGTATCTCTTGTGGATGTTTGGATGAGTATGGGTGGCCGTTGACCGGGTATCGTAGAGTGGTGTAGACGCGTTTCTCACTCCGTGTGGGTTTAAAGGTTCCCTACTACTCGTAGTGGGGTTGGTGCCTTGCTAAAACCAAACCACTATTCGCTTACGTGGAATCGAGGTTGAGGGTTAGTATACTATTCTTGGGTTGGATTTGTTACTGCCAATGCGTTGGTATACGCCTTTTCTAAAGTTGGATAATCCTTGCGAGGATTTGGGTGTGTGTGTGTGGGCCAGGATATTCTCAATGTGTTTATTTATGCGATGTCATACATCATACCTGAGATACATATATACATAATATTGTGAAAGATACAAGTTGTGGCTTGATAAACATTGTGGATAATGGTACAAATTGTGGGTTATTTGTTATTGTTGTAGAAATGGCTTATTGTTGGAATTGGTTTTACTTCTTTATTTTATATACCGAAATTGCGTAAACTTGAGATCGGATGTCACTGTTTTCTTTCAAAAGTTATATATGATATTTGTGAAATGAGACCGGCTTGTTTTATATATTTTCAAAACCTTGTTCAAGTTTGGGAGAATTTTCCTACAGAGCTTAGTGATCACCCCCTACAAACAAGATTATTTTCAGATCTTGCTTTAAAGGAAGAACTCAAAGTAGACAAGCAGGTACTTTGGGGAGCTCAAGTGGATGGGCATGTAGATCCGGAGGGGAATGTCTAGAATTGTCTTTTTATATACTAGACTACGAGTTTCATTTCGAGATATTGTTTATGTTAATACTTTCCTTATTCCACTGCGAGATAATGGTTTGGACATATTATTTTAGGGCGTAGTTGCCATAGTTTGGCATATTCTTTTAGATGTAATTGTCATAGTTTTGCATATTCTTTTGGATGATGTTGTGTATATTATAGATGATGAATGAAATTTCTTTACTTATGAATCTTATTAGTTGCTCTCATGATATGAATGGTTTTAGATAGTGATGTCGTCCAAGGTGAATTTTGGGGTGTTACACTAGCACATCACATGCCATTGTGGAGAAATGAAAAGAAACGGTCTTCTTCTCTGAATCACATCATTTGTATTAATTTTACCATGAGCTATAGTCCATACACAAACTTGCACGTGTGGGTAAAAACACAAGTGATCATCAATAAGTTTATCGACAAAAGATTTGCATGAAAACACCCACGATGACTCAAGAATCCACTTTTTTCATCATTCAATTCATGACTCAAATTCAAATCATTAATCAAGGAAAGAAGTGACACCCATTCCGTAGTATCTTTATCATTAAAATGCTTACGAAATCCCAAATCCCAAGAAATTGTTTGATGAGAGTAACGACATATCAACACAATAGAAGACCCATGAAAACAACTGATAAAGACATGGAAATATGCATGAAAAAGATGATGACCCCACTCAAACATCCTTCCAAAAACGAATTCTCTCCATATAACCTACTGTGAATGCAAAAATTTGAGAAAGCCCTTGAGAAATAATCTTCCATGGGCATCGATAAGTTCTCTTCAACCCCATTAGCATCTCATCCATTAACCGGTAATTTATATTTGCTCTTAATAACCAAGTACCATACGGAATTTTGTTTCAATGGAAATCTCCCGAGCCATTTTTCCAATAAGGCTACATTTCTTACCATCAAATTTTCCACCGCAAGCCCAGCTTTGACTTTAGGTTTTCACACCACCTCTTAGTTCACCGAATGGTCCTTCTTTCATTCCCCATTTTCCTCCCCACAAGAAGTTTCTCAGCATTTTCTCAACTCTCATTGCAATCTTCCCTAGCATCTTAGAAAGAGAGAGAAAATAAGTAGGTATACTAGACAAAACTGATTAGACCAAAGTTAATCTATTCCCTCTAAAAATATAAGTTCTCTTCCAACCATCTAAACGTTTCCCCACTTTTTCCTGAGTCCCAAAATGCTAAACATAAATGATTCTCCCCCACCCCAAAACCCAACATCCCGGTAAATCTAGAAATTTTATCCCTAGGAGAATGTACACCCGCAATTAAATTTTTCTCCACATCTATCATTAACATTCAAGAACTAAATTTAGAAATGATTCTTTGAGCTTTGGTTTCAAGTAAAACGGATTTAAATACTATTTTTGGTGATTTTTGAAAGTTAACCATAGCATATAGCAATAGTTCTGAAAATTTTGGGCAGTATGTAGTTCTGTGTATGTTTATGAGTTAAAATTAGTTTATAACTCTTAAACTTTGAGGGTTTGAAATAGATTCGTAAAGGGTTATTTTGGCTTTGGTTTCATGCAAAGATGATGAAAACTTGATTTTTAGTGAATTTCAGAAGTCAACCCTAACCTGCTAAAAAGGTTCTGGAAGATGTTAATGCCAGTGATTAATACTCTTACGTTACAGTTTATCTTTTATTCTTAAATTTGGAGAGTTTAAAATAAGTTAGTTAAGCATTCTTTTCCCTTTGGTTTCATATAAAACAAGTTTAAATTGATTTATGGTGAATTTCTAAAGATGACTATGACCTAGTGAAACCTGAAATTCTGTACCTTATGCTTAGTTTTAGGCGTTGCTTTGAACATGTATTTCGTATTCAAAAATAGTGATTTTTTATGAGAGTGAAGAGTCAATGTTCATCTCCCACATATTTTGTTAGAATTGGAATTATATAACTTGAGTTAAAGTTGTTTTAACCCATGAAGGTTACCAGCAGGATGTTTAAAGATACTACACAAGTAGGGTTTGAATGGAATACGCTATGCTAAATTGAAAATGAGCCCTACAAGTGGCATTAAATATGATTAAGAGAGATAGAATGAAGAGAGGAAAATAAAAGAAAAAATAAGAGAAAAGAATGGAAGGATTTTAGTTGTTATTTGGTGTAGGTTTGAATTCTCACTTGGTGATCTTAGCTTACATGGTGCTCAAGTTTTGGTTTGTGGTAGGGTTTCTCAATTCTGGCTCAACCAACACTTTCCAAACTTGTTTTTAAATTATTTCATATGTTATTTATGATCGTTTAACATGTTTTGAAATATATGATTGGATTTTTGAATAATGGCTTGGAATCAGAACCCAAATTAGGGTTTTTGAGTGTTGTTCGCACAAATGGTTGTAATGATCATATTGCCCATATTGTTTGTATTAATTTGAAACTCCGGGATCTTTTTGAACTAAATATAAGTGTGCAATGGTCGAATGGCAGAGAATTTACGCTCCATGTTGAGGCCGCAAAGGGTTTCTCATTGAATTCGTAAATGCCTAGGTGGCCCTATTGGCCTTCCAATTTGGGTATCGAATTGTAATTAGGAAGCATATCTTCCTCAGGGTGACACGTTGCGCCTGCCTAATTGATTTTTTGAAACACTCCAAGGAAGATACGCTTGCAAATGGATGAATTAATTCAATATATACCTATAGAAGAAAACAGTGTTATTTAAGGCATAAAGCGAATCGAAGCGAACCAGTCTCTTGAAGGCCTAGGCGAGAAGCAAAGCGAGCGCTTCATTGAAGTAAAGCGAATAATATAAAAAATAAGCAAATATTTTAGTTTCATACTTTGATTACTTCAAAATATTCAAGTTTTAACTTTACAAATATAAAATATTTAAATGCAATCAAAATAATAAACATTAACATATTTTAAATAGACAAGATATTAAATATTGAACATTATTGTATTCTAAAAATAATCAATTAACATAATCACATCATCTAAATATAAAGTTAACAAATGCAGGTTTGACTTCCACCGTGATTGATTAATATCACCACTAAACAAAACACTCACAAATTGATTAATCAAATAAAGTATATAGCAAATAGATTAATCAACTTGATTAACCAAACAAATTGATTAACAAGAGCATTCACATCAAAACAAGGCATTCAACATTATCTAATCATAATAAGACAGATTGTCATATGATACTGTTACACGAATCAATCAATTTATTTATACATATACACAATAACATTGGGTTTGATTAATGTTAAAGAAAGAGGAGGAGGGGGAGGAAAAAATAAAAAAATTATAGTTAGGCATTCACTTTTCTCGCCTAACTCGTTTCTTCGCTTCACCGCCTAAGCTCGATTTCTCCTCGCTTTACTTAACCTTGCTTCGCCTTAGATGTTCAAGGCGACCAAAGCTCGTTTCGCTTCTCGCCTAGACTCACTTTTCACAACACTGGGAGAAAAGATAATCATAGGAGGAGATTTCAATAGACATGTAGGAAAATACAGGACACAATATGAGAGGGTTCATGATGGTTATGGATATGGTGATCGAAATAAAGTCGGAGAGAGTATTTTAGAGTTTGCAATGACAAATGAGCTTGTAGTGGCAAACACCTTGTTTAGAAAACGAGAAGAACATCTTATAACCTTAAGAGCGGACAAAACAAAAACCAAGTAGACTAGTTCTTAATTAGAAGAACGGACCAATTAGCATGTAAAGACTGTAGGGTTATCCTAGAAGAGAGCTTAACATCTCAACATAGGCTAACAATCCAAAATTTATATATTAAAGGACAACATAAAGTAAGGAGAAGTATTAGAAAAACAAGAACGAGATGGTAGGATCTAAGAAATGAGAAACTAGTATTATTTAGGAGTAGAATGCTTAAGGAGGCCTTGTGGAACCTAGAGGATGAGACTAACGTTGTGTAGAGTAAGATGACGGAAGATATTAAGAAAATTTTGAAAGAGGCTCTTGGGAAGTCAAAGGGTAGAGGGCTTGTGGGAAAAGAAACTTAGTGGTGGAATGACGATGTAAAAGAGGTAGTTAAAGCAAAAAAAGAATCCTTTAAGAGATGGCAAAATAATAAAAATAGAGAGAACTTCCAAAGATATAAATTAGCTAACAAAGAGGTTAAAAATATAGTTAAAGACGACAAGTTAAAAGCCTACGACAAATTGTACAAAAAACTAGATAGTAAAGAGAGAAAAAGACATCTACAAACTAGCTAAAATTAGAGAAAGAAAAACAAGAGACTTTAACCAAGTTTAGTGCATCAATGGCGAGGACTCAAAGGTTTTTTAGTTAAAGATGAGGAAATAAATGATCGGTGGAAAGACAATTTTGAAAAACTATTAAATGAAAATCACTTAGGAAACCTAGGAGATAGAAAATGATAGGATTCATGAAATATTCTTTCGTAGAATACAAATTTGGAGGTAGAGTTTGCATTGAAAAAAAAAAAAAAGGCAAGACTTTAGGACCGGATGAGATTCCAATTGAGGTTTGGAAGTGCTTAGAGAATAAGGGGAGGTCACGGCTACCGAAATTATTCAATAGAATTATTGCTACTAGGAAAATGCTTAATGAATGGAGAAAGAGTATTTTAGTACCTACCTATAAAAATAAAAGAGATATTCAAAATTATAATAATTATAGAGGGATAAAATTGATAAGTCGTACAATGAAACTATAGGAAAGGGTCATTGAATGTCGCCAAAGAGTTGAGACTAAAGTATCAGAAAATTAGTTTAGATTTATGTCAGGTAGATCAACTATGAAGGCTATATATTTATTAAGGACACTCATAAAAAGTATAGAGAGGAAGAAAAATCTCCATATGGTATTTATAGATCTAAAAAAGGCGTATGATAAAATACCTAGAAATATAATATGAAGGGTGTTTGCGAGAAAAGGAGTAACGAATAGGTATATTGAGGTGATAAAGAACATATATAACGGGGCTATGATTACAATTAGGTCTTCTATGTACGAAAGCAAAGAATTTTCAATCACAGTGGGAATACACCAAGGATTGGCCCTAAGTCCATACCTATTTGCCTTAATTATGGAGGAACTCACTAGGCACATTCAAGATTATGTCCCATGATGTATGCTATTTGTAAATGATATTGTATTAGTAGATGGAACTCGAAGGGGGATTAACAATAAGTTAAAAATTTGGAGAGAAACACTCGAGTCGAAAGAGTTTAAAATAAGCAGGAGTAAGACTGAATACATGCAATACAATTTTAGCAACATAAGAAGTAAATATAGTGAAAAAGTTAAGATTGAAAATCAAGAAATACCAACGAGTAAATAATTTAGATATCTAAGATCAATCATTAAAAATAATGGAGAGATCGAAGATGATGTAACTCATAAAATCAACACTAATTGTCTTAAGTGAATGAAAGCCTCTAGTATATTATGTGATAGAAGGATACCAATAAAATTGAAAGATAAGTTTTACCGAACAGCTATAAGGATAGTAATGTTGTATGGGACAGAATGTTGGGCAACTAGGAAACAACTAAGTAACAAAATGAGTGTAGCGGAAATGAGAATGTTAAGGTAGATGTGTGAAAAAACTAGAAAGGATAGAATAAGAAATGACCGTATTAGAGAAATAATAGGAGTAGCTCCAAATTAAGGATAAGTTAAGAGAAAATAGATTAAGATGGTTTGGTCATGTTCAACGAATGCCGATAAAGGCACCGGTTCAAAAAAATGTATAAATTCCTTTTAATGGTATTAGAAGTAGGGATAGACTTAAATTAATATTGAATGAAATAACAATAAAAGTTACTAAAATATTTAACTTAAATGAGCGTATAGCGCATGAACGAAATGATTGATGAACACAAACTCATATAGCTTACCTCAAATGATTGAGATATAAGGCTTGGTTTGGTTTGGTTATCTTCCTCGGGATGAAAGTCCCCCAAAAGATTGGATCGTATGTTCGTATTGACCCTGAGTAGTCCATTAGGAAGATCGTCCACTAGCACGGCATTGTATTGATGTTATTATCGTATTACTATTTTTAATTTAAATGTTTTCGTTCAATGTTTTCTGCTCAGATGGAAATAAAGAAAAAATTTAAAAATTTATTTTCAAAGCATCGGTCAAACCAAAGCGAAACATGGATCGAAACACACCGAAAAACCTCAAAACATAAGAATTTCGGTATTCGATCAATGATTCATTTCGGTTTTCATGAAAATAAAATTGAAACGAAATTTAGTTCCTTATACGGGAGGTTTCTCACTTTTAAAGTTTTGCCCTAAACCAATTGGTCTACCAAGCATCCATGTTTCCTTTATTTTTGGCCTGCCACATAATCTAGTTTCCCCATAAACTTCATCTTCCGCCTCTTGATGGTAGCATGAACACTGATTGCTACCTTCCATACCTAATGTTCTTCAGCAATCAAAATTCCTATTAGCCATGCTAGAATGACCCTTAATTTGATCCTCAATATTTTCCCATTAAATTCCATGGTCAGGGATGTATGAAGAAAAGCGAATTTAGGACCTTTGACCATAATTCGCACCTCAAACAAATTATGTAACTCCATAGATTTTCCTGTTTGATTCAGTAAACCCTCCATAGCTATCCCTTATGTTTTACAAACACCTATTCCACTGTTGAAATGACAGACCATCAAAAATAGACATTACTTGAATTCCTCAAGCCCTTTTAAATCTCAACCAGTTTATCAAGCAGGGTTTTTCTAATACAAGCAACAACACACCTCCATTTGGCGTAATCCAAAGGGAGCAGATGAGATTGATCAGAACTTCTAAAGCTAATTTCCAGTAGTTTCCTAAGCATCTGAACATCCTCTTAACTACTGAATTCATCTCTATTTCTAGAAAGCAGAGCATCCTTAGGACCACTAATTTCTTGTCTATTTCCAAAAAATAGCATCCCATATACCTGATTTTCCTCCTTTATATACTAATGGAATTACCATATTTTTCACCCTTCAACATCTCCATCATAATAAATATCAACAGTTTCATCCAACTATTGCCTTTCATATTTTGCGAAACAATAATAAATGTTTTGCTTCCAAAATCTTGAACTCTAGAAATGGTAAGAAATTTCCTGTAACCATTCACATTCATTTTCCCCCAAAAGCGAAAAGAACTACACCTATATTGTTCGAAGGATCTATCCATAGATTTCCATTTACTACCTTCTTCAAGCCTGATGGCTTGTGCTCTTATGAAACCTAAGACCTCTAAAATTTCAGTTCTTATCTTGGTCATTTGCACATAAGAGGCGTAATACCTATGATTTGGTTCATAGAAGCATACCTAACACTTTTACTTGCCACAATGGTGCATTACATGTAGGAGGAATGAGGAGACTACCAATCATCTTTTTTTACATCGACCTGTTGCTCTATTATTTAATGAGAATATTTTTTGGTTTAATGAATTTGATTAGGGATCACCATTTTTATGTTAATTAATGTTTGTTACTTTCTTACATCGCCAATTGCTCTATCATTATACAAAAGATTATTTGATTTAATGAATTTGTTTAGGGATCACCATTTTCATGTTAATTAATGTTCGTTATTGAGTTTTTGGATTTTGTTTAGGAGTAGTAAGAAAGCATGTTCTCTTTGGAGATATGTGATACCGTCATTTTTTTTTTTTTTTGGATTCTATGGTTAGATAGGAATAATAGAATTTTCGAAAACAAAAATTTTGTCATTTAATGGCTTACTTCTGGATTTGATTCAATTGATTTTGCGGGTACAATTATTTTTTACTAGGGCAGATTGGAAAATCTTAAGAAATATGTAATTTTTCGTGATTTTCATTTTTTCCTTTTCTTTTTGGAAGATTGCAAGTCCTTCATGTAATGAATTTATTGATAATAAAATGTTCTATTGCTGGTCATCAAAAAAAATAGATGTGCCAACCTATCAATAACAGTGATGGTATATGTGCCGCTATACATGTTACCTATAAAAAAATTGAAACTTTTTTTGCAGTAAAAAAAATACTTATGTGCCTAGCTATTTTTTACTTTTTGCTTTTTTTGAAGGACATAAAAAATATGTGTTACCAAAGCAATCCTCAACCACTAAGGAGAGAAAAAAAATATATGATGAACTACTAAGGAGAGAGTATATTGCCAAAATATTTTCAGTACAAAGGAGAGAGCATTTTGCTATAATTCATTTCAAATGCATAATACAACCACGGCCTTAATTGCAACAATATGAGAATTTACAATCTAATTCAGGTTAAATAAATTCAATTGGGAGAAAAAGAAAATAACAATGATAACTGTCAAAACATACCTTTGGAGGAAGTAAAGTATCGATATCGGCATCGGAAGCATTGGGAAAGCGGTCTCTGATGGTTCGCCTCAGCTTCTTACGGTCTGCACCGGACAGTCGTTGTTGTGACTTTGCGTCCACCGCCTTCTTGAACATTTTCCTGATGGAATTATTTCTTATTTTCCTTTTTAAAACAGACGCGGTCTCTCTTTGTGTCTCAGCAAGGAATAACGGAAAAATTCTTGGTTTGGTTTTGTTTTGGTGGAAGTGACGGGGAGTGAATGTGGTGATAGCTTTTCGTTGTGAATTTGTGCAGGGTGGGAGGGAACTGGGAAGGTCCTCGACCAAGTCTATAAGAAAAGCAATTACATTTTATTTGGAAATTTCACTTTACCTCTTTGTGGATATACATGTTTGCAGAATCCCCCCGGGGTAAAAAATGGCACAAATGTTATGTACATATTTTTAATATATTTTTATATAATATTATAAGTAATTTTAGTAAGTGAGTTAGTGATATAGTATTTTTTGAGTAATTTTCTAGATGATTATTAAGACAATAGAGTTACGAGATGATATAAGTAACTACTCATGCCCCATTGTTCCTAGATGATTATTAAGACAATAGAGTTCTCTTTGAACTTTGTTGTATTGTTTCATTTGATAATTCCAGCCCTAACAAAAAAGCTCTCGAAAAGCATAATGGATGTTTCTTTGTCCCAAATATATAATCCAACACTTCATCGACATTGAATTGTTATGATTATTCAATTGTGTCTGGAATTTTAAGTGATCCTCATGAATGGATAGTCCTTCTAGATTACTCAGATCGTTTAACTGATATAAATTATAATATTGTCAGTCTAACAATCACGACATTCCTATCGGCATTGTCTATCCTCTACTAGAATGCTGAGGATGTTTAACTGGTATATGTATCATAGATAGAGTCAACTGAATAATTCAAGTATTTCTCATGAATGACTTGTCTTTCTGGTTTGTTTGGATTAGTCAATTGACATATTTATAACCAGCTAACCTAAGTAATTGTTGTGTTATGACTAATACCACCAGTTAACCTANCTCCCCGGGGTAAAAAATGGCACAAATGTTATGTACATATTTTTAATATATTTGTATATAATATTATAAGTAATTTTAGTAAGTGAGTTAGTGATATAGTATTTTGTGAGTAATTTTCTAGATGATTATTAAGACAATAGAGTTACAAGATGATATAAGTAACTACTCATGCCCCATTGTTCCTAGATGATTATTAAGACAATAGAGTTCTCTTTGAACTTTGTTGTATTGTTTCATTTGATAATTCCAGCCCTAACAAAAAAGCTCTCGAAAAGCATAATGGATGTTTCTTTGTCCCAAATATATAATCCAACACTTCATCGACATTGAATTGTTATGATTATTCAATTGTGTCTGGAATTTTAAGTGATCCTCATGAATGGATAGTCCTTCTAGATTACTCAGATCGTTTAACTGATATAAATTATAATATTGTCAGTCTAACAATCACGACATTCCTATCGGCATTGTCTATCCTCTACTAGAATGCTGAGGATGTTTAACTGGTATATGTATCATAGATAGAGTCAACTGAATAATTCAAGTATTTCTCATGAATGACTTGTCTTTCTGGTTTGTTTGGATTAGTCAATTGACATATTTATAACCAGCTAACCTAAGTAATTGTTGTGTTATGACTAATACCACCAGTTAACCTAAGAATTGAATGTATTATGGTTTATTATGTATGAACCTACTATTATAAAGACAAATGAATAATTCAAGTATTTCTCATGAATGACTTGTTCTTTTGATTTATTTGGATTAATCAATTGTCATGGATATCACCACCTAACCTAAGAAGTTGTTGTGTGATAATTTATATTTATCAAACTTACCAATTGACTTGCTAGTGACATGGAAGTTGATTGTTGTAAGGTAACAATTCTAGTATTTAACCAATATAACGCATATGAGATCTTTGAACTAAAGGATACTTTTTAATATTGTTTAAATCTATCTGCAACATAATTAAACTAGTTATCAATCTAAGCTCACATCACAAGTTATCACATGCTGTCCTATCTAAGATAAACAACTTTATTATTTTTTTTATTTCCTAATTAAACACACTCTTCGTGAGATCGATACTTGGACTTAAAACCAAGAAAATTATAATTCGACCACTTATACTTGGGTGTATAATATTAATCTCACGAAAAAAGTGTGAATCAAAGATTCTATAAGATTTTTTTTTATCCTTCAAAGTTTCAACGCATGAATAGGTTGTCCAAATGTGATATTTCCATTGCAAAAGTTTGGTTTATTTTTGGTTTTGATGTAAAGTTGTATTTATGTGCCGTTACTCTTATTTTAATTTCCGTTTTGCTCTCTTGAATTATTTGTGGCCATATTTTGTCACTTGCAAACATATTTGCTAATCATATAGAATTACCACTCCACATTGTTGGGTTCTAATATATCCTGACGGGGTGAGGTTGCCGCGCTTGGTACGGTGAGTTGCTAGCTATGGACCAAAGAGAAGGGAATATATGATATCAATTCCGGTTCTTGAGAGGAAGAAGTTATATACGCAATAGAAAGGGAGAAGTTATCTTGCTTCACTGGTACAAACCACTTAAAAATTTAGATCTCGTACTTCATTTAAAAGCTTAGTTTTTGTCATCGTTTTATTGATTTATCCTAGATCTCTCATTGATGTCACATCCATGAACTAATAAAGTTGTTCAATCTTAGTTGTTGGAAGATGCCAACTTTTTTTTGTCCCGTCTTGGATCAATATAAGATATTATTGGATCAGATTAGAATTCTCCAGAGCTACATATACCCACAAAAGAATAAATTAAAAAAAAAAAAGATTTTTCTAGAGCTTCTCTTTGTTTTTTGTGTGTAGTATTTGTTAAAGACTTTATCGTTGACGTTAATTGAGAA
The DNA here is from genome assembly GCA_963454935.2 of Ilex paraguariensis. Lineage (NCBI taxonomy): Eukaryota > Viridiplantae > Streptophyta > Magnoliopsida > Aquifoliales > Aquifoliaceae > Ilex > Ilex paraguariensis. The sequence goes on along the minus strand of CAUOFW020000947.1, from coordinate 91,040 downwards.
ATTCATGTGATTCTAGCAATATTTCATAAAAGAAAATGGAAGTCAAATCTCACTATGTAGCATTTGGAATTTCGAGATTGGTAGTTTGTCCACTGTTAGAGTTTGGAATCATGAGTATTATAATGCTGATTTGTTGTAATACATCACTAGCTATTTAGCATTCCTTACCTGCAACCAAAGCTTCATGGCTTGAGGTGCATATCGACAAAGATAGTCTTACTTGATAATTTGTGACAGAAATAATTAAGGTTGGTGCTCTTGTACTTGACAATAAGGATGAGAGTGCATTGCTTCTACACAAGTGCCTTGAAATGCTAATGCTTTTAACAAAGAAAAAAAAATTGGTGCTCATATAATGGTACTTGAATGCGCGACACCAATTGACTATTGTCCATTCTCAACTTCTTCCACTAAATGAGTAAATGACAAGACATCAAAATGATACTCATAATTTATTACATAAAAATTTAGTATTATTTCTCATAGTACTACAAATTAATAGGCAAATTATTTTCTTTGTCAAATAGTGAATTTTAGTTGTAATTTTGTAATATTTGTTGCTTGAGTACTATCTAAAATTCCATAGTTTAACCAATATATGTAAAATCTAACAGCTTTAAAGTTCCTGATAGATGCTTTGATAGAAGGTGATATGAATGCATGTGATCTCTTAAGCAATGGCAAAGCAACATTACTACCTATTTTTAGGGAGCCAATAAACTGGTAGTCAACTGATAACTAATCCTATTACTTTGTCTATCAAGTTGATGATATGAATGGGTATATCTCCGTTTTTATAATTTGGGCCTTTGGTTGAATATTGACAGTGTAAAATACTTGCTGACATAAAAGTTACGGTGTAACAAGCATAAAGTTTTATATGTTTGACAAAAAAAATGTAGCATAATTTTTTTTTTAAATTAAACAATTCAAAATGTAGTTGCTCCGTCTAATCAACAGCATGCATGGTTGATTCATTTTTTTTCTTTTATTTGGAAAAATAGTTGATTCAAAAGGCATTTAGCAACTTTTTTTAAATTTTAGTTTATTGTCCAATCAAGTTGCATTATTTCCTAAACTACAAAATAGTTATAAGATTATATAACAAAACGTGTTTTGGGATGCAAAAGACACTAAAAACCAATTTTAAACATTTCCAAAAATATCTATTTTTCAATAGTTTTCTGATAATATAACCAAGTATGCACTCGACATTGTGTATTATGTTTAATATATAAGGTCTTTAACCTAGCAACACTTATTTGTAAAAAGAGAACATATTCACAATGGTTCACATGCATCGAACGTGTGCACCAACTAGTANCCAAGTATGCACTCGGCATTGTGTATTATGTTTAATATATAAGGTCTTTAACCTAGCAACACTTATTTGTTAAAAGAGAACATATTCACAATGGTTCACATGCATCGAACGTGTGCACCAACTAGTACTAAAAATGTGCACATAAAAAAAAACATTCCATACACTCTCATATGCATCTCAAGTCTCCCAAAACCATAAAGCCCCATACTTGACCGATCCCAAATAACTTCTAGTTAGTTTCTACCTTTGATTCTCATTCTTGAACCTAGAATTATGTGTTATAATGCCTCCACGATAAGAGAAAATGGCTAAGGTTGACGAGCCACAAGAGGAGATTGAGATTGAGGTTGATAAGACTACTCAATTTCAGATTCTAGATTACGCAAAGCCATATCGATTAGATTATGCTCACAGGCCTGTGTGGTTGAGCAAGGAATAGACTTCACTGAGGTAATTTCATCTATTTTGTGCGAACTTTGCCAATCAAGGATAGGCATGCTTGTTCAAGGCCCTTAAACCTTTAAATGATATCATAGTGAGAGAGATTTATACTCACATAGGTGACCCAGATCCCCAGGGAGAACACTTTGTCACATATATCTGTGGGATCAAGTTCATGTTCTCTTCAAATCTTATTACTACCACTATTGACCTACCTAGGGTAGAGAATGATGCCCTTGGAGGAGTGTCGGTTGATTAGTTGCCCCTTCTCCATGTTGTGGCTATTGAGTTGTATGGTGTAGAACATCCTGAACACTGGGTCACCTTGGGTTTCCTTCAAAAATATTTAACCCCAGAGGAAGCTAAATTTAATAGCAAATTATAACTTAGAACAAAAAACCTATATTTCAGACTTCCCAGTTCAACAAGCACACATGTTACATGCTTTAGAGATAGGGTTACAACTAGATTTGCCTATGATGCTATTTGGGTGGGTTCATTCTGCAAGTCTGCTTAGAAGAGGGAGTATCAAATTGTCTGTCTTTTGGATCATTGATTACTTGTATCTGCAAAGTTAAGTGTATGGTTATTTTGCCTAGGGATAAGAAGTAGAACCCCAAGGGGCCTCTGAACATAATTTCAATGAAGTAGAGCAAGGCATAGGTTGATTATGTTGTTTTAGTGCCGGAGATAGGAAAGGCTATGGAAGATCCACGTTGTGGGGAAAATACAACAATTCATGTATAGGATCTTTCCACTTGGTTTTACCCGAGGAATTGCACACTAGATCTAGAGGGGTGAATAGGTTATTAAAAATTTTTCTTAGACAAACACCAACTTTAATCCAATTTGACCTCAATTACCTCTTCTTACAATGATATGACAATTTAAGTGAGAACCCCCTTTTAAAACACCATATCCCAAAATAACCATGTATATTAGTGTATTAATTTTATCAATTTGTTGATTAACATTTAATCTCACATGGTGATCTCAATCAAGCAACTATATGTGATATGTATATTCAAACAATCAATTTATCAAACACATAGTGCACGTGTGTGCATAACATTACAAGTGTATATGGAAAAGCGATAAATAACATAAGTAATTTATTGACGCGGAAACCCTTTTCGAGAAAAATTTAGGATTAGAGTCTTTTAAGGCTCTATAAATACTTTCATGTAAGAGGTGGATATATGACATGACAACTCTCTTGTTAGTACAAGAAGAACCACCTCTCATTCTCTCTCTCTATTAGTTTATCAAAGATTGAGGTAAATCTTTTAAGTTTATCAATTGGTGTGGATACCAATAGAGACCAAACAATTACGAGGCTTAGGGTAAAGATCAAATTCAAATTTGAAGGTTCAAAGTTGTTTGAGAAAGCTTGAAGATCATTCAAAGCACGCTTCAAGAGGTAACCTTTAATCTTTACTATAGATCTGAGGTTTCTTGATTTGTATTAAACATGAATAAATTTTGGAATTAGGACTCAAAATTTTAAAATCCGTTGTGTTCTTTACATTATTCCTTTCAATGGTATTGGAGACATTATTTATTGTTTAATACAAAGTCGATGTGATTATTGTTATAGCATGTTAATGGGATTAAACGATTTAAATATAAGGGATTGCAAGGTTCACATAAAATTTATTTTATGTGAATTATTTTCAAAAATTAAATTCTGATTTTTATTTTCCACATGACTAATATGAGATATTAATGAAAAAAAATGAGATATTAATGAATTCATGTGCCTAAATTGGTTGTAAGATCAGATATAAATATATATTCATATATATTTATATACAATCCAAAGTGACCGATAAGATCGACTTCCTTTAGTTCGATTTGTTCTTCATTGAAGGACCAAGTAGTTCATTGATTCTTCATCAATTAATATTAGAAGATTAAAATGAGTATAGAACTCATAACACTTATAACACTTGCAGTCAAAACCATGGGAATGAGATTCCTTGGGTTGCATTCTTGAAACATCCTAGTTCATCATGTTCTTGATATAGTTTCCAATCTTGTTTTAATTTTGATCCAAATTTTTATTCAAGTTTAATTTTAATCATGTTTATGAAATATTAAATTTAATTCTATTGATTTTTCAAAATTTGATTGGATAAAAAAATTAGATTTTTAAATTTTCAAGACTTCATTATGACTAGAATTCTTGACTAGTTCAAGTTGAATATAATTGGATCTCGTAGTTAATTTTATGTACCTCCCTAAAAATTAGGATATCATATTCTAACTAAATTATGAGATTGACTTCTAGTTAAATTAAAGAGATTTTCTTCTAATAAGATTTTTTAGTACATGTAAAACTCGGGTAAATTTAAACTTTGATAAAAAAAGGGCAAAATGACATATTGTCATCACGATATGAGTTGTAAACCTGAATTTTTCTAGAACTCGAATAATGAAACGGACCTCATTGTTGGATTCATCTCGCGAAATCTAGTTACTACGTCAAATTTCATCGAATTTTTAGATAGTCAATTTTTTCGTANCAAAATCTAGTTACCACGTCAAATTTCATCGAATTTTTAGATAGTCAATTTTTTCGTATTTTACAAGGCAATCAAGTTTCGGATGACCCAAAAAATGGGATTTTTAATAAAATTTCGAAAGTTGAAAAATAAAATTAATTTGAACTTGAATTGGGATGAAATTTAATCATTTCGGGGTTAAAACGGACCCGAGACAAAGAGGGTCGTGTGGCCAATTGTGGGTCAAGTATTCTAAGACTATAAATAAGGGGAAAATTTTGATTTTTGCCCCATTTTTTGTGTTCAGCCATTAGCTGATAGAGAAGAGAGGAAAAGGAGAGAATTTCTCCACCTTCTCTCTAAGATCTACGGAGATTGAGTGGTCGAATCCACTCGGGCCAAGAAGGAAAATTGTTCTCCTCGATGTGGGATACAAAACCATACCAAGGAGGTTGATTTTGGGTGAGATTCCAAGGACGGAGTTTTTGGGAAGAGGAGATTCTAGCTTGTTTTGGGTTCTTGGAGCTTCCCAACGTGATTTCACACTTCAAGAGGTAGGGTTCCTTTCTACTTGGATTTATTTTACAACCTANCGAAATCTAGTTACTACGTCAAATTTCATCGAATTTTTAGATAGTCAATTTTTTCGTATTTTACAAGGCAATTAAGTTTCGAATGACCCAAAAAATGGGATTTTTAATAAAATTTCGAAAGTTGAAAAATAAAATTAATTTGAACTTGAACTGGGATGAAATTTAATCATTTCGGGGTTAAAACGGACCCGAGACAAAGAGGGTCGTGTGGCCAATTGTGGGTCAAGTATTCTAAGACTATAAATAAGGGGAAAATTTTGATTTTTGCCCCATTTTTTGTGTTCAGCCATTAGCTGATAGAGAAGAGAGGAAAAGGAGAGAATTTCTCCACCTTCTCTCTAAGATCTACGGAGATTGAGTGGTCGAATCCACTCGGGCCAAGAAGGAAAATTGTTCTCCTCGATGTGGGATACAAAACCATACTAAGGAGGTTGATTTTGGGTGAGATTCCAAGGACGGAATTTTTGGGAAGAGGAGATTCTAGCTTGTTTTGGGTTCTTGGAGCTTCCCAACGTGATTTCACACTTCAAGAGGTAGGGTTCCTTTCTACTTGGATTTATTTTACAACCTAGAGTGTTTTATGTAATGGGTAGGTTGATAGAGATAAATATCACTTGCCTATGGATGTGGAATTGATGAAATTAATTGACTTGATGAATTGGGTATGAGAAATTGCCCTAATGTGATTCAAGAAAGTTGGTATTATGTGGACATGTTACGTGTCTATTTTATGCCTTGAGAATTAAGTGTGTTATTGACATATATTATGTAATGACATGTTTGTGAATTATTGTTAGATATGAAATGTTGATATATGTTCATTGATATATTGACATTGTAATGAGTTTGGTGATTATATGCAATGGATATAAATTGCCATGGAATATATTTAAATGTGGTTAAAGTTGCTCATATGACATTCATNTAATTATATGCAATGGATATAAATTGTCATGGAATATGTTTAAATGTGGTTAAAGTTGCTCATATGACATTTATTACACATGGGCATGATATTGAAATAGCAATGGTGCATTACATTGCATTTGCAAGGAGTCATCGCATTCATGGGCACTAGGCATGAGTGTGGGTGTGGGCATGCGTGTATNGGCCAAGAAGGAAAATTGTTCTCCTCGATGTGGGATACAAAACCATACTAAGGAGGTTGATTTTGGGTGAGATTCCAAGGACGGAATTTTTGGGAAGAGGAGATTCTAGCTTGTTTTGGGTTCTTGGAGCTTCCCAACGTGATTTCACACTTCAAGAGGTAGGGTTCCTTTCTACTTGGATTTATTTTACAACCTAGAGTGTTTTATGTAATGGGTAGGTTGATAGAGATAAATATCACTTGCCTATGGATGTGGAATTGATGAAATTAATTGACTTGATGAATTGGGCATGAGAAATTGCCCTAATGTGATTCAAGAAAGTTGGTATTATGTGGACATGTTACGTGTCTATTTTATGCCTTGAGAATTAAGTGTGTTATTGACATATATTATGTAATGACATGTTTGTGAATTATTGTTAGATATGAAATGTTGATATATGTTCATTGATATATTGACATTGTAATGAGTTTGGTGATTATATGCAATGGATATAAATTGCCATGGAATATATTTAAATGTGGTTAAAGTTGCTCATATGACATTCATTACACATGGGCATGATCTTGAAATAGCAATGGTGCATTACATTGCATTTGCACGGAGTCATCGCATTCATGGGCACTAGGCATGAGTGTGGGTGTGGGCATGCGTGTATGTGTTGGGTCAAACACCATTCTCGGTGGATGACACGTGGGCTCGGTACCATTGGACCAAGGTTCAACAGAGTCGCACGGTTGCATGAAAAAGAAAACTTGTGTCGGGTATAACAAGAAGGGCTAGACACTCCTTTGGGTGCAAGACCCAACAACTGGTTTATACACTTCCGCCAGTGCAAGTCCAAAAAAGTGTATCGGTTTGTGGAGCCGGCGGTGAGATACCAAAAGTCCGCNTGATTATATGCAATGGATATAAATTGCCATGGAATATATTTAAATGTGGTTAAAGTTGCTCATATGACATTCATTACACATGGGCATGATCTTGAAATAGCAATGGTGCATTACATTGCATTTGCACGGAGTCATCGCATTCATGGGCACTAGGCATGAGTGTGGGTGTGGGCATGCGTGTATGTGTTGGGTCAAACACCATTCTCGGTGGATGACACGTGGGCTCGGTACCATTGGACCAAGGTTCAACAGAGTCGCACGGTTGCATGAAAAAGAAAACTTGTGTCGGGTATAACAAGAAGGGCTAGACACTCCTTTGGGTGCAAGACCCAACAACTGGTTTATACAGTTCCGCCAGTGCAAGTCCAAAAAAGTGTATCGGTTTGTGGAGCCGGCGGTGAGATACCAAAAGTCCGCTACCTAACAAAGACACATAATTTTGTTTATAAAATTGTTATTTGATGTATAACATCAATGGCAGGTTTTTCATACATTGGTATTGTATTGTGTAGTGAAAGTCGATGAAGACTCGAGTTAAGATGCATGAGTGAGTCTCATTTCATTTCATAGCATGACATGGAATTCCATATTCTTGTTTGGTTGGAATAATTGTTGGTTGAAAACATTGCATATGCACTTAGGTTGGGGAGTAGCCTTTGTAGGAGATACTCTACTAGGCGTGGCTCACCCTATACGGAAAAATATTTCAGGTGCGGGTGGTACATTGGCGGAAGGCTCTCACTCGGGGCCTCAAGGATGAAGAAAGCCGGAATGTGGCTTTATTTTGGGTTTTTGTAAAACAATTGTGAAAAATAGGTTTTTGGCATGTAAATATATGAAATCGTTTGTAATAGAACTTGTATGTATCAAGTCTTATGTGGAAAACTATATTTTACATGGTTGGGATGTTTGTGAGAAGGTTTGTGATGAATTGAAAATGAAAAATAGGTAAAACAGACAATTCTAGGCAAAACCTTCCGGAAGGTTTGGACAAAGACAAGGAAAAATTGTCAACAACGGGTGAAACCTTCCGGAAGGTCCATCCTAACCTTCCAGAAGGTCCATTATGTAACTTCTTCCGGAAGGTCGACACTTTTTTCTTAAAAATAGGATTCTAGTATGCTTGATCTTCAAGAAGGTTTATGAACACCAACCGGAAGGTTTTCCAAAAATCTGAAATTTTAAGAATCCATTGTCAGGCTTTTGGGCTATTTGTTTTTTTGTTCCAATGACACAAATGGACCTTAAATGAGATACATTGTAGTATATTGAATCTCGATAGGATTAAATGATTAAAGGAACATGGGTTATACGTGTTAGTTATAACCCCGGACAAAGGGATATTATTGATGTGATACCGGAGTGGGCAACAATCACGGGTATTTCCGCGGGTTGACGGGTGGTCAGCGGTTGATAAAAGGACCCCGGATTTTGGGGTGTCACAGTATGACTGAGATTTGTACTATTGAATTCTAATAAGACTAGAATTCCAAATTAAGACTCAAATTAGGAATTTGATTCTTATTATATCACCACATAAACTAATATCCTATTTTGACTAGGATTTGGACCAAATAATTCTAATGAGATTAGGATTCCTATTTAAACTCGATTGAGAAATTGATTTTTAATGAAATTCCACCCAAACTAAAATCCTAGTTTGACTATGACTATAAAATCCGGGTAAAATTGAACTTTTTTGAAAAAAGGGCAAAATAATAATTTGCCACTATAACACGAATTTAAAATTTATATTTTTCTAGAGCTCAGATAATGCAACGGACCTCACTGTTGGATTCGTATTGCAAAATTGAGCTACCCTGTTAATTTTTGTTGAATTCTAAGATAGTCGAATTTTTCACGTTTTATGAGATGACTGTATCGAATAACCTCACAAAGGTCCCCAAAAATGAAAATTTTAAAATTTCCTTATAATTAAATTAAATTTCAAATAAAATTAATTTGAATTTAAACCGAAATGAAATGAATCGATTCAAGACGAAAAACGGATCTGAAAGTAGGAAATATGCGGTGCGACATGGATCACACATTTGAGACTATAAATATCAACTAAATTCAGATTTTTTGGAGAAATATCTCCATTTTTCAGCCTCTCACACGTTGGAATCGAAGAGAGAAAAAAAAGAGTTAGATTTCAAGGCTTTCTCCTTTGATCTACGAAATTTTGTCGGTCGGAATTCGTCGGACCAAGAATTAAACTTCATCTACGCGACAAGAGCTACACAACCACACCAAAAACGAAGGATTTCACCGAAGATCCAAAGAGGGGATTTTGAAAAATCAAGAGTTTTTGACTTGAGAGGTGTTCTTGAGGTTTTCCACATTTCACTTCACGCTCCAAGAGGTAGGGTTCCCTCATACTTTACTTTATTTCTAACGTATGGGTCCATATGAAATAGGTAGGTATATGGAACTATACATGTCACTTTCCTCTTGTTATGGAAGTGAAGAATTCGGTATACAAATGGCTTAGACCNTCCACATTTCACTTCACGCTCCAAGAGGTAGGGTTCCCTCATACTTTACTTTATTTCTAACGTATGAGTCCATATGAAATAGGTAGGTATATGGAACTATCAATGTCACTTTCCTCTTGTTATGGAAGTGAAGAATTCGGTATACAAATGGCTTAGACCAACTTTTAGCTTAAATTTGATATGTGGAAGCTATTGGTGTAAACTCTTGAAAATTGGGTTTATGTGGGTTGTTTTGGTGTATTTTAAAACTTTCCTATTATAGTTGGTTAAATGAAAATGGTTAGGTATATGAAATTATGTATTTCACTTGCCTATGGTTATGGAGTAGGTGTAGAAATGATTTAATCAATTTCTAGTTTGAAATTGATATGTGAAGTTCCATGTGAAAATTTTTGGAGCTTGGTATTGTGTGGGCATGCTATGTGTTATATTGTGCTTTGTGAAAGAAATAAGTTATNTAAATGAAAATGGGTAGGTATATGAAATTATGTATTTCACTTGCCTATGGTTATGGAGTAGGTGTAGAAATGATTTAATCAATTTCTAGTTTTAAATTGATATGTGAAGTTCCATGTGAAAATTTTTGGAGCTTGGTATTGTGTGGGCATGCTATGTGTTATATTGTGCTTTGTGAAAGAAATAAGTTATTTAGATAGATTATGTGATAACATTGTTGGAGCCTTGAAGGTGTTTTGCTAAATGCCTATGTGAGAATTAAGCTTGTTATGGCATAATTTATGTATGACATGCTTGAGAAAAAGGTAATTGATATATGTTGTTAGTATATCAATATCATGATAAATTGTGGTAATTATATGCATTAGATATAAATTACCTTGGCATATGTTGAAGTATGTGGTTTAATTGATCCAGATGACATTCATTACATATGTGACTTGACATTGTTTTGCAATGGTTCATTACGTTGCATTTGCATGGAGACATCACATTAGGTGTGTGTGTGTGCACATGGTGTGATCGAACACCACACTTGGTGATTGATGGGTGGGTTCGAAAAAGTTGGGTTGAAAATTCGATTGAGTCGCATGGTTACATGAAAAAGAAAANGCATGGTGTGATCGAACACCACACTTGGTGATTGATGGGTGGGCTCGAAAAAGTTGGGTTGAAAATTCGATTGAGTCGCATGGTTACATGAAAAAGAAAACTTGTGTCGGGTATAGCAAGCAGGGCTAGACTTTCCCTCGGGTGCAAAACCCGGCCACATAGTTCATACACTTACCGGCGGTGAAATTTTAGAAAAGTGAAACGGTTTGCGGAACCGGCGGTGCGATTCTGAGAACTCCGCTACCCAACAAAGACACATGATTTTTTTTTATAAAATAGTCATTCGATGTGTAACATCCAACAATAATTCGATTTTACAAACACATGACTTTTATTACAAAATGATCATTGGATGAAATTCATCAATGACAGATTTTCTACACATTGACATTGCATTGTGTTGCGGGAGTTGGTGAGGGCTCAGGTTAAAATGTGTGAGTGAGTTTCATTTCATTTCATGGCATGACATGGTAAAATTCCAACATTGAATTGCATGTTCTTGTTTAGAATGGATAATGGTTGTTGATTGCTATACGTGCACATTCATATGCATTTAGGGTAGGGAGTAGCCTTTGTAGGAGATATTCTATTGAACATAGCTCACCCTATATGGGAAAACATTTCAGTTACGGGATATACATAGGTGGACGACTCTCACTTGGAGCCTCAAGAGTGAAGAGAGGCCGAATTGTGGCCTTTAACCTTGGTTTTTTGCAAAACTTTTGTTGAAACTATGTTTGGGCATGTAATGTATGTAAAAGAATTATAATTTTGAACTTGTATTAACTATGTTTAATGCATAAATTCATGATGTGGGAGTATGGATAAATGGATCCGGTGTGGTCAATATTTACTTATAAATGGATCCGGTGTGGTTACCGTTGTATATTGGACCTTGGATGGGTCATGTGATTGTATGATGCACAGGTTGTGTTTTGGGTAGAGCTTCCCGTGCAAAGGAGACTGTGCACAAAATTTGTTAAATTATGGATCTCGGTAAATGGGGTATAATAACATGATATCGAGTTATATGATATCCACGAGTATTCTGCGGGTTGACGGGTAATCAACGGACCCCCGAATTTTGGGGCGTCATAAGGACTTTAATGAAAGAATCCTAATATGATTAGAACTCTTAATTTGAGTCAAATAAGAAATTTGATCCATAACAAAGTTCCACTCAAAATAGACTCCTAGTTTGACTAAGACTTTATAAAATTATTTAATTCATTTTAAGAATTATTAATTTTAATTTGATTAAAATTAAAATATTCCTTAATGGTTAAGGAAGTTGCAATCCCATTGTATTTATGCTATAATTAGAATAATCACTTTGTTTCTTTTTATTCATGCGGTCTGATTGGAATTTGGATGGATATGAGAATGATCATGGACTTAGACCAAATAATTGAGCTATGTGATTGGTTTGGATGCGATATGATTGCATTATGTTTTATGGGTATGTAATTTTAAAATGGAGCTTGCATGCCTCATTCCTCCTTTATATATGTAGTTTCTTCTCACACCTCCTATTGTACCTCCCCTTGATCTTGATCATGGTTTCATTTCATTAATGTAATATATTAGAATGGAATAGTTCAGTAGGATTGAAGAGAAATATAGAAGCAAGATGGAAGCATGGTAGAGTCAAGATGCAAGTTTATGAAGGTCCATTGGAACAATGCACTTAAAAGATCAGTATCATAAGATGATACAAATTTTCAAATTTTATCATCATCCACACATACCTAGATTCAATTCAATGGCTTGAATTGATTAAAACTAAAAGTCCATGATCATTCATAGGGCAAAAGTCCCAATTAGCCATTAATAGTTATATGCCCATATTTTATTTAAAAATTATTTTAAATTAATTTATTGAATCATATTTGTTATGATTCAATTTAATATATTTATATTTTCACAACCCTAATTTTAAATGTTAAAATTATTTTTCTTAAATGGGTTAGTGGGAGTATAATATATTAATTGGACTAATAAAGATAAATGACAAGAGTTTAAATTTTGATGTGTATGATATGCAAGTTTGTATAATGAGATAATAAGATCTCTAAAAATCCCTCCGCAAGATATTAAGTTGTAACGAAGAGACACTATGACTGTCTTATTGTGGTCTTCCATCGTTGTAAATTTATTAAGGGTTTTTTAGCGTGATTAGTCAGTTGCAGATATGAGGGGACTATTCATTTCTGAAAATCCTTGGTAGCTTATTCAAGCATATGATGCCATGAAGTAGGATGCCAGTAAATTCCAAGATACTATTATGTGAGGGGCTTATTGGTCATAAATGCCTACACTTGTACAAATGGTGGGTGTAACTTAACTAGGATAGATGGGCCAAAATACTATTATGTGAGGTTCATTTATGCTTGAGATCAAAGGATGATTGCAATTTGCATATGATACATTAGGTAAGAGTTATCTACTCATCAAGGAATAATATAACCAAGATGCTATTATGTGAGGTTATATTAATTTAAGGTGGACCCCAATCTCCACTAGGAATAAAAAATTCCCTAATTCCATAGGAGGGTGTATGGATTTGAGAAATAGTGGGAGGTACCATTATGATTCAAAGACCCAATCTAATGGTTTAAAAATGAAATTGCTAATATAGATGTTTTATTTTTCTAGATCACCATGGTCAACAACAACTTCTTATCCAAAATTATTGACACCAATAGTTTGACCGTCCCTAACTTTCTAGACTGGAAGCGGGACTAGAAAACCGTTCTCATTTCTAAAAAAATTGTGTATGTTCTTGATAGTCCACTACTGGGATATCTCCTAGAGAATGTCTCTAAGGAAGAAAAGAAGACATGGACCAAATGGAAAGAGGATGATACGCTTTGTAAATGTTACATGCTAGCATCCATGTCCAATGAGCTACAGAGACAACATGAAGAAATGGATAACTCATACTTTATCATGCTTCACCTGCAAGAGTTATATGGTGAACAAAGTTGTATTGCTAGGTGCGATGTGGTCAAGGATTTGTTCTGGGCTTGCATGTTTAAGGGATCATCCGTACATGAGCATGGGCTCGTGATGGTCAATTACATTGAGTGATTAGAGAAGCTTGGTGTAAACCTTGATGCAGAACTATCTAATGATATCGCTTTGCAATCTCTCCTGAATTTTTTTGTGTAGTTTGTTCTGAACTTCAACATGAACAAATTAGAGTCCATTCTGCCTGAGCTTGTTAACATGTTAACTACTGTTGAAAGGACATTCAAGAAAAGCAAGAGATCTGTCTTAGTTGTTGACCAACCCTCTACTTTTGAGACCAAGTCCAAGGGCAAAGGGATCATAGGGAAGGGGAAGAATGCCCATTTGAAAACTAAAGGCAGAGTTAAGAAGGGCAAGAAAGAAAAGGTCAAGGGAAAATGTTTCCACTATGGCAAAGACAAGCATTGGAAGAGAAATTGTCAAGAGTATCTTGCATCCATTCAGGACAAACCTTCGGAAGGTATGTCAGATATACTCTTTATAGAAACTGATTTGTCAATTAGTTCTACTTTAAACTGGGTATTAGATACCGGTGCTAGTTCTCACATATGCAATTCATTGTCGGAACTAAAGGAAAGTAGAAGGCTGAGTAGAAGAGAAGTGTCCCTTCGAATGGAAAATGGAGCAAGCGTTGCTACATTAGCTGTGGGGATTTGCTATTTGCCATTGCCATANCCTGGGCCTTCTATTTTTCAGGTACAAGTATCTATGCATCTTGGTACCAATACCTAGGCCCACTATTTGTTGGGTACTGGTAACTAAGCCCACTGTCCATTGGAGTACTGGTAATTGATGCCTAGGTATTGGTACTTGAGCCCACTAGAATCCAGATACTGGTGCTTATAAGTTTAGGTATCGGTACTTAGGTCATTCGACAGTAGGGATGACAGTGGACTGGAAAAAAATGGGTATTCATCCAAACCTGCCCCGTTTGGACCGAAGATGGACTATACATATTGGACGGTGGACGTATACGGGGATATCCATATAAACCTGTGCGGGGATGGACTTACCCTTACCCCCGCCCCGTCCCTGTTTTACCCGTTACTATATATATATATATATATATATATATACNAACCAAGAATGGGGAAAAAAATATGATTTTCCCCTTGTATATACTCCTTGAATTCTTAGCACACAACGCGCCACACGTCCCAGTTTATATGGTCCACTTTCATTCTAAATCAATTAAATCTTGTATCATGTTAAGTTTAGTGTATTTGTGATGCCTCAAAATCTGGGGGTCCTTTCTCAACCCTTTGATCACCCATTAACTCACTAAAGTATACTTGTGTGTACCGCATAGCTCGATACCACGTCGTTACACCCCATTCACCGAGATCATAACCAAAACAAACTTTGGACAAAGTTTCCTTTGCACAGGAGCCCTACCCAATACATAATCTGTGCATACAATAACCATAAGACCATTCCAAGGTTCAAACCCCAACAATTAGGCTTATTATTATCCATTTACATCATCCAAGGAAGAACGCTCAAGATTTGAAGGCCTCTCAATGTTTATTTTAACATTTTCAAATTTTGGAAAGGTACTGGTATCTTTGATACGTGGTACTGGTACTTGGGCCTTCTATTTTTCAGGTACAAGTATCTATGGATCTTGGTACCAATACCTAGGCCCACTGTTTGTTGGGTACTGGTAACTAAGCCCACTGTCCATTGGAGTACTGGTAATTGATGCCTAGGTATTGGTACTTGAGCCCACTAGAATCCAGATACTGGTGCTTATAAGTTTAGGTATCGGTACTTAGGTCATTCGACAGTAGGGATGACAGTGGACTGGAAAAAAATGGGTATTCATCCAAACCTGCCCCGTTTGGACCGAAGATGGACTATACATATTGGACGGTGGACGTATACGGGGATATCCATATAAACCTGTGCGGGGATGGACTTACCCTTACCCCCGCCCCGTCCCTGTTTTACCCGTTACTATATATATATATATATATATATATATACTCTCAGTCCAGTTAAAGCTTAAAGGCTTAAAGCCATAATTTACTTATCTCTTCATCGCTCAGCCTTCAACCGTCGCCTCCATCTCTCTCTCTCTCTCTCTCTCACACACACACACACACAGACACCCATACCCATCGCTGATCACTGCACCCAGCAGCAGCTCCTCACAATCACAGCAGACTGTCTCCATCCATCTCTCTCTCTGTGTCCTGCTCCTCACAGTCGACTGCCTCATTTTGCACCATCGAGCGTTGCGACAGTGAGTACTTATTCTGAGCTTTATTCGGTGAATCGGTGCATGNCTTGGGCCTTCTATTTTTCAGGTACAAGTATCTATGGATCTTGGTACCAATACCTAGGCCCACTGTTTGTTGGGTACTGGTAACTAAGCCCACTGTCCATTGGAGTACTGGTAATTGATGCCTAGGTATTGGTACTTGAGCCCACTAGAATCCAGATACTGGTGCTTATAAGTTTAGGTATCGGTACTTAGGTCATTCGACAGTAGGGATGACAGTGGACTGGAAAAAAATGGGTATTCATCCAAACCTGCCCCGTTTGGACCGAAGATGGACTATACATATTGGACGGTGGACGTATACGGGGATATCCATATAAACCTGTGCGGGGATGGACTTACCCTTACCCCCGCCCCGTCCCTATTTTACCCGTTACTATATATATATATACTATCAGTCCAGTTAAAGCTTAAAGGCTTAAAGCCATAATTTACTTATCTCTTCATCGCTCAGCCTTCAACCGTCGCCTCCATCTCTCTCTCTCTCTCTCTCTCACACACACACACACACACCCATACCCATCGCTGATCACTGCACCCAGCAGCAGCTCCTCACAATCACAGCAGACCGTCTCCATCCATCTCTCTCTCTGTGTCCTGCTCCTCACAGTCGACTGCCTCATTTTGCACCACCGAGCGTTGCGACAGTGAGTACTTATTCTGAGCTTTATTCGGTGAATCGGTGCATGAGCTTTAATTCAGTGTATGAGCTTTATTTGGTGAATTAGTGCATGAGCTTTGATTTATTCCCAATTTCTCATTGGCTACCTTTGGTTCAGTGTATGAGCTTTTCCTTGTTTTATTCCCAATAAAACTCTCTTTGATTCAGTGAATGGGTTTTTCCTTGTTTGATTGCAAAAATTGCATTGCCACAAATTATTTCCTCCTCCATCACGTAGCGTTTCAGATCTTGAAACATACCTCCAAAGAGGTTTCCTTGTGTCGTCTTCATAGGAAGCTGAGGACCCACTACTAGCAACCACTGAAGCCATATTCCCTAAAACAAAAAGACACTTTTGAGTGTCTAAACATAAACATAGAAAAAAACAAACATTAAAACAGAAAGCCATTAACTTTCAACTTCTGAACATAATCACTGTACAAGAAATAGCAGAAAAATTCAAATTGCAACATAAGCATTATCATTCTGTTTCTGAAAAAAACATAAAAACATGGTAGACTTAGAACATTTCAGTTTATCATTTTGAATATAAAAACATTTTAGTTTCTGAAAATAATTTCAGCTTATCACTCTGAACATCATTAAAATGACAAAAAAAAAACAGAAGAAGAAACCCATTGAAGCACAAACAAAGCAATAGTAAAAGTCTCTCATAATCAAAGTGATTAGCGTCTTGGATATCTACGCTTACATTGGTAGAAAAGCCAGCAATTGTTGAAGCAAGTCGGGTGAGAGAAAGGGCAACGTGTAACTTGGCTGTTTGGAATTGAATTTCCTCTTTTTTCTTTTCTCTATGTGATCTTAAGAAGCTAGTTAATGATTTTCCTTTTAGCCATTCCATCATATGATTCCATTCCATCTAGGTAAGCAAATAGAAATAACTTAAAAGTTGTGGCAAAATCTCAAAATTAAATGAAACGTGAACCGAAAGAGGTAGGAGATTAATCTATAGTTTTTTCCCTTTCTGGCTATGATTATGTTCCTTTGTGCAGTGTTCTTCAGTGTTTCCTCTGTTCTTTCTTTCTCATACTCTTCCTTCAGTTTTTCCCCTACCCCTTCTTCTTCATGCTCCTCTGTCCCATCTTTGACACTTTCCGATAACAAGAAGTTCTATGAAAAAAGAATAAGTTAAATGCAAAATGCTCATCAGAGAAGGCAAAACTAGTGCATCAATGACTTAAGCCACTTCACACATCCCAATATTCAATCATTTCAAGATAATTTGATAATCCTAAATGCCTTAAAAGGCAAAATTAGACAAAGTTTCATCGAGTTGGAAAAAAAAATCATTGTGTATGTTTTTGCATTGGATAGTTTTCAATCTTTTTCCTATGCAGGCTAGAGCCACACTAATTCTCATACTAGAACTTCAGATACGATGCTGAAAACAAGTGGTGGAGGACATCAAGAGGTATTTGATTTGTGATGCCCCTAAAATCGGGGGTCCCGTTGACCATCCGTCAACCTGCAAAAATACCCGTGAATGTTACATGGCTCGACATCACGTCTATCACATCCCTGTAACCGGGATCATAGCTTACACGTATAATTCGTGTTCCTTTAATCATTTAATTCAACGGAGGTCCAATAAGCCTCAATATACCTCANATGTATAATTCGTGTTCCTTTAATCATTTAATTCAATGGAGGTCCAATAAGCCTCAATATACCTCATTTAATGTCCATTTATATTATTGGAACTAAAGAAAACAAAGTTCAAAAAGTTAGGCAAAATAATTTAAAATTTTCAGATTTTAGAAGACAGTACCGGTACTATGTACCAGTACAGTTTGCCTTCTGGACAGACAGTACGGGTACGCAGTACCAGTACGCTTTTCCTTCTGGGCAGATTGTACCGGTACTGTGTACCAGTACACTTTGTCCAATTTTGTCCAATTCACTTGTTGTCAATTTTAACCCATTCCAANCTGGTACTATGTACCAGTACGGTTTGCCTTCTGGACAGACAGTACGGGTACGCAGTACCGGTACGCTTTTCCTTCTGGGCAGATTGTACCGGTACTGTGTACCGGTACACTTTGTCCAATTTTGTCCAATTCACTTGTTGTCAATTTTAACCCATTCCAAAACCTACATTTTTCATCCAAAACATACTAAATCATGTTTTTCACATATAATCTAATATATATAATGTCTAATACAACCCATTCCATACATTTACATGCCCAATGGGTTTTAAACAAAAGTTTTTACAAAAACTTGTTTCCAAAAGTCACAATCCGGCTTTTCTTTATCTTTGAGGCCCCGAATGTGAGTCCTCCACCGGTACGAACCCTGCACCTAAAATGTGTTCCCATATAGGATGAGCCAATGCCTATTAGAAAATTTCCTATAAGGACTACTCCCCACCTAAGTGCATATGCAATGTGTTATGCAACAAAACACTACCAAAATCCATTCCAATGCAAGAATTATGTAATCCATGTTGGAATTCACCGTGGAACTTACCATGCCATGCCATGAATGAAATGAGATTCACTCCCGCATTTTAACCCCGAGCCTTTTCCCTTCTCCTCAACACATGCAAATGTTAATGCATATAAAACTAAACCATTCTAGCTCCCGTCATTTATATTATCCTCTAAATGGCTATTTAAAACCTCCGAGTCTTTATATGGGGTGGATATTTATGGACTTACACCAACGGTACCCAACCGACACGGAATTTGTAGACTTTCACCAATGATTCCGGGTACACTGACACACTTCTTGGGCTCTTATGCCAACGGAGTGCGTATCCAATCACCGGGCCTCTCACCCAACAGATAGTCTAGCCCTTCTTACTATCCCAACCCAATTTTTCATGCATGCAACCGTGCGACTTAGTAGAACCTTCAATTCCACTCCNACAGATAGTCTAGCCCTTCTTACTATCCCGACCCAATTTTTCATGCATGCAACCGTGCGACTTAGTAGAACCTTCAATTCCACTCCCCCGAGCCCACCATCAACCACCATATGTGGTGTTTGATTAAACTATGCATCACACATATCCACACTCATGCCTAAGCCCATGAATGCGATGTTATAATATGCCCAAGATGCAATGGATGCCAAATGAGCAAGTTAACCATAAATCCACATATCCCATGGCAATTCATACCATACGTATATAAATCTCATGAATCATTACAATGTCAATATATCAATGAGCACATATTAACATTTCTTTCCAACACATTTACTAAGCATGTTATACATCATCATGTCATGACAACTTAATCCACACATANCATGGCAATTCATACCATACGCATATAAATCTCATGAATCATTACAATGTCAATATATCAATGAGCACATATTAACATTTCTTTCCAACACATTTACTAAGCATGTTATACATCATCACGTCATGACAGCTTAATCCACACATAGGCATTTTGGCAAACACCTTCAAGGCAACAATTCATGTTATCACACAAGGATTTTCACGTCATTCACAAAGTATAATATAACACATATAGCATGCTCATATAATCACCTTTCCCATGGAATTATCAACCAAGTAATTTCCACATCACAATTTCAAGCTAAGAAAATCTATTCCAACCCATTTACATACTCCTTTTTCATACCCATTTCACCCATGTCATATGCATAAATGAGCGAAATACATATTCCCTTTAACTCACACATTTTATATAACACTATAAGTGGAAAATAAACTAAAGTAGGAGAACCCCTACCTCTTGAAGCGTAAAAATGACGTTGGGAAGCTCCTAGAACCCAAAATAATCTTGAATCCTCACTTTTTCAAAATCTCATTTTTCAACCTTTGGTGAAACCCGTCGTTTTTGGTGTGGTCGCGTAGCCCTTGGCGAGGAGACCGACTTTTTCTCTTGACCCGAGTGGATCCGAAGCTCGTGGAGTCGTAGATCGTAGAGAGAAGATGAAGAAATTCTCTTTTCTCTCTCTTCTCTATCGGCTAACTGACTGATAAAAAATGGGCCAAAAAGTCAGATTTTCCCTATTTATAGTTTTAGAATACTTAGCCCACAATGTGTTACACGACCCTTTTTGTTTCCGGGTCTGTTTTAATCCCAAAATGATTAAATTTTATCTCGATTCAAGTTCAAATTAATTTTATTTTAATTTACCTTTAATTATTTTTTAAATTTTGAAATTTCATTAGAAATCCCATTTTTGGTTTACCCGAGACTCGACTGCCACGTAAAACGCAAAAAATTTGACTATCTCAGAATTCGGTGAAATGCAAAGTGGTAACTAGATTTTGCGAGACGAATCTAACGGTTAGGTTCGTTTTGTCATCCGAGATTTAGAAAAATTCAGGTTTTCAAGCTGTACTATAGCGGCAAAATTATTATTTTGCCCTTATTTACAAAAGTTTAAATTTACCGGATTTTACATTCTTTCCCCCGTACAAGAATTTCATCCTCGAAATTCACACACACACATATACACTTAACTACATGCATATGACACAATGACTTTATACATAAAATCATAAAACTTGTACCTCCATCCTCGAACCAGATAGATAGTTGGTACGTATAGTGTCTTCACGCTCCCATGTCACTTCCTCCATGTCTCGGTACTGCCACAACACCTTCACTAGCCTCATGGTCTTACTTCGTAAAACTTCCTCCTGGCTATCCATGATACGCACCGGTCCCTCCTCGAAGGTTCCATCCGCATTAACAATCATCTCACCCCAATCTACTACATGTGTCGGATCTGGAGTATACTTCCAGAATATAGAGACATGAAGCACCGCGTGAACACCCGATAGATTTGGCGGTAACGCCAACCGGTAAACAACTGCATCAACCCTCTCAAGTACCTCGGCAACAACTTTTCCCGCTTACCAAACTTGATCATTCCTCTTTTAGGCATCACCTTCAAGAAGACATGATCTCCCACCTCAAACTCTAGAGGTCGTCGCCATTTGTCGGCATATCTCTTCTACCGGCTCTGAGCTGTAAGAAGACGCTTCCGTATCAAATCCACCTTCTTTGAGGTGCCTCTAATCAAATTCGGATCCGTAGAGGGTCTCTCTCCCACCTCCGTCCAACAGACCAGAGAACGACAAGACCTCCCATAAAATACCTCATAGGGTGCCATCTGTATACTCGTCTGGTAACTATTGTTGTAGGCGAACTCCACTAAGGGTAAGTGATCTTCCCAGCTACCCTTGAGATCTAGGACATATGCCTGTAGCATGTCCTCTAACGTCTAAATAGTCCTCTCAGACTGACCGTTTGTCTGAGGATGAAAAATAGTGCTCATCATCAACTATGTCCCCATAGCTCGCTGAAAACTCTCCCAAAAATGAGTCGTGAACCTGGGATCCCGATCCGATACTATGGACACGGGCGCCCCATGCAACCGGACAATCTCCTGTCTGTATAACTTGCAGAATTCCTCTAGTGTGAAGGTCATTTGCACAGCCAAAAAATGTGCCGACTTGGTAAGTCGGTCCACTATCACCTACACTGTATCATGTCCCCGCGATGTCCGTGGCAAGTGAGTCACAAAATTCGTCGTGATATGCTCTCACTTCCACTCAGCTACCTCCAAAGGTTGGAGTAATCTCGCTGGTCTCTGGTGCTCAGCCTTAACTTGCTAACATGTGAGATATCGTCTGACAAAGTCTCCAACGTCTCTCTTCATCCCGCTCCAATAATACTGGCGACAAAGATTATGGTACATCTTCATGCCACATGAATGTACAACAAATCAGGAATAATGGAACTCCCTGAGAATCTCCTCTCTGAGCTCCGCCGATTGGGGAACCACAATCCTCCCCTTAAACCGAAGACTACCATCCGAGTGAATGGTCCAGCCCTCGTCACCGAAATCCGCCTATACTTAATCCTTGATGGATAATAACTCCACATCCATCCCCTGGGACTCTATCATCCTGCTCAGTAGGGAAGGTGTAGCCACCAAGTTCCCCAAAACACCCTAAGCCTGACCCATGTATCGTATCCTGAACTGTCCCACAGTCTCGAGTATCTGCCATTCCCTGGAAGCCACACTAGCCAAGACTCTCCGTGACTTCCTACTGAGTGCATTAGCCACCATATTTGCCTTACCGGGATGGTAATGCAAAGTGAATTCATAGTCCTCTAGGAACTCCATCCACCTGCGCTGTCTCATGTTGAGGTCCCGTTGTGTGAAGATATACTTCAGACTTTTGTGGTCTGAAAATACCTCAAATTGTTCACCATCTAGATAGTGGTGCCAAGCCTTCAAGGCAAAGACAATGGCCACCAACTCCATGTCGTGCGTAGAGTAATTTTGCTCGTGATTCTTTAACTGTCGAGAACCATAAGCTACCACCCTCTTGGATTGAATCAAAACGCATCCAAGTCCGTCCTCTGAGGCATAACAATAAACTATGTACCTCTGTCCCCTTTCTAGAATGATCAGAATAGGAACTGATGTAAGCCTCCTCTTTAACTCCTAGAATGCCTTCTCACAAGCATCATTCAACTCAAACTTGACCTCNCACCAACTCCATGTCGTGCGTAGAGTAATTCTGCTCGTGATTCTTTAACTGTCGAGAACCATAAGCTACCACCCTCTTGGATTGAATCAAAACGCATCCAAGTCCGTCCTTTGAGGCATAACAATAAACTGTGTACCTCTGTCCCCTTTCTAGAATGATCAGAATAGGAACTGATGTAAGCCTTCTCTTTAACTCCTAGAATGCCTTCTCACAAGCATCATTCAACTCAAACTTGACCTCTTTCCGAGTCAACTTGATCATAGGAGCAGCTAATCGAGAGAAGTCCTCAATGAACCTCCTATAGTACCCCACCAATCCTAAGAAACTGCGTATCTCGAAGACTGACTTCGGTCTTCCCAATTCATAACTACTTCCACCATTTTTGGGTCCACGGATACACCCGAAGCCGACACTACATGTCCCAAAAATTTCACCTCAGTAAGCCAAAATTCACATTTACTAAACTTGGCGTACAACTGATGATCTGTCAACGTTTGGAGAACAACCCTCAAGTGACCCTCATACTCCTCCTCAAACTTGGAGTAGATCAAGATGTCATCAATAAAGAGCACGATGAACTGACCAAGGTAGGGTTGAAACACCCTATGCATAAGATCCATGAATGCCGTTGGAGCATTCGTCAATCTGAAAGGCATGACTGTAAACTCAAAATACCCATACAGTGTCCGAAACACTGTCTTAGGGATATCAACCTCCCTAACCCTCAACTGATGGTAACCGGTGCAGAGATCTATCTTAGAGTAGACCCGCGCTCCTCTCAGCTGATCAAACAAGTCGTCAATCCTCGGCAAGGGATATTTATTCTTGATAGTAACCCTATTCAACTACCGATAGTCTATGCATAGTCGANTAGAGTAGACCCGCGCTCCTCTCAGCTGATCAAACAAGTCATCAATCCTCGGCAAGAGATATTTATTCTTGATAGTAACCCTATTCAACTACCGATAGTCTATGCATAGTCGAAGGGTTTTGTCCTTCTTCTTGACAAATAACACCGGAGCACCCCAAGGTGAAGTGCTCCGTCTAAGGAAGTCCTTGTCCAATAATTCTTGCAATTGGACCTTGAGTTCTTGCAGCTCGGCTGGTGCCATCCTATGTGGAGTCATAGAAATAGGCGACGTACCGGGTTACAACTCAATATTGAAGTCTACATCNCCAATAATTCTTGCAATTGGACCTTGAGTTCTTGCAGCTCGGCTGGTGCCATCCTATGTGGAGTCATAGAAATAGGCGACGTACCGGGTTACAACTCAATATTGAAGTCTACATCCCTATATAGAGGTAATCCCGATAGTTCATCCAGAAAAATATCCTCATATTCACACACCACCCGAGGTAGACCCAACTCCTGTCTCACTTCGTTCTCCAGGGTAAGGCTTGCAAGTCAACCTATCAACTGTCCATGCCATCTTGAGTCATACACGGCTTAGGGTAAAACATCATGCTTTTCCCCCTGAACTTTGAAACAGACACCATCAGGTGTGTAAGCAGTGACCCTCTTCCTATCACAATCAATGACGACCCGATGTGCCATCAACCAATCCATCCTGAGGGTCACATCAAACTCTGACATGTCCATGTCACTAAGGTCCACAATGAATAGAATCCGTGAGATCTCTAACTCACAACTTCGACATATCTAGTTCACCCTCACCCTAACTCCTAGGGGAGAACTCACATGCATTGGCTTTCCCAAGGTTTCAACCTCTAAGCCTAAGTCTTTCACACAAGATGCAACAATAAATGAATGTGATGCACCAGAATCAAATAACACTTTAACCTATAAGCGAGAGAGTAGGAATGTACCCTATATCACTAACGGATCTACTGGCTCAGTTTGTGGCACCATGGCATAGACACGCCCCTGGGTCCCTGAAGTCCTGACCTGTGAGCCCTGGCCTCGGCCTTAACCTATGCCCTGGCCCATTTGGCCTGATTGCAGAGTCCCTGCATGTGAAGTAGTAGGGGCCTAAGTGGCACCTTGGAACTAGTACTGGTTCTCCTGGCCCATGGTGGGGTAGAGAGGAATGTACTGTGTCTGTGGTTGCCCTACCGAAGTCTGGGACTGAGATGAGCCATAGCCTTGGGATCCCTACCTCTGGGGAATATCCCGCTTCATGTGATCCAGTTGGTGGCAATGGAAACATGTCCTCTGCTCCGCCTGATATGTAGTTCGCTAATATCTCCTGCCTTTGGAGGATTGACCCTGGCCTTGGCCTTGATAACCACGGCCCTATCCCTAAGGAGTAGAAGTTCTCTGCCTCTTTCCTGAGCTAGAAGAAGAGGATTGGACTCCTTCTTCTTATCCTTGGCACCCGACTCTCGGATGCTCCTTGCGTCCTCAATCTCTCTCTCAATGGCCATAGCTGTGGTGACCATTGAGTCCAAGTCTTGCAGAAGAAGACCCACAATCTTGCCTCGGATGAACAACTTTAAACCATCCTCAAACTTTCTCACCTTGGCCACATCTATGGCCATATAATCATTGGCGAAACGTGCTAATACCATGAATTTAGGCACATATTCCATCACCGTCATGGTTCCTTGTTTCAAGTCTAAAAACTCCCAGGCCTTTACATGCCTAGTAGCTGCCGGAAAGTACTTTCCCATGAAGAGTTCCTTGAACTCTACCCAAGTCATAGCCTCCATGTTCTTGGAGTCCTTCACCCAATCCCACCACAATTGGGATTCCCCCTCTAGCTGAAACATAGCTAAGGTTATCTTGGTAGAGTCAGAGGTGATCTCTATAGCCCTCAATACCTTTTCGACTTGCTGGAACCAATGGTCAGCTACCATAGGATCCGCCCCTCCCATAAAGACCGGAGGATTGTGTGCCTTGAACTTCTAAAGGTTACTTGAGCCTCCTTGTCCTCCACTTGCACTAGTATGTGCAATAGTAGTGGCTGTGGCACTGGCTTGTGCAATGGTAGCAGTCGCCGCACCAATAGCCTCCACAAAGGCTTGTTGGTCAAAAGTCGGTGGTGGTTGGTTGTTCCGTCCACCTCGACATCCCCTCCCTCTAGTTGCCATCTACACACCAGATAGCAATAGAGCATTTATTTAGTATCCCATGATAGGGACCAATCTTAAAACATTGAGATTTTTCTCCTTGTTTCCTTAGTAGAGTCTATAGCACACACTAGTAAACATTTATACCTTGAACTATCCAGTTCATTTCTTTTTCGACCCCCAAAGTTATGTTTTCTAACCATAGTGTCCCTTTCTATATACATTTTACCATGTATATCATTCACATAATCACATAGCACGTAATCATGTAACACAATGTAAGCACATAAGATGAAATATACAATGCATGCAATGGTCTAAACTCAATGCCCATCAAGCCCTAGGTACTTCATATACCTATGCTCTGATACCAAGCTGTGACACCCCTAAAATTGGGGGTCCCGTTGACCATCCGTCAACCCATGAAAATACTCGTGAATGTCGCGTGGCTCGACATCACCTTTATCACATCACGTCTTACACATATAACCCGTGTTCCTTTAATCATTTAATTCAACGGAGGTCCAATAAGCCTCAATATACCTCATTTAATGTCCATTTATATCATTGGAACTAAAAAAAACAAAGTTCAAAAAGTTAGGCAAATTAATTTAAAAATTTTAGATTTTAGAAAACAGTATCGGTACTGTGTGCCACTACGGTTTGCCTTCTGGACAGACAGTACTGGTACGCAGTACCAGTACGCTTTTCCTTCTGGGCAGACTGTACCAGTATGCAATACTGGTACACTTTGTCCAGTTTTGCCCAATTCACCTGTTGTCAATTATAACCTATTCCAAAACCTACATTTTTCATCCAAAACATACTAAATCATGTTTTTCACATATAATCTAATATGTACAACGTCTAATACAACCCATTCCATACATTTANGCCTAAGCCCATGAATGCGATGTTATAATATGCCCAAGATGCAATGGATGCCAAATGAGCAAGTTAACCATAAATCCACATATCCCATGACAATTCATATCAAACGCATATAAATCCCATGAATCATTACAATGTCAATATATCAATGAGCACATATTAACATTTTTTTTCATCACATTTACTAAGCATGTTATACATCATCATGTCATGACAACTTAATCCACACATAGGTATTTTGGCAAACACCTTCAAGGCAACAATTCATGTTATTACACAAGGATTTTCACGTCATTCACAAAGTATAATATAACACATATAGCATGCTCATATAATCACCTTTCCCATGGAATTACCAACCAAGTAATTTCCACATCACAATTTCAACCTAAGAAAATATATTCTAACCCATTTACATACTCCTTTTTCATACCCATTTCACCCATGTCATATGCATAAATGAGCGAAATACATAATCCCTTTAACCCACATATTTTATATAACACTATAAGTGGGAAATGAACCAAAGTAGGAGAACCCCTACCTCTTGAAGCGTAAAAATGACGTTGGGAAGCTCCAAGAATCCAAAATAATCTTGAATCCTTACTTTCCCAAAATCTCATTTTTCAACCTTTGGTGAAACCCGTCATTTTTGGTGTGGTCACGTAGCCCTTGGCGAGTAAACCAACTTTTTCTATTGGCCCGAGTGGATCCGAAGCCCGTGGAGTCGTAGATTATAGAGAGAAGGTGGAGAAATTCTCTCTTTTCCTTCTCTTCTCTATCGGCTAACCGGCTGATCAAAAATGGGCCAAAAATTCAAATTTTCCCCTATTTATAGTTTTAGAATACTTGGCCTACAACGTGCCACACGACCCTTTTTATTTTCAGGTCTGTTTTTGTCCCGATTCATGTTTAAATTAATTTTATTTTAATTTGCCTTTAATTATTTTTTAAATTTCAAAATTTCATTAGAAATCCCGTTTTTGGTTCATTCGAGAGTCGACCGCCTCGTACAACGTAAAAAATTTGACTATCTTAGAATTCGATGAAATTTAACGTTATAACTAGATTTCGCGAGACGAATCCAACTGTGATGTCCGTTTTGTCATCCGAGATCTAGTAAAATTACAACTCGTACTATAGAGGTAAAATTACCGTTGTACCCTTGTTTACAAAAATTTAAATTTACCGGATTTTACATGATTTTTATTGAACTGAAGGGTATTCTCAAACTGCTTGAAAATGATATCTTTTACTTTGCCTTTTCATACCATTTGATTTGAATGACTGTTAATTTTACCCTTGACTGTTATTGACTGTTATTGTCTGAACGTTTTTGCATTTGATTGTTAGGGAATTACATCCCAGTCTAACTTTTCCATTGGGGTTCTATTAGTCCTCTTATATAAAAATTTAAAACATGAAGGTATTTCTTTAGTTTTGAGGAAAATCATGGTAATGACATTGTTCAACACCCATAGTCGAAAGTGATAGATTTGTTTTATTATAGTTTGGTTTCTACTTAGTTGATTTTTACGTGTAGTTGATTACAAACAATGGAAGGAGAAGCAATGAGAAATAATGTGTCAACTCCTGAAACTTCTGCAACACCTGGTGAAAGCAATCAACTTCCAATCTCTATTGATGAAAATCAATCTACCAACTCAACTCCAATGACTCTTGGTGAAATAGATAGGCATAGATCAATTGTGTGGGATCATTTCAAGAGGAAAATAGTTGATGGGAAATTAAAGGCTCAGTGCAATGACTGTAAGAAAATGCTTGTTGGTGGTGCTAAGAATGGAACTAGCCACTTGCATGACCATCTTAAAAGTTGTCCGAGGAAGAAATATAAAAATTTGAAACAATGTTTATTGGTATCAAACCAATCAAAGAAGGATACCAAGAAAACAATGGAGAATTGACGATTTGTTCAAGAGGAGGGGAGGAGTGGTCTTGTCAATATGATTATATTGCATGAATATCCTCTTAGTATGGTTGAGCATCACAGGTTTTCAAAAATATTGTCACACTCTTCAACCAATGTTCAAAATTGTATCTCGCAACACTCTCAGAAATGATATCTTTCAAATTTACAATATCAAAAAGGAGAAGACAATGAAGTTGTTGGAAAAAACAAAAGGTAGAGTTGCTATCACTACAGACATGTGGTCCTCAAACAATCAAAGAAAGGGATACATGGCAATCACCACACACTTTATTGACAATTCTTGGACATTGCAAAGTCGAATTATAAAGTACTAACGATCTATTGTTAGCATGTGTTATTTATTATAAGGTACTAATGATCTTCTATTAAAATGTGTTATTTATTATCTTTAGATTTTTATATGTGCCTTATCCACATACCAAGGAAGTGCTTGTGGAGTATTTGATGGATTGCCTTTTCGATTGGAACCTTGATAGAAAATTGATAACTTTGACCGTGGATAATTGTACCACTAATGATGCAATTGTGGCTATTTTGATGGATAAACTTCCATTTGGTTCATTAATATTGCATGGTCGGTTATTCCATATGCGTTGTTGTGCACATATTTTCAACTTAATTATCCAAGATGGTTTGAATGTGATTGGAGATGATATTGAAACAATTCGTGATAGTGTTGCTTATTGGATAACATCTCCTAAGAGAGTGCAAAAATTTGAAGAGGCAGCTCATCAGACACATATTCCAAGTAACAAGAAGCTTGTTCTTGATGTGAAAACTCGATGGAACTCTACTTTTCTCATGCTTCAAACTAGTTTGATTTATAGAGATGTGTTTGCTCGCTTGAAATATCGAGATTTTCATTACAAGATTTGTCCGACTGAAGATGATTAGGAGGTGGAAAGAGAGATTTGTGAAAAATTGGGGCAATGTTTGGTTAGCATCTGCAAAACAGCTTTTTTGTTATCAAAATTTTAAAAACACCCAAAACTTATTTGTTTAACATTTTTGTTCTCAAAATTTTCAAAAAAAAATGAGATTTGGAACACAAAAATAGAAAACAAGCTAGACTTGTTTTTTGAGTTTTTGTTGGAAATTTTGGAAACACGGAGACAAGCTTTGCTCATTAAAGAGGTCTGACCTTCAAACCTTCTTAGCAACAAATAAAATCCTCCTATAAAAGGTATTTTTTTTGCCTGTTTGTCTCTATTTTTTTGCCTCTCTCTCTGTCTACTTTGGCAAAACCAGAATAAAGGAACAACGAAGCTCTGATGCAGATCTCTGACGACTTTGTCTTCTCCGGCAAAAGGATCTTCTCCGGCGACTGTAGATCGTCTTCTCCAACGACTGGGAGCTCAAAGTATTGGACAGATTGCTAAGTTCAAGCGTCATTATGAGCAGCACAAGGACGAGGAGAATAATGAAGAAAAGTGAATTTTCAATGATTCAAGGAGTATGGTTGGTTATGAATTACACTGTTTGTATATTCTCCCTCCCAGACTTTTTCTTTCTCCGACTTTCGAAAGGATCCCAGATTTGAGTTTCAGATTTTGATTTTCAGATCTGGGTTTCAGATCTGATTTGTCTTCTCTGGCAATGGGTTTTCAGATCTAGGTTCAACTTTCAGAATCTGGGATTACTCCGGCGAAACTCCGGCTAATTTTTCCTTTTTTTTAAAATTTTATTACTCCAGCGAAGCTCTGATGCAGTTAAACCAGATTCTGGGATTACTCTGGCGAAACTTCGGTTCAGTTAAATCAATGGCTAATTTTTCTTTTTTTTTTTAAATTTAATTTTATCAATTTTAAAATATTAAAATATTTTTATATGAAACCATCTATCCAAATAGGTTTTACTGTTTTCTATTTTGTAAAATTATTTTTGAAATCATCTAACCAAATAAGTTTTTCGTCTCATAAACACTTTTCAAAAACTCTTTTCAAAAACTATTTTCGGATACTATTTTTTAAAACGCAAACCAAACATGCCCTGGAATTGTTTCATACTGCAAATAAATTGTTTTCAGGTACAAAGTATCCTACTGCCAATGTATACTTTCCAACTATTTGTGGGATAAGAGTAGAAATATCTAAGTGGCTTCAAAGTCCTAAAGACGTGATAAAAGATATGGCCTTGAATATGTTAGAAAAGTTCATCAAATATTGGAGTGTGATTCATGGTGTTATAGGAATAACCACTAATTTAGATCTACGGTATAAGTTGGGAATTTTGGAGTATTACTATGAGAAAATGTATGAAGGTGTGAAAGCTCTAAATGAAGTGATGAGGATTAAGGACCTTTGCTTGGAATTGGTTGGCGAATATGAAGCGAGAAAAGGAAGTGATTACGAACCGCAACCTTCTCCTCCCCTTCTTCAATCAGATATTGATTCCAACTGCCCATTAATTGATAATCTCTCTGATTTTGATAAGTTTATACAAATAAGTGACGTAACAAAAGCATGTGGGAGGTCTGAGTTTGATCGTTACTTAGAAGCTGGTACTTCAGATTTTGATATATTGTCTTTTTGGAAGACAACTGGTCCTAAGTATCCCCTGCTCCAAATGATTGCTAAAGATCTTTTTGCTATTCTTGTTTCTACTGTGGCCTTGGAATCTGTTTTTAGCACAAGTGGGAGGGTGATCAGTCCACATCGAAATAGACTTCTTCCAACTACAGTAGAGGCTTTAATGTGCTCTCAAATTTGGTTTTGTGTTGAAGAATGAGGTAATGAACTATTATTTGTATGTGCATCATAATTGTTTTTGGGGGTAAAGTATGACTAATGCATTATTATTTTTTTGTTAGGTTCATCTACTTCAACGGGCCTGAAGAGCTACAAATTGTTGGAGGATCTTGATATTGAAGATGAAGTATATCATTTTAGTTGAAAATTTCTCTTTAGAATAATCTATTTTTTTTAATGATATAGGAAATTGATGTTGAAGAAGTAGATTCTACCACCACTGATGCTGTTTAGAGATGATTGAGTTGGTGTGAAGCTGGTGTTAAGAGATGATTGAGTTGATGTTAATTGATGATTGAGTTGATTCTACCACCATTATGTTGTTTGTGTTGTGTTATTTGAATTATACCAAATTGAAGTATTATTTTGAACATTTGTTGTTTGTGTTATGTTCGAATATGTTATACTACATTATATTGTATTAGATTATTTAGAATGTTGTTGGATTATTTAAAATGTAGGATTTATTTAGAATTTTGGATTATGTTGGCTTGAACTTGGGCTTGGGCTTGGGCTTGTGAGGGTATGGGGGAAGCGGGGACAGGGGGCAGGGATTAAAAATTTACCCTTGGACAGGGATGGAGATGAAAATTATATCCGTTAACGGGGATGAACATAATTTTTTAAACGGGTACAGGGATGGAGATTACACCGCCCGCCCCCGCTTTGGTCCACTAACATCCCTATTCGACAACATGTTACCGGTACTTAATCGCTCAAATACTGGTACCTGAGCCCAGATTTGCCCCAAATCTTTTCAATCTTCAACCTTTAACCATTCAATCACTTCCTATACTCATCCATTCATTTATTTACACAAATTACAGTCCATAAGAGTTAATTACATAATCCTTTTATACAATTTTACAAGTTCAAAACAAATTACATATTTGATTTACGAAATGTAATTCAAAAGCCATACTATGACTTCTTCATCAACAAGGGCCCAAATGAGGGCTGTCTATTAGCGTTTGTCTGACACCTGAAATTTTGTTCCCATAAAGGGTGAGCCATGCTCAATAGGATATCTCGTAGGAGGCTACTCCCCCCAGATGCATATGAAATACTCACATATAATTCATCAATCAATCATTCATTCAAGAATATACAATTTATAAATGAATTCCACAATGCTATGCCATGTTATGAGGTGAAACTCACACATGCAATGAAAATCGAGTCTTCCACCGGCTCCCATAACTCATGTCATGTCATGCTGTGATTGTCACGCCCTATCTCGGTCTCAGAAAGATGAGACGTGACTAGGTTTTTGATACACCTGCTTACATATACAAATAAACTGGACTAATCAAACAATAGATAATCGCACAGGTGCAACAACACCACCCATCACCTTAGTTATTAAGCATGACGGTAAAACCTGTCTCATAACCGGTACCATATATAAAACACTTGTACCAATTGTTTATTTTCCAAGTTATAGATATATACAAAATCCCACACCCACATAGCATACATCACAAAGTATGCTTGTTGAGTCTATTTACAATTATATACTAATAGCATGTCATAATAATCTCTCACAAATATAATATACAACCCAACAATTAGTCATACCAACACTCAACCTAAGTAATATCACACTAACGTTGTATAAGATTCAATCGACTGGACAATGGATTAGTTTGCATCTTCCTCTATAGTACCTGAAAAAGGAGAAGCTATAGGGGTGTGAGCTAAATCACGTGCTCAGTGAGTATACATGTTATATATGAAATAAAAATGATAGTAATACACTGAAGTAGGTACATACTATGTAGATACATGTGTCAAACAACAACATCAATCCAATATCCAAAGAATTCACAAGCCATATCACATCCATACTATCCCTCATAGG
Source organism: Ilex paraguariensis (assembly GCA_963454935.2). Classification (NCBI taxonomy): domain Eukaryota; kingdom Viridiplantae; phylum Streptophyta; class Magnoliopsida; order Aquifoliales; family Aquifoliaceae; genus Ilex; species Ilex paraguariensis. Next base: position 57,638 of record CAUOFW020000947.1, on the reverse strand, counting down.
GTAATCGATCCCACATGGATCCGTGTCTACCGAACCTTCTGGGAACACCACAGTGCTAGCACACCATTGCACGCCCAGTGATCAGGAATCAACGCCCCTATCTCAAACAGTGCGCCACATTCCACAATATACAATACAAAACATCATTCAATCACGTAAGCGCATAGTACATAATCCTGGAGAAATGTTATTAAATTCTATCATTTACTATTATTTATAATAGCATTTCCAAAACATATAAAGATATACACCCACCTCAAATATACAGATCTACGGCCCTGCGGTTCTATCGGTGGATCCTTTTGGTGTTACCGTATCTGTTCCAACACCGAATGTCTCACCCATTCCACCTAACACATTTGTAATTACAATATCAATATGTTTATCACATTTAATAGTTAATCATGTATTAATGCATGCAAAATGATGCACCCCAAAGTGCCCGGTAACTCCGGTTACCGCACTATCCACTCACACACAAGCACTTTTGTTCTAGGGATCACATTTTATCCCCAAATCTCTAAAATTACTCTCATTAATCACAATTAGGATTAAGTAGGTCTAAACACATTGACTAGGGACCCATTCTTAACAGTCCCTAAATTATGTTTAACACCCTTAATAAAATCTGTTTTGAACTTAAAATAAAGCAGCCCATTAATTTAAAATAAAAAAGCCTATTAATTTATGTTTAACACACTTAATTTAAACACACAAAAATATGTTTTGAAATTAAACTAAAACAGCCCATTAAAATTAACCAAAACAGTCCATGAATTAAATTAAAATAGCCACTAATTTAAAACAAAAAGGTTTCCACATATACATATATACTAAAATTAATCATATATACCTTCTTCTTCTCTCTTTCAGTTGAAACTAAAACAGCCCCTCCAAACCCTTGATTTCTCCTTCCCTATCTTCCTCTTTGTTCTCAGCTCAAATGGACACACACACATACATATTTTTTTCTTTCTCCTTTACTCTCCCTCACTCTCAATTTCTAGCAGGCAAGAACACACACACACACACGACATGCATACACACACACCTAACCATAAAATGACTCACTTTTTTTTTTAATAATTATGTTATCCTCCCCCCAAGTTTTTAAGTGCTTTCAAACTCGACCCACTATTTTTTCACACATGAAATTCTATAAATAGGTCTCACAAATACATCACTAACAGAGTCCACATACCCAATGCATGCTCACACACATCATGGCTATGAAAGATTTAATTTAATTAACCCTTTAATAATTTCACATAATTATAATTTAGCCCACAAAATTATGTTCATATGCATGCAATGCATGATTGGGTCTCACAACTCTCCTTTACTAATAAAAATTTCTTCATCGAAATTACTTACTTGCATTAAACAAATGTGAATCTTGAGCCCACATACTCTCCTCAGAGTCTGAAGTTGCTTCCTCTATTGAGTGACTACGTCACAAAACCTTTACCAATGGTATCGTCTTTGTGCATAATATTTCTCCTTTCTACCCAAAATATGAACCAACTACTCTACATAAGTCAAATCTTTGGCTAACTCCATCGGTTCTGAAGTCAACTCATGTGATGGGTCAAGCAAGTATTTTCGTAGTATAGAAACGTGGAATACATCATGCAACCTAGACAACTCCACTGGTAATTTCAACCGGTATGTAACAGCTCCAATTCACTTTGCAATGCTGTACGAACTAATATTGTAACGCCCCCAAACCTACCCTGGACGACATTACAAACTAAGAACCATTCACATCATGAGAGCAACTAAATAATTCATTCATAAAGAAATTTCATTCATCAAATATATTTACCATCTCATTTCCAAAAGAATACGCCAAAACATGACGAATATATCCCCAAAAGAATATGATCCCAAAAGTAAGATAATTACATACCAAAAGAATTAAATATAAACTCGCAGCGGAATTACAAAAGAGTCTAGACTTCACAATATTTCCAAAGTAAATTTCCTAGTCTAGAATAAAAAGTAATGTTGTTCTAAGCGTCCACCTCGGGATCAACATGGCCGTCTACGGGAATCTCCTAGTGTGCTGGTTCCTCAATTCCCAAATCTTCCTCCAGTACATAATCTGAAAAATATAGTTTGTAGGGGGGTGAGCACTAAGCTCTGTAGCAACATTCCTCCCAAACTCGAATAAGGTTTAGAAAAATATATAAAACCGGTCGGTCACCTTTCACAAATAGCATATCGAGATTTTGAAATAAAATAGGGATATTTAAACATATCTCCAGTTTAAGCAACAACAGTAATTTAATGTATACGAAAAATCAACATACGACTAATAATCCAATCCACTATAAACCGTTTCTCCCAAATTCTTGAGGAATCTCATACTTTCCAAAATTTTTTTAGAAACTAGTTATGGTACAATGAATAATAACCCACCACTGTATTCGTATCTCTAGTATGAAGTAAGACCTCGCATGGATACCATTGAAAATATCATGGCCNAGTGAGAGTGGTGTGAGAGAATGGGAGTAAATGTAGTGGAAATGGGGTTTTAAAAGCAGAAAATCCTGAAATTTTAACTATCTACCGGTTGTTCGTATCGAGCTACCGGTAGTCCGGATACACTGGCAACCTGCTACCTGTTGAGCTACCGGTAGTTCGGAACTACTGGACATTTATTACCTATTGACTACCAGTAGTTCAGATCTATTGGACATTTAATACCTGTTGACTACCGGTAGTTCGGATTCACTGGACAGCGTACTACCGGTAGGTCCTGTCCAAATTTGCCTATTTTCTCTATTTTTCATTTCAATCCCATTCCAAACCCTTCCAAATCCAACCCAAGCTTATCCAACATGCTTTTGTACATCAAACCTTGTTTGTGCAAGTCCTATTACAACGATTTCATATATTTGCAAGCTAAACTAAGTTTTAATAACTATTTCCTCGAATTTCCATATTAACATTTCCAAAAGAAATAATAACTTGCTACATAAACCTACATACATACATAAAGATAAAAGGGTGGGATTTACAAATTTACCTAGGAGCCAACTTTCCTTTCCTACCAAAACGAATGACCCCTTTCCAGGGTGATACCCATATAAATACTTGATCACCCACCTTAAATTCCAAGTCACGACGCCAATTATCTGCATAACTTTTCTGCCTGCTCTGTGCACTTCGTAATTTCTCATGTATGACTTTAATCTGATCAGCAGTGATCTACACTATCTTTGGACCCAATATCTTCCTCTCACCCACTTCACTCCAACACACTAGGGTCCTACACCTCATCCCATACAAAGTTTCATATGGTGCCATCTCAATTGAACTCTGGTAGTTGTTATTATAAGCAAATTCAATAAAAGACAAATAATTATTCTAGTTACCTCAAAGATCCATGGCACAAGCTCTTAGCATGTCCTCCAATAATTGAATAGTATGCTCTGTCTGTCCTTTAGTTTGTGGGTGGAATGTTGTACTAAACTTCAAAATAGTGCCCAAAGCAGTTTGTAAGCTAGGCCAAAACTTCGAAGTAAAGCGTGGATCCTTGTCAGAGACTATAGATACAGGTACACCATGCAGTCTAACAATCTCATCAATGTACAATCTAGCTAGCCTATCAAGAGAATATGACATCTTAACATCTAGAAAATGAGCAGACTTCGTCAACCTATCAACTATCACCCAAATGACCTCATGTCCTTTTTGGGTACGGGGCAAACTACTCACAAAATTCATAGTGATATGCTCCCACTTCCATTCTAGAATCGGTAGAGATTTTAATAACCTGACTAGTCTCTAATGCTTAGCCTTCTCTTGCTGATATACCAAACATCAAGCCATAAACTCAGCTATCTCTCGTTTCATCCCAGGCCACCAATAATGCTCTCTTAGATCACGATACAACTTTGTACTACCTAGATGCATAGCATATACTGAACTATATGCTTCCTCCAAAATCTCTCTTTTTTTACCATGCATTATTTGGTACACATAACCGAGAACCAAATAACAAAACATCAACACTGTCAATAATAAAATTATTAGTTTTCACCTCTTCCTTCAATTTCTCAATCTAGAGATCAAACTACTGTGCCTCTTTGATCCTATCCACCAACACTGGTCTTAAAGTCAGTTTAGCAAGTAAAGCTGCAATCTCTCCTATCCCTAACTGCAGTCTCATAGATTTCAAATTCACAAATAAACCCCTCCGAATCACTTGTAAACTTGCCAATCTATCTGATGATTTTCCGCTCAAAGCATCTGCCATAACCTTAGCTTTTTCGAGCTAGTAATGAATAATGCAGTCATAATCCTTAATAAGCTCAATCCAACGCCCCAACCTCAGGTTTAACTCTTTCTGGGTAAACAAATATTTTAAACTCTGATAATCTGTATAAATCTCACATGTAACCCCATATAGAAAATGTCTCCACAACCTCAGTGCAAACAAAATAACTGCAAGCTTCAAATCATGGATAGGATAATTGCATTCATGTGGTTTCAGTTGTCTGGAAGCATAAGCTACCACTTTACCATGCTACATCAACACACAAACCAACCCTTGATGTGAGGCATCACTATAAACCACAAACCCATCACTACTTGGCGGAATGATCAATACTAGTACAATTGTCAATTTGGTCTTTAGCTCTTGGAAACTCTACTCACATCTATTAGACCACTCAAACTTCACAGTATTTTGAGTCAGTCGGGTCAGAGGCATAGCTATAATGGAGAAATTCTATANCCTCTATTAGACCACTCAAACTTCACAGTATTTTGAGTCAGTCGGGTCAGAGGCATAGCTATAATGGAGAAATTCTGTACAAACCTCCAATAATAACCTGCCAAACCCAGAAAACTCTGAATCTCTGTCATTATCGTCTATTTCTCCCAGTTAATTACAATGTCAATCTTTGCTGGATCAACACATACACCATCACCAGAAACTACATGCCCCAAAAATACAACCTTGTCCAACCAAAATTCACATTTGCTGAATTTGGCAAATAATTGCCCATCCCTCAATGTCTGCAGTACCACTCTCAAATGTTNATCACCAGAAACTACATGACCCAAAAACACAACCCTGTCCAACCAAAATTCACATTTGCTGAATTTGGCAAATAATTGTCTATCCCTTAAAGTCTGTAGTACCACCCTCAAATGTTGCATATGCTCCTTTTCAATACGGGAGTATATCAATATATCATCATAAAACACTATCACAAACAAATCTAGATATGACTGGAATATTCGGTTCATCAGATCCATAAATATAACAGGAGCATTTGTTACACCAAAAGGCATCACTAGAAACTCATAGTGTCCATACCTAGTCCGAAAAGCAATCTTCGATATATCATTGTCCCTTACTTTCAACTGATGATATCTTGACCGAAGATCAATCTGTGAGAACACCCGGGCACCTTGTAATTGGTCCAACAAATCATCAATACGCGGCAATGGATACTTGTTCTGGATAGTCAACCTATTCGACTGTCTATAATCAATGTGTAACCTCCCCCCCCCGAATCCACATGTCCATTAACTTGAGCTTCCCAAATCACCTGCTTGTCAACTCGGGGCTCTTCCTCTAAACTAAAATCTGAAAATAAGTATTATTTGTGGGGGGTGAGCACTAAGCTTTGTAAGAAAATCCTCTCAAACTTGGACAAGGTTTTGAAAATATATAAAACAAGCCAGTCTTATTTCACAAATATCATATATAATTTTTGAAAGAAAATGGTGACAGTTTATCTGATTTCAAGTTTCAGCNATATAAAACCGGTCGGTCACCTTTCACAAATAGCATATCGAGATTTTGAAATAAAACAGGGATATTTAAACATATCTCCAGTTTAAGCAACAACAGTAATTTAATGCATACGAAAAATCAACATATGACTAATAATCCAATCCACCATAAACCGTTTCTCCCAAATTCTTGAGGAATCTCATACTTTCCAAAATTCTTTTAGAAACTAGTTATGGTACAATGAATAATAACCCACCACTGTATTTNCCGTTTCTCCCAAATTCTTGAGGAATCTCATACTTTCCAAAATTCTTTTAGAAACTAGTTATGGTACAATGAATAATAACCCACCACTGTATTTGTATCTCTAGTATGAAGTAAGACCTCGCATGGATACCATTGAAAATATCATGGCCCACGTATAATCCACACAAATCCTCACAAGGATATCCAACCTTTAGGAAGGGCGTATGCCAACACTATGGCAGTGACGTATCCAACCAAAGAGTAGTATACTAACCCCTTTTTCCACGATAACCCGTAAGCGATAATGGTTCAGTCCTCGCAAGGCACTAACCCCATTACGAGTGGTAGGAAAAGTTCTAACCCAAATGGAGTAAGAAGGCGTCTACACACTCCAAGATACCCGGTCAATAGTAGCCCATGTTTATCCAACAACCACACAAGAGATACAATACCAATGCAAGAGATCATCATCAATATCATTTTAGTACTCAACACAAAGCACTATAGTTTCACAATCAATAATAAAGAAAGAATTTAAGAAGAAAATCCACCACTCTCCAAAAACGNACACACTAGGGTCCTACACCTCATCCCATACAAAGTTTCATATGGTGCCATCTCAATTGAACTCTGGTAGTTGTTATTATAAGCAAATTCAATAAAAGACAAATAATTATTCTAGTTACCTCAAAGATCCATGACACAAGCTCTTAGCATGTCCTCCAATAATTGAATAGTATGCTCTGTCTGTCCTTTAGTTTGTGGGTGGAATGTTGTACTAAACTTCAAAATAGTGCCCAAAGCAGTTTGTAAGCTAGGCCAAAACTTCGAAGTAAAGCGTGGATCCTTGTCAGAGACTATAGATACAGGTACACCATGCAGTCTAACAATCTCATCAATGTACAATCTAGCTAGCCTATCAAGAGAATATGACATCTTAACATCTAGAAAATGAGCAGACTTCGTCAACCTATCAACTATCACCCAAATGACCTCATGTCCTTTTTGGGTACGGGGCAAACTACTCACAAAATTCATAGTGATATGCTCCCACTTCCATTCTAGAATCGGTAGAGATTTTAATAACCTGACTAGTCTCTAATGCTTAGCCTTCTCTTGCTGATATACCAAACATCAAGCCATAAACTCAGCTATCTCTCGTTTCATCCCAGGCCACCAATAATGCTCTCTTAGATCACGATACAACTTTGTACTACCTAGATGCATAGCATATACTGAACTATATGCTTCCTCCAAAATCTCTCTTTTTTTACCATGCATTATTTGGTACACATAACCGAGAACCAAATAACAAAACATCAACACTGTCAATAATAAAATTATTAGTTTTCACCTCTTCCTTCAATTTCTCAATCTAGAGATCAAACTGCTGTGCCTCTTTGATCCTATCCACCAACACTGGTCTTAAAGTCAGTTTAGCAAGTAAAGCTGCAATCTCTCCTATCCCTAACTGCAGTCTCATAGATTTCAAATTCACAAATAAACCCCTCCGAATCACTTGTAAACTTGCCAATCTATCTGATGATTTTCCGCTCAAAGCATCTGCCATAACCTTAGCTTTTTCGAGCTAGTAATGAATAATGCAGTCATAATCCTTAATAAGCTCAATCCAACGCCCCAACCTCAGGTTTAACTCTTTCTGGGTAAACAAATATTTTAAACTCTGATAATCTGTATAAATCTCACATGTAACCCCATATAGAAAATGTCTCCACAACCTCAGTGCAAACAAAATAACTGCAAGCTTCAAATCATGGATAGGATAATTGCATTCATGTGGTTTCAGTTGTCTGGAAGCATAAGCTACCACTTTACCATGCTACATCAACACACAAACCAACCCTTGATGTGAGGCATCACTATAAACCACAAACCCATCACTACTTGGCGGAATGATCAATACTAGTACAATTGTCAATTTGGTCTTTAGCTCTTGGAAACTCTACTCACATCTATTAGACCACTCAAACTTCACAGTATTTTGAGTCAGTCGGGTCAGAGGCATAGCTATAATGGAGAAATTCTATACAAACCTCCAATAATAACCTGCCAAACCCAGAAAACTCCGAATCTCTGTCACTATCATCTATTTCTCCCAGTTAATTACAATGTCAATCTTTGTTGGATCAACACATACACCATCACCAGAAACTACATGCCCCAAAAATACAACCTTGTCCAACCAAAATTCACATTTGCTAAATTTGGCAAATAATTGCCCATCCCTCAATGTCTGCAGTACCACTCTCAAATGTTGCATATGCTCCTCTTCACTATGGGAGTATATCAATATATCATTGATAAACACTATCACAAATGAATCAAAATATGGTTGAAATATCCAGTTCATTAGATCCATAAATACTACAGGAGCATTAGTCACACCAAATGGCATCACCAGAAACTCATAATGTCCATACCTGGTCCAAAAAGCAGTCTTTGATATATCACTATCCCTTACTTTCAACTGTTGATATCCTGACCGAAGATCAATCTTTGAAAACACTCAGGCACCTTGTAACTGGTCCAGCAAATCATTGATACACGACAATGGATACTTGTTCTAGATAGTCACCCTATTTAGCTGTCTATAATTAATGCATAACCTCATAGTGTCATCCTTCTTCTTTACAAATAATACTAGTGCACCCCAAGGCGATATACTAGGCCTTATATATCCCCAATCTAACAAATCCTGCAATTACACTTTAAGTTCTTCCAATTCAACTGGAACCATCCTATATGGAGTAATGGATATTGGACTAGTTCTTGGCACAAGCTTAATAGTAAATTCCACCTCCCGATCCACTGGTAACCCTGGTAACTCTTTAGGAAACACATCAACGAGTTCACTAACCACAAGAATATTCTTCAATTCAGGAGTACCTCTCTAAGTATCTTTCACATAAGTCAAGTACCCATATCATCCTTTCCTGAGTAAATTCCTGGCTTTAATTGCTGATATCAAATTCCTCGACTCAGGGTGTCGCTCTCCAAAGAACTGAAACAAAGGAACATGTGGGATTCTAAATACTACATCTTTATAAAAACAGTCAATAGTGGCATGATATGTAGACAAACAATCCATTCATAAAATCAAATCAAAATCCTAGAATTCAAAAGATAACAGATCTGCAGGTAATTCTCTATTACCCACTAGAACTAGGAACTCCTTATATACTACTCTAGTTGTCACACAATTACTCGTGGGAGTAGCTATAGGCAATCCACAGTCTAACATAGTAGGTGGTCTATTAATATGCATGGAGAATGGCATTGATATAAATGAACGTGTGGCACCTGAATCTATAAGTACTCATGCATGTTGACCAAAAATAGTTATCATACATGTGACCACTTCTGGGGTCACCTGAGCATCCCGCTGGGTAAGTACAAAGACACGACCTCCAGCCTCAGGTCTGCTAGGTCCATTGCCACCAAGCCTGCTACCTCCATTGCCACCTTCAGTACTGCCTCATTGTCCTTGGCCTCTACCACTTGTTACTCCTTGGGAAACTGTAGATGTACTGCCCATCGATGAATTTTGGGTAGAATACTGTGGACAATCTCTCTGCATATGTCCCTCCTGACCACATAAAAAGTAATGCCGTGATCCAGCAAATCCTGGTCCTCGCATAGGATAGTTTCGTATAATGTGCCCAATCTTTCTGCAACGATAACAAGTAACNTCCAGCAAATCCTGGTCCTCGCATAGGATAGTTTCGTATAATGTGCCCAATCTTTCTACAACGGTAACAAGTAATTGTACTCCCCCGAGACTGTCCTATCTCTCGACTTGGTGCAAAGGAAGATTATCCACNTAACAAGTAACTGTACTCCCCCGAGACTGTCCTATCTCTCGACTTGGTGCAAAGGAAGATTATCCACTCACTCCCTGTCCTCGACTATGGATTGGAACTCCTGATTTCTTCTTACTTGCACCCTTCGAAAATAGTCCTCTCTAGGCTCTGCTAAAGAAACTTCCCTTGGAGCCTTGTCCACTTGGCTAATATCTTCCCCTTTTTGCCTGCTCACTTACACTTTTCATTTCTTTCAGATCAGCTTCCACAATCAGGGTTTTGTTGTATAATTCTAAATATGTTGTTAACTCTAGCATTGAAACACGGGATCTAATATTATAATGTAGCCTCATCTGGAATCTTCAGCATCTTTCTCCCTCATTTGCTACAACAGAAGGCATAAATCTGGACAAAGTACTAAATTTGCCCTCGTATTCCATCCCTGACTGATTCCCCTGCTGCAGATGTAAGAATTCATTCTGTTTCTGGTATTGATAACTCAAGGGAAAATACTTATTGTCAAAGCATCTATAAATTGCCGCCATGTAGGAACTCTAGGGACTGAACTGACCTTCCCTACAGTGCACACTAGCACAATGCTCTCTCCATAGCCTCCAACCAATACTGGGCCTCCCCTGCTAGCATAAAAGTGGCTAACAACAATTTATCCTACTCGTCAACTCCCATCATCCTGAATATCTTCTCAATGCGTCGTAACCAATTCTTTANCCCTACAGTGCACACTAGCACAATGCTCTCTCCATAGCCTCCAACCAATACTGGGCCTCCCCTGCTAGCATAAAAGTGGCTAACAACAATTTATCCTACTCGTTAACTCCCATCATCCTGAATATCTTCTCAATGCGTCGTAACCAATTCTTTACTTCTAATGGACCTGTAGTTCCCATAAATATTGGTGGATCAAGCTTTTTGAACTGCTTGTATAATGTACCCCTGGGCTTTACTGTTTCCACTCACGTCATATGTTGCTCAAAGTACTTAGCTGCTGCCTCCCATAGTTGCCTAGCCTCCCGATTACCTGGTTTCTCCTCCACCTAGGGTCTTTTTTCCCTATCTCCAGCTCGAGCAGATAACTTTTCTCCCTCCANGATCAAGCTTTTTGAACTGCTTGTATAATGTACCCCTGGGCTTTACTGTTTCCACTCGCGTCATATGTTGCTCAAAGTACTTAGCTGCTGCCTCCCACAGTTGCCTAGCCTCCCGATTACCTGGTTTCTCCTCCACCTGGGGTCTTTTTTCCCTATCTCCAGCTCGAGCAGATAACTTTTCTCCCTCCATTATCACTGTAACAAATGTGAGTATCGCATATGGGTCATAATAGCATACAATATATATTCCACACACTCACACGAACCACTAACACCCCGCCTAAACATACCAATCCTTAAGTCCATAGTCACACTAGACTTAACTCGACTACTAAACTATAAATTTTAGCTTTGATACCAACTGAATTGTCACGCTCCATCCCGGTCTTCCAAAGATAAGACAACACTAGGTTTTTGATACACCTGTTTACATATTTGTATAAACTGGACTAATCAAACATTAGATAATCCCACAGGTGCAATAACACCACCCACCACCTTAGTTATTAAGCATGATGGTAAAACCTATCTCATAACATGTACCATATATAAAACACCTTTAACAATTATTTGTTTTCCAGGTTATAGACATATACAAAATCCCACACCCACATAACATACATCACAAAGTATGCTTGTTGTTTCTGTTTATAATTATATACTAATAACCTGTGATAATAATCTCTCACAAATATAATATGCAACCCAGCAATTAGTCATATTGACACTCAACTGAGTGATATCACACTAACGTTGTATAAGACTCAATTGATTGGACAGTGGACTGGTTTGCATCTTCCTCTATAGTACCTAAAAAAGGAGAAGCTATAGGGGGTGTGAGCTAAACTATGAGCTCAGTGAGTATACATACTGTATATGAAATGAAAATGATAGTAATACACTAAAATAGGTAGATACTATATAGATACACGTATCAAACAATAACATCAATCTAGTATCCAAAGAATTCACAAGCTATATCACATCCATACTATCCCTCATCGGGTAATCGTTTTCACATAGATCTGTGTCTCCTGAACCTCCTGGGAACACCATTGTGCTAGCATGCCACTACAAGCCCAGTGATCAGGCATCAACGACCCTGTCTCAAATTGTGCGCCATATTTCACAATACACAATACACAGTGCAAAATATTATTCAGTCACATAAGCACATAGCACATAATCCTGCATAATTGCTATTAAATTCTATCAATTACTATTATCTATAATAGCGTTTCCAAAACACATAAAGNCAATACATAGTGCAAAATATTATTCAGTCACATAAGCACATAGCACATAATCCTGCAGAATTGCTATTAAATTCTATCAATTACTATTATCTATAATAGCGTTTCCAAAACACATAAATATATACACCCACCTCAACTATACATATCTACGACCCTTCGGTTCTATCGGTGGATCTTTTTGGTGTTACCGTATCTGTTCCAACACCGACTCTCTCATTCATTCCACCTAACATATTTGTAATTACAATATCAATATGTTTATCACATTTAATAATTAATCATGCACTAATGCATGCAAAATGATGCACCTCAAAGTGCCCCAGTAACTCTGGTTACCGCACTATCCACTTACACTAGCATTTTTGTTCTAGGGATCACATTTTCTCCCAAAATCTCTAAAATCACTCTCATTAATCACAATTAGGATTAAGTAGGTCAAACACATTGACCGGGGGCCCATTTTCACACATTTTAACCCCGAATCCTAAAAATCGCACTTCTGGCATTTCATATATTTCACACCGGATATTATACTCATTTGCATTCCAAATTCACGTTATCAAATCAAGCATCATTAAAAATGCAGCATGAAAATTTTTGGGTCATTTAGATTAAAATTCACACATGTGATAATAACATTTAGAAATCAGAGTTTCGACATTACCGCCACACATTTCCAACCTCTATCACTCTTTTCTTTTGAGACTGCTACACTTAAATTCACATACACATTTAATCAATGTAAAACAACCCCTAAATGAACCTTTAAACCACCCATTTCACTCCCATAATTTCAGTTCCAACCTAGCCCACTAAAAGCTTCTCGAATATCTCAAATGGTCATTTCCACACTTTTCGCTCATTCGATCGAATACCCATTTAACACCCATTCTTAATAGTCCCTAAATTATGTTTAACACCTTTAATAAAATCTGTTTTGAACTTAAATAAAACAACCCCATTAATTTAAAACAAAATAGCCTACTAATTTATGTTTAACACACTTAATTTAAACTCGCAAAAATATGTTTTGAAATTAAACTAAAAGCCAATTAAAATTAACCAAAACAGTCTATGAATTAAATTAAAATAACCACTAATTTAAAATAAAATAGATTCCACATATACATATATACTAAAGTTAATCATATATACCTTCTTCTTCTCTCTCTCGGTTGAAACTAAAAGACCCCCTCTAAACCCTTGATTTCTCCTTCCCTATCTTCCTCCTTGTTCTCTGCTCAAATGGACACACACACATATATTTTTCTTTCTCCTTTACTCTCCCTCATTTTGTTTCTAGCAGGCAAGAACACACACACACACACACACATTATTTTATAAATTAAACACACAGACATACACACAGACACACACTTTTACACCATTAATTACACACACACTTACACATGACATGCATACACACACACACACACGACATGCATACACACACCCACCTAACCATAAGATGACTCACCTTTTTTTTTTTCATCATTATGTTGGCCTCCCTTCAAGTGTTTAAGTGCTTTCAAAATCGACCCACTATTTTTTCACACATGAAATTCTATAAATAGGTCTCATTAATACATCACTAACAGGGTCCATATACCCAATGCATGCTCACACACATCATGGCTATGAAAGATTTTAGTTAATTAACCCTTTAATATTTTCACATAATTGCAATTTAGCCCAGAAAATTATGTTCATATGCATGCAATGCTTGATTGGGTCTCACAGTGATGCCCCTAAAACTGGGGGTCTTTTGTCAACCTGTTGATCATCCATCAACCTGCGGAAGCACCAGTGAATGTCGCATAACCTAACATCACAACATAACATCCCATTTACTGAGATCATAAACAACAAAGAGTTTGGGCAGAGTCTTCCTTGTACCTGACACTCCCAAATGCATAGCCTATGTACATTTCAATCACTTAAACATTCCAAGGTCTAATATACATCAATTTGTTTTTAATGTTACTCTATTACATCCTTTGAACAAAAGGACTCAAGGCTCGAAGGCTGGACAAGATCATTTTAAATTTTTGAAAATTCAAGAGGAGCTACCGATAAAAAATCAACATTCTACCGGTAGAAGAGCTCACTGGAATTCTTCTACTGGAAGAAAATCAATGTTCTACCAGTAGAAGAGTTCTCTGGAATTCTTCTACCAGTAGATAATCAACGTTCTACCCATAGAAGAGCTCTTTGAAAATTTTCTATCAGTAGATAATTCAAAGTTCTACAAATAGAAGAGCCCAGTTTGCCCCCAATTCAATCCTTTTTCGATTACTATTCATCCAATATCATACAACGTCCACCCAAACTCATATAGCATCCAATTTTACACAAAACATAGTTTATATGAGTTCGGTTTACAATCCTTTATACAATATTACATGTCCAAAAACTAAATTACACATTTATTTTACAAAAACGTAATTTAAAGCCACAATTCGACTATCTTCATCAATGAGGGCCCAAGTGAGAGCCATCCACCGGCGCTTGTCCCGCACCTAAAATGTTGTCCCCATAAAGGGTGAGCCACACTCAACAGGGTATCTCCTAAAGAGGCTACTCCCTAACCTAGATGCACATGAAATTCTCACATACAATTCAACAATCAAATAAAAATTTATTCAAGAACATACAACTTCAAGAATGAATGTCAAAATACCATGCTATGTTATGAAGTGAGACTCACACATGCAATGTAACCCGAGCCTTCACCGGCTCCCATAATACATGCAATGTCTTGCATATGTATCTAGCATTCCAAGCTTCCACCAATGATGTTACACATCCAATAACCATTTATAAATTTCGAGTCTTTCTTGGGCATTTATAGAATTTCACTAACGGCTCCATGATTAGCACGAAAACATGACATTTATTTATGCTAATATGCCTTTTATACTTGCTTTTGACATGAAATTGGGAAAAATGCATTTAATCTTCGTTTTGATGGAGTTTTGTGTGAATGTAGGAAAAATGGCGTAAATGAGATGAGTTAAACCCTCATTGAAGTGTTTGAAGTCAATGAAGAGGAGGGGTAGCTTAAAGGAAGGTTTGGAGGGGGAAGAAACCAAGAAAATTCAAATTGGTTGAAAACCTTCCGGAAGGTATTGACTTGGATTTCTTTTTCACTGCCAAAACCTTTTGGAAGGTTTTGCCTACTGGAATGAAACCTTCCGGAAGGTTATGCAAAAACATCCGGAAAGTTACTGTCGACCTTCCGAAAGGTTTTGCCAAAATTGCCCAGACAACCTACAACTCAACTCTGCAACTTGGGGGCCCCATTACACTTCTCCAACTAATCCCCTGACATCCCGTACACATCCACAGGCCTCCCCTCACCTTTACTTATCTTTGGAAGGTCTTGGCATTAATAAGGAGGAGAGAGAAGAAGCATGGAAAAAGGAAATGTCTTACCTGCACCAACTCATCCCTTTCAGCTCCTATGATGGGAAGGACATCACACAAGCTTGGGCGACACTCCATGGACCTTTTTGGAAGCAAAAGATTCTATTATTGGACATTATGGAATATACATTGTAATATATAGAGAGAGAGTCCAAGGTAGAAGATGAATAGTGCTAGAGAGAGATGTTGATATTTTTTCATTTTCTTCCATACATTGTCTTTGAATCTCTGTAAGAACCTTGTAAGCTTCATTTTCATGTCTTTAACGCTATTCATTGCAAGTTTATTTCAAGTTTAATACTTCATTTTAGCTTTCACCATTAATGCTTTCAAGTTCTTCAATTTCAAGCTTTAAGATGGGTATTAAATGCACTCTCTTATAGTTACGTTTTTTTTGCATTAACTTAGCGTCAATTTTCATTTCTCTACAATGTCTTTCCATTACATAATTGTTTTTGACTCCACTTTGAGTAGCTAAGTTTTTAAGTTGGCTAATCCAAAAGAGACCTCCTCTTGGGTATGTTATTTCAACTCATCTTCTTTCCTCCTCTTGGTGTACGATGGTTCGATTTGACTAGGTTGGGTGTGAATGTGGTTGTGAGTCTTTGATATCTTGTAGACTTGTCATGGGTTATGCTTGGATCCTCATTTTCTTCTCGTCCCTAGCTTCCTACAAATCAATTTAACATCTATGCAGCATTAGAGGAAGGTTTCAAGTTGACTTGACATTCCCATTGGAGTGAACCCTTTGGATTAGCCAACACTTGTTTTCCATTACAATTCCATCAAGACACAAACAAACTAAACTCAAACAACAAAAGAATTTTTACACCTTTTCTTTGACCAAAATCACTTTCAACATAATTCACCTCCTTCCCTAAGGATAAGATCTTGGAACACGATTTCCAAGTAAAATACGACACAAAAGTCTCTCTATGCTTGGAGAGCATTTTTGTTCACTCACACACAAACATTTTACACTTCATTCCACCATTATTCTGTTTTCCCATTTCTTGCATCATTCTGAGGGAAAGNCAAGTTGACTTGACATTCCCATTGGAGTGAACCCTTTGGATTAGCCAACACTTGTTTTCCATTACAATTCCATCAAGACACAAACAAACTAAACTCAAACAACAAAAGAATTTTTACACCTTTTCTTTGACCAAAATCACTTTCAACATAATTCACCTCCTTCCCTAAGGATAAGATCTTGGAACACGATTTCCAAGTAAAATATGACACAAAAGTCTCTCTATGCTTGGAGAGCATTTTTGTTCACTCACACACACACATTTTACACTTCATTCCACCATTATTCTGCTTTCCCATTTCTTGCATCATTCTGAGGGAAAATGACACTTCCCCATTCCTATAAGCCATACACACCTAGGAATGATGTCCGAAGATTAGGGAATAGAATGGAAATCATCAAGCATTTTTGGCGCTGTTGCCAGGGAAGGCAAGTGTTGAATTGAGAAGGTGATTTTCTGACAATGGAGGTAAGTCCTGCAATGTTCATCATAGGTTGAGGTATGTTGATCCTTGTATATACTTTTGTTGTTACATTTTTATTTGTAGATAGTTTTGTTATATGTGGGGACAGGATGAGCAAAACTGACTAGTTAGACAACACTTGGGCTCCAATATGAACATTGACCAAGACCCACCCAAGGATGTGGGTGATAATTTTGAGAATATAGGTGCCAATCCAAACATGCAAAGGGGTGGGGGAGGACAAGAACCTAGAATGCCCAATCCACGAATGCAATTTCCCCCTCCCATGAATGAAGGGAACAACATCTACATTGTGCCTCCAGTGAGGTCAATGAGGAATTTCCTTCAACCAACACGAAGCACCATACCCTCATGTATCCTCTTGGTCCAAGCTCACCTCTTCCTAGTTAAGCTGGGGATGTTGCAACCACTTCCCACATTCCATAGAATTGNCGAAGCACCATACCCTCATGTATCCTCTTGGTCCAAGCTCACCTCTTCCTAGTTAAGTTGGGGATGTTGCAACTACTTCCCACATTCCATAGAATTGAGAAGAAGAAACCCTATTTGCATATAAAGGATTTCAAGAAAATAGTTGCTACCTTCCTCACCAATCATGGTATGAAAGACATAGCTAGGCTGAAATTGTTTCCCTTTTTCCTGAGAGATAAGGCAAAAACATGGCTTAATTCCTTGAGACTTCGATCCATAACATCTTGGAACCAAATGCTCTCTGAGTTTTTAAACAAATTTTTTTCGATTCACAAAACCACTGCTCTAAAAAAATAAATTCAAAACTTCTTGGAGAAGTCCAATGAGCAATTCTACCAATGTTGGAATTGGTACAAGGAAATGCTATAATCCATTCCACACCATGGCTTTGAACCATGGTAATTGGTGAGTTTCTTCTATGAAGGAATCATATGGGGCCATCGATAGTTTATCGACATGATGTGTCATAGAGAGTTTTTAAACAAAGACCCCGATGAGACCTTAGATTACTTTGATATATTGGTACAAAATGCACAATCATGAGACATTATAGATCCCACCGATGTACCAAGGTCTTCTCCTCAAGGGAGTAGTTAAACTCATGGGGGTGGAATTTATGATTTGAGAGATCGGGAAGTCTTGCTTTTCAAAATTGCTAAACTGTCAAGGAAAATAGAGAGTCTTAAATTCAATAGGAGACACGAGATGTCCAATGTTTCAAAGATCGATGAGTTTTGCTCAATTTGTGAGAATGTGGAGAATTCGGTGTCGGAGTGCCCTAACATTCTGGCACTTAAGGAAGTGTATCATGAGCAAGTCCATGCATTCAATCAAGCGAGGCAATCATACTCCCCTCATTCAAACATGTATAATTCGGGTTAGAGTAATCACCCAAACTTTAGTTGGAGAAATGATTACCCTACTCCTCATAGTTCAAATGCATACACACCTCCTGTGCCTCCTAGGCAAAATCAATTTCAATCCCAAGGTCAAGCATCTAGCTCTCAATACCCCCAGTTTAATCAGCAAGGGTATTCAACAAAACCTGTCTCCACAGAATTTCTCCCAAGGTCCACCTCCACAAAAATTCAATCAACAAGGACCATCCAACTCATCCACATACCTGCCTCCTCACAAAAGGAGTTTGGAGGATATACTTCATTCCTTCATTCAAAACCAAGCTACCATCANAATGCACAATCATGAGACATTACAGATCCCACCGATGTACCAAGGTCTTCTCCTCAAGGGAGTAGTTAAACTCATGGGGGTGGAATTTATGATTTGAGAGATTGGGAAGTCTTGCTTTTCAAAATTGCTAAACTGTCAAGGAAAATAGAGAGTCTTAAATTCAATAGGAGACACGAGATGTCCAATGTTTCAAAGATCGATGAGTTTTGCTCAATTTGTGAGAATGTGGAGAATTCGGTGTCGGAGTGCCCTAACATTCTGGCACTTAAGGAAGTGTATCATGAGCAAGTCCATGCATTCAATCAAGCGAGGCAATCATACTCCCCTCATTCAAACATGTATAATTCGGGTTAGAGTAATCACCCAAACTTTAGTTGGAGAAATGATTACCCTACTCCTCATAGTTCAAATGCATACACACCTCCTGTGCCTCCTAGGCAAAATCAATTTCAATCCCAAGGTCAAGCATCTAGCTCTCAATACCCCCAGTTTAATCAGCAAGGGTATTCAACAAAACCTGTCTCCACAGAATTTCTCCCAAGGTCCACCTCCACAAAAATTCAATCAACAAGGACCATCCAACTCATCCACATACCAGCCTCCTCACAAAAGGAGTTTGGAGGATATACTTCATTCCTTCATTCAAAGCCAAGCTACCATCTACAATCAAAATGCCACAGCTTTTAATGACATTCAGACCCAACTCACAAAAATTACCAATCACGTAGGGCTATGACAACAAGAGAAGGGGAAATTTCTCGCTCAACCCCAAGAGAACCCCAAGGGCCAACATGTGATTGAGTCATCCAAGCCCACCAAAGAGAGTTATGAGTAACTTAAGATAGTCACCACCCTTCGAAGTGGCAAGGAAATTGATAAGACCATTGTGTCAAAGGTCTCACCCAAGGCCACATTGCCAATAGAAAACGAGACCAAGGGTGACACCGAGGGGGGTGAGGTAAGTGATGAGGTAGGTGAGAAAGAAAAATTGGTTGATGATAATGTCCTTGTTTCCCCCATTCCTTGTCCTTTTCCCCATAGCTTGAAGCTACCTATTAAGGTGGCTAATTATTCTAATATCATTGAAATGTTCAAGTAGGTGAAAATAAATATTCCACTCCTTGACANTAAGTGATGAGGTAGGTGAGAAAGAAAAATTGGTTGATGATAATGTCCTTGTTTCCCCCATTCCTTGTCCTTTTCCCCATAGCTTGAAGCTACCTACTAAGGTGGCTAATTATTCTAATATCATTGAAATGTTCAAGTAGGTGAAAATAAATATTCCACTCCTTGACGCGATAAAGCAAATTCCTTCTTATGCAAAGATCTTGAAAGACTTATGTATGGTGAAGAGGAGGCTTAATGT
Source organism: Ilex paraguariensis (assembly GCA_963454935.2). Lineage (NCBI taxonomy): Eukaryota > Viridiplantae > Streptophyta > Magnoliopsida > Aquifoliales > Aquifoliaceae > Ilex > Ilex paraguariensis. Next base: position 37,479 of record CAUOFW020000947.1, on the reverse strand, counting down.
CCACAAGAAAACATTTCTCATCGAGCAAGTGAGATCAATTTTGAGGACAAACACTCCTCCAAAGTTTAAAGACCCCCGCTACCCCATCATTGCCATAACAATCAGGAATTGCTAGGTGGAGCAAGCTCTCCTTGATTTGGGGGCCTAGTGTGAACCTCCTTCCATACTCGGTGTACCAACAACTTTATCTCGAGGAATTAAAGCCTACTCCAATCATGTTTCAATTGGTGGACCGTAGTGTTCGAACACTGAGAGGAGTAGTTGAGGATGTTTTAGTGCATGCTGATAAATTTTACTTTCTTGTTGATTTTATTGTGCTTGACACTCACTCGGTTACAAATCTTAGCTCCCAAAATCCTGTAATACTTTATAGACCTTTTCTTGCCACATCTAATCCTGTGATTAATTACAAGAACATTTTATGAAGCTAGCATTTGGGAACATGACTATGGATTTCAATGTGTTCAACTTGTCCAAGCAACCGGGAGATGATGAAGAGGCGCATGAAGTCAATAGGATTGATACCTTAGCAGAAGAACACTTAGGACATTTAGGCATGCTAAAGTTGGAAGAAGAGGAGAATGTTGAGTTAGAAGAAGTTGATGAGCAAGAGGAATTAGAGATTTTGAAAGGGGTGGAAACGTGGATCCCTACATTTGAAAAGCTCCCACACCAAGACAAGAAGATTTTTCCATCAAATGAGAAAAAGCCCAATTCGGAATTGAAAACACAACCATCCCATTTGAAGTATGCATATCTTGGGGAGGACAAGACCTTGCCAGTGGTGATTAGCTCAGCCTTAAATGCAAAGCAAGAAGATCTCTTAAAAGTGTTGAGAAGGCATAAATGGGTGATTGGTTGGACAATTGCCAACATCAAGGGGATAAGCCCCCTCATTTGCACCCATCATAATTATCTTGAAGAGGACTCCAAACCGTCTTGACAACTACAAAGAAGGTTGAACCCAATTATAAAGGAAGTGGTGAGGGATGAGGTGTTAAAGCTACTTGACGTGGGCATCATCTTTCTAATTGCCGATAGTAAATGGGTTATTCCTATGGAAGTAGTTCCCAAGAAGTCGGGAGTCACCGTGGTGGCAAATGAGGATAATGAGCTTATTCCAACAAAGGTGATCACTAGATGGAGAGTGTGCATTGACTACCGTAAGCTCAACTTATGCACAAGGAAAGACCATTTCCTATTGCCATTCCTCGACCAAGTATTGGAAAGAGTAGTGGGGCATCTTTTTTATTGCTTCTTAGATGGGTACTCTAGATACAATCAAATCGAGATTACAATGAAAGATCAAGAGAAGACCACATTCACTTGTCCCTATGGTACTTTTGCCTACTGTCGTATGCCTTTCGGGCTATGTAATGCCCTAGGAACTTTTCAATGTTGCATGATAGGAATTTTCAGTGATATTGTGGAGAGGATAGTGGAGGTTTTTATGGATGATTTTTTAGTGTTTGGGGATTCATTTGAAGGATGTTTGGGAAATTTGAAGAAAGGTTTAGAGAGATACGAGGAAAAGAATTTAGTCGTCAATTGGAAAAAGTGTCACTTCATGGTGACAGAGGGAATTATTCTCGGCCATATAGTTTCGGCAAAGGGTATCAAAGTTGACAAATAAATGTGGAGGCCATCTCCAACCTCCCTATGCCGAGAGTTGTTAAGGATATCAGGTCATTTCTAGGCCATGCTAGTTTTTACCATCACTTTATTAAAAATTTTAGTGCATTGGCCCGAACTTTGACCAATTTATTGTCTAAGGATGTCCCATTCGAGTGGTCGGATAATTGTGATGCATCTTTTACAAAACTCAAAAGCCTGCTTACCACACCTTCAATTATGAGACCACCCAAGTGGGATTTACCTTTTGAGCTTATGTGCAACGCAAGTGATTATGCAGTCAGTGCAGTGCTCGATCAAAGGGAGGATAAGAGGCCATATGTAATATACTATGCTAGCAAAACCCTTAATAAAGCTCAAATGAACTATACCACCACAGAAAAGGAATTGCTAGCAGTAGTATTTGCATTAGATAAATTTGTTTCTTACATTATTGGTTCATCGATAGTAGTCTATACTGATCACTCTGCTTTGAAATATTTTTTTTCTAACCAGGATGCCAAATCGAGACTTATCAAGTGGATCCTCCTACTCCAAGAGTTCAATCTAACAATCAAAGACAAGAAGGGAGTGGAGAACTTGGTGGTGGATTATTTATCTTGACTGGTGGTGCAAGAGGCCGATGTGCACATTCCTATCCCACCTTTCTTCCTTGATGAACAACTGCTTTCAATTCATTCTATTTGTCCATGGTATGCTGACATATGTAACTATCTTATAACAAGAAAAATACCACCGCAGTGGAGCCTAGAGGATCGAAGATGATTTATGGCAAATGTAAAGTACTTCTACTTCAACAACCCGTACCTGTTCAAGTACTACCCTAACCAAGTCATGCAGAGATGCATACCAAAAAGTGAACAATGGGATGTCCTTGCATTTTGCCATTCAGAGGCATGCATTGCCACTTCTCTCCTAAGAAAACTTTGGCAAAAATCCTACAGTCAGGTTTTTACTGGCCCTCTCTGATAAAGGACTGTATTTCATTTTGTAAAGAGTGTGATAGATGCCAATGTTTGGGTAGTGTGGCCCGAAGGAACATGATACCCCTCTCCCCTGTACTTGTCATATAAATATTTAATTGTTGGGGCATCGACTTCATGGGTCCCTTCCCTATGTTGTTTGACTATCTATACATTCTCCTGGCAGTAGACTACGTGTCCAAATGGATGAAGGCTATCCTAACCATGACTAATGACCGTAGGGTCATGGTCAAATTCCTGAAAGAGAACATCTTTTCGGGGTTTGGGATGCCTCGTGCAATGATAAGCGATGGTGGATCACATTTCTACAAAAGGCCATTTGCGTCTTTGATGCACAAATATGGTGCCACACATAAGGTATCCACCGTGTACCAACCACAGATCAATGACCAAACCTAGTTGGCCAATAGTGAGATTAAGAATATCTTGGAAAAGACGATGAACCCAAATAGGAAAGATTGGTCATGTAGACTAATTGATGCACTATGGGCTTACCGTACTGCCTACAAGACTATTTTAGGCATGTCTCCCTACCGGCTCGTCTATGAAAATGCTTGCCATTTGCTAGTTGAGATGGAACACAAGGCCTATTGGGCCATAAAGACTTTAAATTTCAACTTGAGAATGGCTGGAGAGCATAGGAATCTAGAATTGAATGAGTTGGAAGAGATTCGAAGAGATGCGTGTGAGAGCTCCAAAATTTCAAAAGAGCGGACTAAGATCTTTCATGACAAATTCATTGTACGTAAGTCATTCGAGCCCAGCCAAAAAGTGTTTTTATATAACTCTCATTTTTCAATTTTTCAAGGTAAACTCCGATCCTATTGAGATGACCCCTATCTTGTCAAGGTGGCCTACCCAAATGGAGCTGTGGAAGTCACAAACCCTAAAAATGGCCAAACATTCACGGTCAATGGCCAAAGACTTAAGCCATTTTTTGAGGGTTTTGAAGGACAAGGAGTGGATGAGGACTTGACGGATTCGGTTTACTTGGACCTATTGGATGATTGAGTTTTCGTATCGTTTTAGTGTACAGTTATTTTTTCACTTCTTTTAGTTGTTTATGCTTACTCACTTTAAATTCATGTATAGTGTTGTTTCTTAGTTACAAGCATTGGTGTTTTTGGAAAAAGCTTAGTTGTGAGGTGTTCTCTAACCCTACTCATCATTTTACAATCTTTCATTGCATGNTTTTCACTTCTTTTAGTTGTTTATGCTTACTCACTTTAAATTCATGTATAGTGTTGTTTCTTAGTTACAAGCATTGGTGTTTTTGGAAAAAGCTTAGTTGCGAGGTGTTCTCTAACCCTACTCATCATTTTACAATCTTTCATTGCATGTCGTATCTTTTTTTTTATTGCATTGAGGACAATGCATGAAACAAGTTGGGGGTGAGGTGCACCATTTGTATGATACATCAATATTTGTGAAAATTTTCCTTGATAATGTCTATTTTTATGGTGAAAATTCACCTTTCACATACATATAGATTCTCGTTAACAACAGTGCAAATGATGTGAAAAAAATGAAAATTTTGTGAAAATATCTTAATGTTGATCNAGGACAATGCATGAAACAAGTTGGGGGTGAGGTGCACCATTTGTATGATACACCAATATTTGTGAAAATTTTCCTTGATAATGTCTATTTTTACGGTGAAAATTCACCTTTCACATACATATAGATTCTCGTTAACAACAGTGCAAATGATGTGAAAAAAATGAAAATTTTTGTGAAAATATCTGAATGTTGATTNGGTGAAAATTCACCTTTCACATACATATAGATTCTCGTTAACAACAGTGCAAATGATGTGAAAAAAATGAAAATTTTGTGAAAATATCTTAATGTTGATCTGTATTCCCTTATTAAGAGTGTTATGAGTTGGGAGATATGTCGATTGTTGCCTGGAGTCTTGAATACATGAGCACACTATGAGGTTCATCCTATGCTTGAGTATCACATATGAGTTTGCTTTTAAACTCAACTATTCTGGGACCTTGAACTTGTTATTTTGGCAATTTATGGGTTGAGTTCACATTTTAGGGCTTGACATGAATAGTAGAGATAAGTAAAAACCCATGAGAGCTTTAGTGCCATTTCTTGTTGGAGGGGACTTACATTTACTCATGGAACAATTCTTTAATTTCAAATTTGTTCAATAGTCTCATTATGCTTGTTTTGGTTAGGTGCATTTGTGTAGTGATTGACTTGTCTTGAAATGCATAATGCCCCCCCATGCTTATCTAGAGGTGATTTTAGGCCCTTTTTTAAATATTTCGAGCCTTTGCCTTCTTCTTGAAAAAATATTATCCCTAGTGCCGTGATTGAGCTTTTATTGAAATTCATTTCTATGCCACACATTAGACCAAGCCAGAGAAATATTAAATATCTACCTTACCATGGTTGTTCCTAGATTTGAATATAAATGATCAAAAAAAGAGAAGGATGTATGGTGTGGAAATGCAAACAAAGGGATAAAAGATGTGAAACTCAATGAGTTCAATGGAAAAAGAATGAAAATCCAAAAAAAGGAAGAAAAGGGGTGAAAAGAAGAAAAGAATGATCAAAAGAAGAGGAAAATGTTAAGGAAAAGAAAGAAAAGAAACAAAGAGTGTGGTGATGGTGCAAAGAATGAAAATCCCATGAAAAGGGAGACGTTTTTGAAATAAAAGTCATTCACTCGGAACAACCTTTTTTGTTTCTCTATATCCTTCATTTCATTTCCCTCAATATCACCCCAAAGGCCCCATTATAATCCTTGAAGTCCTAATTGATCTAGAGAAGCATGGGGATGCACACTTTTAAAGAGAAAGAGAAGTTAATTTGCTACATAGTGCCCTAGCATTTCTTTCATGAGATTATGCCAAGGTTGTTTCACTTTCATGCATAAGCTTCATTTTTGGATTATATGTGAGCATATGTTGTTTTGTGCACAAGATTCCTTCTCAGATATACACATGAAGTGCATGCCAGGATAACATATGTGTGATTCATTGTTGAGAGACACCCTTGGTGAGGTTACATCAAAGCTTAGTTTGGATAGCCAAAGAGAATGTGAATTCCATTGTGTAAATGCTTAAATTACTTGTGCGTTGCACACACACACGAGTTTGAAAGGAAATGTGTAGGTGCATAGTTTGGACTTGCATTTAAAGCCATAGTGTTGCTCATCTGTGCTTGGTTCGATCAGTCGATCGATGTATTAGGTAGCTCTTTACTTAAAGGATGGGGGAATATGACTCAACTTTTGATATTTGTATAGGTTTAGGAATGCCCTTGTTATTTGAACTCGTGCTTTTCATTTTGGGTGTTTATTTTGGTAGTTTAAATTAGAAATCCATGATTTGTGCTCTGAAAAGATAAAAATCTTAATTCATATTGCAATTTTGGAATTGACTTCAGGCATGATCATTCAATTGTGGTTAATCATCGTGGTTCAAGTATTTGGTAGGTTAGATGTCTTAGAAAATGTGTTGAAATATTTTGGAGTTGAGGATGTTTGGAATGGATGAGAATTTTTGAACAAAGGATTGGTTTTGTAGCAAAGGTAAAACCTTCTGGAAGGTTTTGCCCTGAAACCTAAAAATGAGGGTTTTAAGTTAGATTTTTTTTGAAAAACTTTTCACTTTTCCCCTAAATCAAAGCATCCCAGTCCCTCTCCTCTTCTCCTACCCTCTTCTAACCTTCAAATTACTTCCCCCAAATCTCAAAATTCTTACTTTCTCTTGATTAGGGTTCAATTTTAGGGTGTTTTACCTGAAAATACCAAGTGTTCTTCAAGCAAACCCTAGAATTCCATTTCTCCTAAATTTCTAAAATCCTCTTTGATCTTCTTCAATTTTCTCAAATTTTTTGTGATGACTCATACAAATGTGATGTCTATGGAGATTCTTGAGACCTTTGAGAGTTTATGGAGGATGTTTTTGTTGGTTCTTGGTTTGGGGGCATTGTTGATGCACATGGCCCGTACCAAGAGCACTAGCCCCAGGTCTCCTCCACCCCCACTAGCTCTACTTCCTAGAAGAGGTCCAGGGAGGGTCCTAGCTCCCAAGGTAGGGCAGAGCGGAGGACGAAGGCGAGACATGACGCCTAGAGGTAAAGGATTGAGGAGAAGGGTGTGACTTGTGGGCGATACGTGGATAAAGCTTCCCTTGGACCGAGGGATGAGGCGGTGAAAATTATTGAACAACGGGGGTTGAAGTAGCAGTTTGAGGAGGTCAAGGGGTATAACTTGGGGATGTGTTGGTATTTTTACCAAAAGTTAGTGGTTTTTGGTGATAATGGAAGTAGGCTAAGAACAAATATAAGGTGCAAAACATTTGAGGTGACCCCTGACACAATAGCTACAACGATGGGCTATGAGAGACCTCCCCCGACCATCCCGATCTACCCACACAATGTGGAAGGGGGTAGGACTCTCAGAGATTACATGACCCTCACCTATGGGGTCTCGACCACGTTCATGGGAACAACGTTGGTCAAAGGCCTCAACCATGTATGTGGGGTTATGAATAAGGTCCTCCATTATAACTTGATGCCCCGGGGTTCGGAGAAGAACCCGAACATTGAGAAGTTGGCGCTACTTCATGCTTTTATGATGGGAGTTGCCATTGACATGGCGTATTTCATTTGGTTAGAGATACAAGAGTTTGCCCATGCTGCAAAGCCGAAGGCAAATCTCCCTTTTGGCAACCTAGTCACTTGTCTCTGTGACCTGGCTAGTGTAAAATACTATGCCCACGATACAATGCTCCCCCCCGAGACTAAAGCTATAGGGAAGTCTAGCAGTCAGAAGAAGGCTGCCAAGACTACGGGGGAGAGAGCTAGGGCTAGGGTGCTAAATTATTCTGAGGCTAGGCCTTCTTCATCAACACCAACACTAGCACCTACTCCAGCCCTTGCCCGTACCATGCCTCAACGCTTGGATGCATTAGAGTCCTCTATGCACAGCCTGACGATCATAGTTACGAGGCTTTTTAAGCATACATTCCCGGGTGAGCCTATCCCCAGGGGACCACATTTTGAATCAAGTCAAGTTTTTGGCGCTGTTGCCAGAGAACCAGAAAAGGTGTTTTACAGTAAAAGGTAAAAAGACCTCACTTTTTGTGTATAAATTTGCTTTACTGTGTATAAAGTTTTTTTAATTACTTTTATGTCTGAAAATGTTCCGCACAATTAAAATTTGCCAACAGAATCTTCTGGTTCTTTGAATCAATCTAAACCACTTTCACCTAGATCAGTAGTAGACTCTTGTGAAAGTAAAATGGAGAATGGTGAGAGACGAGAAGAAATTCCAGTGAGAGAAGGGGAAGTGCCTAACATTTGAACTCTGACGGATTGCTTAAATCCCACAAGAAATAGTGTCCCCTCTTGTTTTATCTTTCCTGAAGATGCACCTCCCTTTACTGTAAAGACGGGGACAGTTCAACTATTCTCCCAATGCTGTGGACTCGAAACAGAAAATCCATATCTACACATAAAAGATTTTGAAGAAGTATGTGAAACTTTTCAAGACAATTCTGAACTGGCCAAGATGAAACTTTTTCCTTTTTCCTTAAGGGATAAAGCTAAAAAATGGCTAAATTCTTTAAAATCTCTTTCAATACCTAACTGGCAGGCACTACATAATGAATTTTTCAGAAATTGTTTTCCTCTACACAGCACTAATGCACTTAAAATACAAATCATGAACTTTTCGATTAAAGAAGGGGAAACTTTTTACCAAATCTAGGAAAGATTCAAAGATCTTCTCCAGTCCTGCCCAAACCATACTTTTGAGAATTAGACTTTGGTATGATTTTTCTATGACTCCTTGCCCAGTAGATTACATCAGTTTGTCGAAATGATGGCTCAAGGAGAGTTTATGGGAAAAATTCCGAAGGAGGCATTCGATTTCTTTGACAACATATCTAACAGTTCTCAGATGTGGGACTCCGCCTCTCCTACCATTATTGAAGCCAAACCATCTACTTCCCAAAGGGGTAAGTATGTCTTGAGAGATGACGAAGACCAAAGAGCAAAAATGTCCACCCTGTCTCAAAAGCTTGAAGCTTTAGAGATAAAAAGGTTCATCAAGTTAATGTTAGCTCTCCCATAGAACAAGTGTGTGGAATCTGTGCGCTGACAGGACACCCTACTGGGGAATGTCCTACCATTCCGGCATTCAAGGAGGTTCTGTTGGAACAAACAAATCTTGTCTCCAACTTCAACAAGCCTTACTCCAACACATATTCTGAAACATATAATCCAGGGTGGCGGAACCACCCAAAATTTAGTTGGAGAAACACACAGCCAACTCCTATGAACCAACAACAAGGTTTGCACCCACCACCTCAAGGACCTCTTGCATACCAACCATACCAACCACCACAAAAGAGGAATCTTAAGGATACACTAAATTAGTTCATGCATAGTCAAATGAACTACAACAATAGTTCAACACAGACTTTTACTAATTTCAAAATATAGACCACTCAATCTTTCGAGGATCTTAAAAGCCACATCCAAAAATTGACGCAATCCATGACAACACATGAGAAGGGCAAATTTTCTGCCCAACCAAAACCACCACAAGGCCAATTTCAGGTGAAAAATCCCGTAATCATGGAAACTCCACGAGCCCAAGCCCAAGTTGTCACTACACTAAGAAGTGGCAAGGTGATTGACAAGACTATCAAAGACATGCTACTTCCAAAACCAAAACCTAAGTCTATCCCAATCAATCCACTAATTGAAACTAAAACAATTAAGCCTAAATATGAGAAAGAAGACGAACCCGAGCCCATGATTAAACAAGAACCAAAGCCATAAAGGGAAGAAGAACCCTCGTGTTCTATGACTTGCTTGATTCAGCTACTCTTCTAAGCCAGAATGCCAAGAAAGACTTGTGCACAGTTAAGAGAAGCCAGAATGTTCAAAAAAGAGCATTCCTGACAGAACATGCCAGTGTCTTGTTTCAACACAAAACCCCTCCAAAATACAAAGATCCAAGGTGTCCGACTGTGTCCTGTGTTATTAGAAATTTCAGAATCCAACAAGCACTGTTAGACCTTGGAGCAAGTGTCAATTTACTCCCATTTTCTGTTTACCAGCAGTTGGGTCTGGGAGAACTCAAACCCACAAGTGTCACACTTCAGTTGGCAGATACATCTGTCAAAATTCCTAGGGGTATTGTTGAAGATGTACTTGTCCAAGTGGACAACTTTGTGTTCCCTGTTGACTTCATCGTCCTTGATATTTAGCTAGCAAAATATTTAGAGAACCCAATTCCCGTTATTCTTTGTCGGCCCTTCCTAGCAACTTTAAATGCACTAATCAATTGCAGGAATGGGGTCATGAAATTAACCTTTGGGAATATGACTCTTGAGCTAAATATATTCAATGTTGCCAAACACATAGGAGAAGACAAAGAGGAAAGAGAAATAAATTCCATTGAGTCTTTGGTTCAAGACCATCTGAATAACACATTCAATGAAAATTCCACTAAACTTTTTTTGTTAGAATTCATCACATCTGAAACAACAGATGATGATCCAAAGAATTGCCCGACTCATGTTGTTGATACATGGACCCCCAAATTCGAGGAACTTTCGCCAAGTGACACAAAGCCACACTCATCCAACGTCAAGCCACCAAAGCCTGAATTAAAACCTCTCCCATCTGACCTCAAATATGCATTTCTAGGAGAGAACGAGTCGTACCCAGTGGTAATTTTATCTAAACTCATAGACTTGCAAAAGTCTAAACTGATTGAAGTTCTTAAAAACCACAAAAGCACCATTGGGTGGACCATCGCTGATTTGAAAGGTATAAGCCCATTAATCTATAATCATGATATATACCGGGAAGAGGATTCAAAACCCTCTCATCAAATGCAGTGACGATTGAACCCTCACATAAAGGAAGTTGTGAAAATGGAGGTGCTTAAACTCTTAGATGCAGGGATAATCTTTCCCATCTCCAATAGTAAATGGGTTAGCCCAACCCAAGTTATGCCCAAAAAGTTTGTACCAATTAGAGTCATCACAAGATGGCGGACGTGTATTGACTACCGAAAGCTCAATTTGGTGACTAGAAAAGACCATTTCCCTGTTCCTTTTCTGAACCAGGTTCTAGAAAGAATTGTAGGCCATGAATTTTACTGTTTCCTGAATGCCTATTCCGGGTACAATCAAATTGAGATAACACTCAATGATCAGGATAAAACCATATTTACATGCCCCTTTGGCACTTTTGCATTCAAAAGGATTCCATTCGGGCTTTGTAATGCTCCTGAAATATTCCAAAAATGCATGCTGAGTCTGTTCAGTGACATGGTCAAAAATGTTTTGTAAGTATTCATGGATGACTTCTCTGTTTATAGTGACTCATTTTATTTGTGTCTGGCCAACCTAGAAAAAGTATTAATAAGGTGTAAAAAGACCAATTTGGTCCTTAATTGGGAAAAATGCCATTTCTTAGGTCAGATTGTGTCATCGGAGGGCGTAAAAGTTGACAAGGCCAAAATAGATCTGATTGGGAACTTGCCTGCTCCCAAGACTGTAAAGGTTGTCCGATCATTTCTAGGACATACAGGATTTTACAGGAGATTCATAAAAGATTTCAATACCATAGGAAAACCCATGTGTCATCTCCTGAGTCAAGACGTAATCTTTGATTGGAGTGAAATGTGCTAAAAAGCTTTTGACAAGCTTAAAGGCATGTTAATTTCCGCCCCAATAATGCAATCCCCTGACTGGACTTACCCTTTGAGCTAATGTGTGATGTAAGTGACTATATTGTAGGTGTTGTGTTGGGACAAAGAAAAGATAAGAAACCACATGTGATTTACTATGCAAGTAAAACTTTGAATGATGCTCAAATGAATTATTCAACAACTGAAAAAGAATTATTTGGGGTAGTGTTTGCTTTGGAAAAATTTCATCCTTATCTTGTTGGTTCTTCTGTTACTGTGTTCATTGACCATGCAACATTAAAATTTCTGCTCACAAAAAAGGATGCCAAACCAAGGCTCTTGTGATGGATACTCTTACTTCAAGAGTTTGACCTGGTCTTTAAGGACAAAAAAGGTGTCGAGAATGTGGTGGCAGACCATCTGTCTAGATTAACTTATGAATTTCATGAAGATGGACTACAGTGCGAATTTTACTGGCCCACACTTTTCAAAGATGTCCATGCCTTTTGTTTAATTTGCGATAGATGTCAAAGGTTGGAAAATATTTCGAAGAGAAACATGATGCCTTTAAACCTTATTCTAATAATTAAAATTTTTGACTGTTGGGACATCGATTTTATGAGACATTTCCCCCTCCTTTGGCTATCTATACATTTTAGTAGCCGTTGCTTATGCATCCAAATGGGTTGAGCTAATTTCATGCCAAAATAATGATCATCAAACGGTGATCAAGTTCTTAAAAGAAAATATTTTATCCCGGTTTGGAATCCCAAAATTCATCATAAGTGATAGGGGTGCTCATTTTTGCAATCGACCTTTCTGGAATCTAATGTAAAAATATTTGATTTTTCATAAAATTGAAACCCCATACCATCCACAAACTAGTGGACAAGCTGAATTGGTTAATCGGGAGATCAAATTAATTTTAAAAAAATGGTAAATCCAAACCACAAAGATTGGTCGTCAAGACTAACTGATGCACTCTGGGCGTATCGTACTGCTTTTAAAATAATTTTTGGCATGTCTCCTTACCGATTAGTCTATGGAAAGTCTTGTCACCTACCTGTGGAATTGGAACATAGGGCATACTGGGCTATTAAGGCAATGAACTTTGACATGGACAAAGTGGGGACTAGCAAGAAAACTTCAAATTAATGAATTGGAGGAACTGAGAAATGAAGCATATGAAAATGCTAAGATTGCAAAATCCAGGATGAAAATTTTTCATGACAAGAACATAGTGCAGAAGTCTTTTGAACCTGATCAAAAATTTTTGCTTTTCAATTCAAGACTCCGCCTTTTTCCTAGTAAGTTGATGTCAAGATGGACTGGACCATACATTGTCAAAAAAGTGTTTGAACATGGGGCAGTGGAAGTGGAGAACCCATTGAACAGTAATATCTTTACCGTTAATGGTCAGCGAGTGAAACCCTTTGTGGAGGACTTTGTCAAAAATGTGGATACCATTCTTTTAATGGATCTAGAATATCGCTTCGAGAAAAGTGCCTGTCGACACAAAAAGGGGCCGGGTCAGGGAAAACCCGGTCTAACCCGAACCACACCTCCGCCTTTATAAGGTCCCCACCCCCTTTTCCTTTCTTTCCATGCACTTCTGTCCCTTTCCCCTTTCTTTTTTTTTCTTCTTCTTCTTCTTCTTCTTCGCTGTTCGCGATCTTTTGGAACCACTACCCTTCTCCCAAAAACACAATGACCATACTACCCGAAGACCCAGTCCTCTGCCTCATGATATGCATGTGTTTGCTTTATTTATACATGACTCTTCTTCTTCTGTCTGCATTCAGAATCAAGGGTTTTCATCCTAGAGAAAACCTAGATCTAAAACAAGATGTTTGATTTTCTATTTTACTTGTAGGTTTCGGCTAATGAACAAGATCTCTACCGCTCAACCTCATCTCCAAAGATCAACACATCGGTAAATTCAAAACATTGGGGACAATGTTCAATTTAGGTTGGGGTGAGAACTACAATTCATATGTGCCTGTAGAAAATTTTTAAATTTGTGTTGTTGTTGTTCTGTTCTTGATCAGATTGTGTACCGTATTTTGATTACCATGTTTTGTATTTTGATGGTTATGTTTGTGGCTCATCTCTGATCGTGTTTGTGATTGGCAGACGTAAAAGAACCAGATAGTGGGTCTTAAAGTGTAGAAAGCATGGATGTTAAACTTTTTTGATTTAGTCTGGGAGTTCTATGCACTTTTGCTTCTGATGTGCATACTGTGATCATGAGAAAAGCAAGATTGGTGAGAAAGAATGAGATCCGAGAACAACAAGCGAAACCCCTGTGTGGTGGAAGCACTTTTGCTAAATGCCGTCATGCCAAAAGACTTGGTGCCTGTAAACAGTGTGGTAGAGTCTTTCACGAGAAGAAATATAACCAATGTTCTGAACCAATTTCTGGCCGCGCACTCGATCGATTAGACTGGATAGTGAATGGGTAGAGTAAGGATTATCTTGACATACCATCGTATTCTGGTACTCTGTTTAGCCAGTTTGTGAGAGAGGAAATTGGGAGAGTTACTGGTTGTACAAAAGGCACAAAGATAGATGAAGACTCAGATTATACCGTCCTGAAGCGTGGGTAGGGATTTAACTTGAGACGCCATGAATTTTTGGTTCAAACTTGTGTGTTTTGTCCTCTTTTATTGTATAGTGTAATGCAGAATTTTTTTTTTTGAGTTTGATTCAACGTTTGAACGCCAAGTGACGTTCAAACGTCGCTTGCTTATAGTACTCAGCCTCTAATGAAGTCTCTGATGAAAACGAAAAGTACTGGGAGCTCAGTCCGTTCGAACGCCAATAGCACGTTCGAATAAGATTCATGTTCAAATGATAGTTTAAAAATTCTTTTACATACGTTAGAACGTTAGTGACATTTGAATGATCCTCCTCAGACTATAAAAGCCTGAATCGTCTTCCCCAGTTCAAAAACTCCAAAATCCTCCAAAATCCTCCAAATCCTAGAACCCCTTTTCACTCCCCAGCCTTCAAAACTCTACCCATTCCCCATTTTCAACACAAATCAATTGCCTTAAAGCTATTCCACATCAAAAATCCCCAATTTTCACCAAATAACCAAGATTTTCCACACCCTCTCAAGCTTAAAACTGAGAAAACACCATGTCTAAGGTTAAGCTTCCTACAAGGCACAATCCACCAATAATCCAGGAACCTAACTTTGTAGAAGAAGTCATTGAGGAAATATAGGGGAGGCAAAGGAAGAAGAGGTATGATCGAACAAGGTTTCCCAGTGCACTCAAAGCAGAAAGGTATGAAAATTTCTTTCAAAACCATGCTATAGTTTGTGAAAGAGTTGTTGTTACTGACATTGTGGAATTGGGAATTTTGGAGGAAATGGAGAAGAGGGAATGGGTGTGGTTTTTGAGGAATGACAGAGATACCGTTGTTGACTTGGTGAGGGAGTTCTACTCCAATGCCAAGATCATCAACGGTGCCATCCGGACGTACATGAGAGGCACCCACATTGATGTAGATGAGGCGTATATTTTGGAAGTAAGGAAAGAGGTGCCTCGGGTGCAAAACCCAACTTACCCACCAAAAAATAATGTTGCTTTGGATAGGGTTGGGAAGTAATTGACAGGGATGGATGACTTTTCATGGGGAGGAAGGAGATTTTTGAAACAAGGGGAGCTCACCGACAAGTACAAAATACTAAATTTGATTGCGATGTCTAACCTAGCTCCCATAGGAAGGAAAAATGAGATTTTCCTGAAATGGCTCGCTTGCTCTATGCATTGGGAAAAGGGCATAGCATCGACCTACCCTCATTGATTCTGAGTGAAATGAAGAAGGGGTGTGATGCGAAGAAGAGTGCACATCCTTTTGACACTTTGGTGACTGAGATATGCATTGATAATAAGATCAGGGTGAGGCCTGAAATGGAAGTTCAAAAGCCAATGGGGCCATTAAATAAAGGCTCTTTCAAGAGAAGCCAAGGGTATAAGGGCACCCCAGCGGCAAGACAAGAGGTGCCACCGACCCAGGGAGCTGACGAGATACAAAATGAGCTTTTGTAGAGGAGGAGAGGGAGAGAGAGCATATGCAGACACAGGAGGAGGTAGGCACCAGCACCCACAGATCACTACGAGATATTATGCTTGGCATTGAGGCCAACCAAGCCAAGATTCTCCGACAGCAGGAGGAGATTCTTGGCAATTTGAGGGGTGGGCTTGACGGTGCTAATGGGTCTAGTGGTGCTAGTGGAGATGGAGGAGAGGATTGAGATGATTATTTCTGTTCTTGAGATGGAGAAATTTGATTTCTGTCCTTGTTTGGGGTTATTGTTTGTTTCTTCTTTGATAAAAATTTCTTCTTTGAGGGTCCTTGTGGATGTTTGTTGCTTCTTATGATTCTTCTTTGAGATTTTTGGGGATATTTTGTAGATAATGGTGGATATTTGTCTTGGTGGATGTTTATCTTTGTTGTTTCTTGTGGATAAGTGAAGTTTATGTTTTTGTGGATGATTGAATCATTGGTACCATTGTAAACACATCATCTTTTATGGAATGAATGATTCAGTTTATCTCTCTCATTTGTTTAAAATGCATGTATAGGATTAGCACTTTAATTCTTGTTAATAACGAAACAAATGTGGATGTTAAGATTGCTTGTGAAAATGAATAAGCACATGATCGGTTTGACACCTCAACTTAACAACCTCGACGTAAAACCTCATTTTTTGGAGCTTTGATACTATCTCTATGATTTAACTATCAAATGTACATCAGTATTTGCTATTCTTGAGGTATACGGTGATCAGACTCAAAAATGGACTCGCTATATAACCAACGTTCCTCAGAACACCCGACATAACCAGTGGAGATGACAAAGAAAACCATGGTAAGTCTTGAGCCTTATGATGCTTTTTGAGAGGAAATCAACAATTACTCAAAGTAAGCTCTTTCACTTCCGATCTCTTTCAATAATCTCATTAACCTTGCTTTGATTGATGCAACTAAAGTGATCTATTTTCATAACCCACAAGGAACTTTTGCATACACATATGCACATACTTGAGAAAGGATCTTAGGCCATCTTTCGATCGACTTTGAGCCTTAGCTAATTCTTTTACAAAAGTATATCCCTAGTCAGCCATGTTTGAGCCTTAAATGAATGAATTCCTTTTCAAAAAACTCATGTGATGACCAAGCCATAAAAACATATATCTACCATACCTTGCTATCTAATTTCTTGCACCCTCTTGCAAATCAATATGATATAGAAAGGCAAGAAAAATAGCAAAGACAATGGTGGGTACTATTCAATAAAAGGAAAATCGGTAGAAACAACCAAAAGAGAAAAGATACTGTGAGACAGGGAATTGCCAATAAAGTGAAAAACGGAAAAAATGAAAGAAAGAAATCTCATTTCCAGGCAAAATGTCGAGAAGCTAGAAAGAGGTGTGCAACACTGCATAAAAAGATAGCTTTTGATCACCATTGACGTTATTTCGTTAGCCACTAACCTCTGGCCCCATTATAACCTACAAAAAGCCCTAGGTGATCTCAAGTGTGATGCATATGTATGTTGTCTACTACAAGTGGGGTGTGTTAACTAGAATTTTTTTATTTGCATCAATATTCTCCCATGAGATTATGCCAAGGTTAAGTCTATTTTCCTCAAAACTTCACTCTTCTACTAATTATGCATGAGATTTTTCGACTGGCTATCTTCTAATCACATGCCCCTTTGAGAGATAAGTCACTATAATCGGAGAAATTTGTTTTGATGAGAGCATTCCGAGGAACGTTTGTGAAATCAAATGTTAACCATGGAAGGTGAAAAAAGGGGAATGATTGTTATATACCAGTTCTTGTTTCTAGAATGACCATCCTACTACTCAGGGAATTCCAAATGCTAATGTAACAGGTGCTAATTTTTGCATAGAGTGAGTACCAATGGAAAAGAAATGTAGGGGATAAGTCATGATTGAGGGCTGAGTGTCCCAACGACCATGATGCTAATTCATTCTTAGTCAGCAATCTCACATACACATTTGTTCGACTGAAGTTTGTGGGTAACTTCACTGAAAACTCTCACGAGACAACACTCGTCCACTAGGGTAAACCTAGCGATTCAATGGCTTGTTGCATTAGCTAAATACAACCGGATGACATACAAAAAAGGCATTAGAAATAGATTTGTATTTTATTTATGTTATATTACTAGAGACTAGCAATATTTAGGTTAGGGGTGTGATTAGTACTTAAATGTAGCATATTATTATGCGTTTTTAGGACTCATTGTACTTTGATGGAGTTCAAGTAAGGATATTTCAGGTTCTAAAGTGAACCAGAGCTCATGGGCAACAAAAGACACGCTTGAATGTCGAACCAACACATTAGGGAATGAAATTGAGGAGACTTGGAACAAAGCAAGAACGTTCGATCACTAAATCACGTTCGAACGTCCATTTGAACTATGAAAAAACCAGCCTCCTGAGACAGTGTGTTTGATGAGCGCATAATATTGCATATTTGAAGGCCTCATTACATGCATTTTAACTCAACTTTTGTATCTAAGTACTTAGAGTTAGCTGAAATTATGAATAATGTTGAATTTTTGATGTTGCAGGTAATTATAGTGTAAATCATATATTTTAGAACCTTGCAACCAAGTATGGATGTGTGATCAACGCATGGACACATTAAATGAGGATTGGGAGGCTTGGAAGGTGAAGAAATCAAGAGAAATGGATTTTGGAAGGTTTAGCCCACTGGTTTCCAAAGGTTTTGACACAGTACCGCTGTTTTTCCCATTTTTGAACATGATCCATTTCGAATCTGAAAACGTTCAAAACATGAAAGTTGTAGATTTGGATGTCTTCTTTATTCTGTCAAAAGATTCAGTCCAATCCAACGGTTGGATCAATAGTTATTCCGATTCTACAAAAATTGGTCCAGAGCAGGCAACCTACTGGAAAGACCTACCGGTAGTTTTCACTCCAGTAGCCAAAACCTACCGGTAGATCACTAAAAACCTACCGGTAGGTCATGTCCAGAATTCCTAGAACTTCTGTAACTCATACTCCACTTGCTCCCTATGATTCTACCACTTGCTCCTTGATATATTCTACATATATACATGCCTCCTACACCCCACTTGAAGACTTGGAAGGCTTGGGCATTAATGTGGATGGGAGAGAAGGGGTGAAGCCTGGGGAGACTTGTCCTAGCCTGCACCAACCATCCATTTAGCCCCCTATTGATGGGAGGCCTTCCACACAGCTAGAGGGACCCTCCATAGATGAAAAGACAAGGCTTTCTCACCATATATTCAGCATTCAACAAGTTTTAAAGGGGGTGGCTACCTAAGCTTAGGAGTAGTTCAATGAAGAAGATGATGAATAGTGTAATAGAAGCTTATGTTTTTTCATTTTCTTTACTGATTTCATTGCAGTAAGTTGTAGCTCTCTTGTAATCTTTATTTCTTGCATTGTAATCTCCTTTATTTCAAGTATATTTCAAGTTTAGTTACATGTTCTTCAATCCACAATTGTAGCTTCCAAGTTTTTTTCATTTCTTCCTTTAAAATGGGTATTTGTATTTCTTTCTTTATAGTTCAAGTTTTCTTGCTTTAAGTTAAGTTTCAATCTTTATTTCTTCATTATGTCTCTTTATATTACGCATTTGTTTCTTGCTTTCATGAGTAGCTAGATCTTAAGTTGGTTAATCCAATGGAGACCTCCTCTTGGGTTTTCCATTTCAACTCATTTTCTTTCCTCCTCTCGGTGTATGATTGTTCGGTTTGACTGGGTTGAGAGTGGATGTAGATGTGAGTCTTTGATATTCGGTAGGCTTAGTCACAGTTTATGCTTGGATACTCACCATCTTGTCCCTAGCTTCCCACAAATCAATCGTTCATCTATGCACCATTGGAGGAAGGTTTCGAGCTGAGTAGGGATTCGCATTAGAATGACCCTTTTGGATTAGCCAACACTTGTTTTCTTGCATTTTCATTAAGAACAAAACTCACCAAAATCAACTTCAAGATTTTACATTATTTTCCTTTTTCAACAAAATCACCTTCAATAGAATTCCTTTCCTTCCCTGAGGAGACGACCTTGGAATAATTTTTCAAGTAAAACATGACACTCAAAAGACTCCTTGCACTTGGGGAGCACTTTTGTACACAAAATTCACATTTTGTATATTTCATATTCTACCATTCCGTTGCCCCTTTTCCCCTATCATTCCGAGGGAGAGTGACACTCCCCCATTTCTATAAGCCATACACATTTTAGGGGTAGTATTTAGGGGTTAAAGACTAGAAATAAATTTTGTCAAGCATTTTTGGTGCCGTTGCTGGAGAAGGTTAAGCGTCGAGTTCAAAGGTGATTTTGGGACGGCATAGGTAAGTCTTGTGATTTTCATCATGGGCCAAGGTATGTCGTCTAACTTGTATATGTTTTTGTTGTAGTTTGTGTTTTGTATTATGTTTCCTAATTTTTATGAAATTGTATCAAATGTCCAAAATTTTGAAAATGTGTGTGAGATTTGTAATGAGTATGGGCACATCACTTGTGAGTGTCCAATAAATGCCTTTTATTTTGAAAACGTTTGCAAGATTTGTGGTGAGTATGGACACACTATTAGTGAGTGCCCAATAAATGCCCCTTATTTTTAAAAAGTTTGCAAGATTTGTGGTGAGTACGGACACATGACTAGTGAGTGCCCAATAAATTATCCGGTTCATGACTTTTCATGCAAAGGTTCAAATTCAAATTTGGCCTCCAAAAATTTTTACCCCCGACCATTATGTTACACTGAGTTATCCGAGTTATGGTTGAGAGAATGAACCTTATAATTTTTCATCCAATCTCATACCACCAAATGAATTTTCCCATTATCCAACATAAGAGGACTCAACCGAACAAGAATTTGAAATAAGGTTTACGAGTTATGTAATGCCAAATGGAAGCCAATGCCCAAGTAGCCCAACAACTTTCTAAAATTAGAGATGGACTTAATACATTGACTAATGCTATAATTTATGTGCATGACAAACAATATCTTGAGCATAGTCAATGTATTGAGGATGATCATCTCAATGAAATGCATATTGATGTTGAATCTCCCACCACTCTAGATTGCAAAAATTTTCATGAAGTTATTATCACACATGAGGCTAATGAGCCTAAGGTCATTTTTCCATCTTTGAGTGGTGTTGAGATTCACATTTCTAAACTTGGGGAGGGCATTGAAATGGAGTTAAGTGTAGAAACTTTTGAAGAAAAATTGTATACTCCATTGTGGGAATTACATAAACTTGCCTATGCCTCGGTTCGGTTGAGAATTTTGAGTCAACATCCTTTCTATATTTGAATTGATGGTTTAAGAAGGGCATTTGTACAACAAAAAAAAAATTTTAAAATAAAAAAAATCAATGGGCGAAAGCTCATAGCCGAATTGAAGTCGGATTGACATGTGCCATTTTTGTTTTATTTTCATGTACATAGTAGTTAGACTTATTTTGTTGTTATATTTTTCTTCTCTTGATGTTGTAGTGTAGAAATTGTTTACCACTCCCTAATTTGGACTCATTTCATTTTGAGCATCATAGTAGAAAATCTCATTCCATATCATGTGTGAGTTTAAGTTGGGGGTGTAATCAAATGTTTTTGTTTTTCCTTTAATGTGTATGCAAAAAAAAAAAAAAAGAAAGAAAAAGGGGGTATCTTATTTCTCATGTCACTTTCATTTTTCTCATTGCATGACTCATTGTGCATTGAGGACAATGCATAGTTCAAGTTGGGGGTGAGGTGCACCATTTACATGTTTCACCACTTTTTGTATAGAATAAGTTGAAAATGTGAAAATTTTGGACATTTTTTTTGTGAAAAATATCCAATATTGAACTATATTCCCCTATCCTAATTGTTATGGGATTTGTGATTTCTTGTTCTTCATTTTGAACTTTGAATACATGAGCACATTATAGAAGTTTATCCTATTGCCAAGAGCATCACATATGTGTTTTCTTTCAAACTCAACCCTTGTGCACCTTGAATGTGTAATTTGGAAAATTTACGAATTGAGTTCACATTTGAGTGCTTGACATGAATAGTGGAGATGATTAAGAACCCATGTGAGCTTTAATGCCAATCCTTGTTTGGAGGGAACTTACATTTACTCAAGGAACAATTTTTCAAATTTCACATTTGTTCAATAATCTCATTATGCTTGTTTTGGTTAGGTGCATTTGGGTAGTTCATTGACTTTGTCTTGATATGTACAATGCTCCCCTATGCTTATCTGGAGATGATCTTAGGCCATTTTTGAATATTTTGAGCCTTGACCCTTTTTCTTGAGAAATTATATCCCTCGTGCTATGTTTGAGCCTTATTTGAAATTCGTTTCTATGCCACAAATTTGACCAAACCAATGCAAAATGATATAAATCTACCTCATCTTGGTTGTTCCTGGAACTAAGTATGAATGATCACGAAAGAGAAGGAAGTATGGCGGAAACTCAACAAAAGGGATGAATGAATTTGAATTCAAAGAGTTGAACGGAAAAGAAAAAAAATTTCAGAAAAAGGAGAAAAAGGGGTGAAAAGAAGGAAAGAGGGACAAAACAAAAATGATAATGTTAAGAAAAAGAGAGAAAAAGAAATAAAGAGTGAGGTGATGGTGTTGATTGAAAATCCCATAGAAAGGGAGATCTTTTTGAAATAAATGTCATGCACTCGAAACAACCCTCTTTGTTACCCTATATCCTTTATTCATTTACCTAGATATCACCCTAAGGCCTCATTACAACCTATGAAAGTCCTAAATGATCTAGAGAAGCATGGGGGATGCATATTTTTAAAGAAAGAATAAGAGAAGTTGGTTTTGCTATCTAATACCCTAGCATTCCTTTCATGAGATTATGCCAAGGTTGTTTCATTTTTATGCATGTACTCCATTTTTGGATTTTATGTGAGCATACTTCGTTTTGTGCACAAGATTCTATCTCACATATACACATGGAGCGCATGCCCGGATAATCATTGAGTTATTCATTTTGAGGGAAGCCCTTGTTGAGAGTTGCATCAAAGCTTAATTTGGATAGCCAATGTGAATGTGAACTTTGTTGTGTAAATGTTTAAATTACATGTCCATTTCACACACACACACAAGTTTGAAAGGAAATGTGTATGTGGATACTCTATAGAATAGCATTTAAGGCTATGATGTGGCTCATGTGTGATTGGTTCGGGTGTTCGGAGCAAGTTGTTTTTGACATCTCAGTGCTAGTTAAGATAAGAGAATATGCTTTAAATATTGGATACTAAGAAAAGAATTTGTAGGTACCTTGATTGGAAACCTCACGAGACAAAACTCGTCCACTAGGAATCATCTAGGGGTTTAAAGGCTTGTTGCATGTGCTAAATGCAATTGCAGAGTAAGTATATATTTATTTTGTTTGCTTGCTTTATACATTTTGTTTGCTAGGGACTAGCAAAGCTTAAGTTGGGGGGTGTGATGAGCACATAATATTGCATATTTGAGGCCTCATTACATGCATTTTAACTCAACTTTTGCATCTAAGTACTTAGAGTTAGCCAAAATTATGAATAATGTTGAATTTTCGATGTTACAGGTAACTATAGTGTAGATCATATATTTTAGAACCTTGCAACCAAGTATAGATGTGTGGTGAAGGCATGGACACATTAAATGAGGATTGGGAGGCTTGGAATGTGAATAAACCAAGAGAAATGGATTTTGGAAGGTTTAGTCCACTGGTTTCCTAAGGTTTTGACACAGTACCGCTACTTTTCCCATTTTTGAACATGATCCATTTCGAATCTGAAAACGTTCAAAACATGAAAGTTGTAGATCTGGATTTTTTCTATATTGTGTCATAATTTCAGCTCAATCCAATGGTTGGATCAACAGTTATGCCGATTCTAAAAAAATTGGTCCAGAGCAAGCAACCTACCAGAAAGACCTACCGGTAGTTTTCACTCTAGTAGCCAAAACCTACCGGTAGGTCATGTCCAGAATGCCCAGAACTTCTGCAACTCATACTCCACTTACTTGGGGGTCCCACCTATGATTCTACCATTTTCTCCTTGACATATTTTACATATATACATGCCTCCTACACCCTACTTGAAGACTTGGAAGGCTTGGGCATTAATGTGGATGGGAGAGAAGGGGTGAAGCCTGGGAAGACTTGTCCTAGCCTGCACCACCCATCCATTCAGCCCCCTATTGATAGGAGGCCTTCCACATAGCTAGAGGGACCCTCCATTGACAAAAATACAAGGCTTTCTCACCATGTATTCAACATTCAACAAGTTTTAAAGGGGGTGGCTACCTAAGCTTAGGAGTAGTTCAATAAAGAAGATGATGAATAGTGTAATAAAAGCTTTTGTGTTTTCATTTTATTATCTCACTTCATTGCAGTAAGTTATAGCTCTCTTGTAATCTTTATTTCTTGCATGTAATCTCCTTTATTTCAAGTATATTTCAAGTTTAGTTACATGTTCTTCAATCCACCATTGTTGCTTCCAAGTTTTCTTCATTTCTTGCTTTAAAATGGGTATTGTATTTCTTTCTTTATAGTTCAAGTTTTCTTACTTTAAGTTAAGTTTCAATCGTTATTTCTTCATTATGCCTCTTTATATTACGCATTTGTTTCTTGCTTTCATGAGTAGCTAGATTTTAAGTTGATTAATCCAAGGGAGACCTCCTCTTGGGTTTTCTATTTCAACTCATTTTCTTTTCTCCTCTCGGTGTACGATGGTTCAATTTGACTGGGTTGAGAGTGGATGTGGTTGTGAGTCTTTGATATTTCATAGGCCTAGTCACGGTTTATGCTTGGATCCTTGCCATCTCGTCCCTATCTTCTCATGAATCAATCATTCGTCTATGCACCATTGGAGGAAGGTTTCGAGCTGAGTTGGGATTCCCATTGGAATGACCCTTTTGGATTAGCCAACACTTGTTTTCTTGCATTTTCATTAAGAACAAAACTCACCAAAACCAACTACAAGATTTTACATTATTTTCCTTTTTCAACAAAATCACCTTCAATAGAATTCCCTTCCTTCCCTGAGGAGACGACATTGGAATACTTTTTCATGTAAAACACGACACTCAAAAGACTCCTTGTGCTTGGGGAGCACTTTTGTACACACACTTCACATTTTGTATATTTCATATTCCACCATTTCGTTGCCCCTTTCCCCCCATTAATCCGAGGGAGAGTGACACTCCCCCATTCCTATAAGCCATACACATTTTAGGGGTAGTATTTAGGGGTTAAAGACTAGCAAGGAATTTTTTCAAGTAGTGTTGCAGTCAAGCACCAGGATCCTAAGGTACTTGAGTACCACATTCGAATGACAATCAACGTTCGAACGTCCACTTGAGTTGATTGAAGGCCAGACTGATGAGACATGGCATGTTGCAGCATACAAAGAAGGAGGAATCTGAAGCACTTGAGTACCACGTTTGAACACCTTTCAACGTTCGAACATCCCTTGGAATCAGTTGAAGAATAGACTTCTACATAGAGTGTGGAAATGAAATTTGACAGAAGACCACTTGAGTGGAAAAGGTCAGGTCCCATCTGGCGTTCGAATGCTTATAAAGCTAGACCAGAAGAAATGTTTGAATGTCAGACAATGTTCAAATGTCCCTAAATAAAAATAGAAGACAACGCTCGAACGTCGATTCACGTTCGAACGTCCTCCACAGATTGCCTGCAGAGTAGTTGGTTTTCATGGGCGATAAATACTATTCACTCATACTCTCTTATCTCCTATCTTCCCCCTTCCCTTTCCTTGCCTATAAATACTCCCATGTTGGGATCTTGAGAGAGCATTCTTCCTCTTGTGGAGACAAAGGGTGCAAAATCCTTCTCTTGTAGAATAGAGTAAAAAGCTAGTTTTTGTACATCTCTTGTTTATGTTTTCATTTTGCATTTGTATCAACCATGATGAAGGCTTAGACTCCCCTTGTAGTTGAAGTCTTTTATTTATTTATGTTAAGTCTTTACATTTATGTTGTGACAACCATGATGGAGGCTAAAACTCCCCTTGTAGTTGTATTTGCTTTTATTTACAAGTATCAAGAGAGATAACTCATCTTTTGGTTGTGGTAGAAACCCTCTAAAAGTAACTAGCTTTCTTATACTTTTATTGTTCATGTATTTCAATTCCATTGCTTGAGCATCCTTCTTTCTTAGAAGAGTGAAACTCTTCCACTTTTCTAGAGCTTTACCAAAGCCTTGAAGGGTGGAACGTGATTCACTTATTCTTCATTGAAGATAAGCTCTCTGTTTAGTTTGCTTCACTTAGTAGCTCCTCTATTTTGGAGGAATGAGTATCACTCACTTTTCTAGCTTTGTCAAGACCATGAAAAGTGAGTAGTTCCTCATTCACTCTTTAGTAAGAGGTGATGAATATGTAAAGATTATTCGAAAGTTATGTTTGTACAACTCCTTTGTGCTTTAATGTTTTATATTCCACTGGTTCATTGGATGATTGAATGCATCTAGCAAAGTTGAGGTACGTTGTATAACTAAGGGCTCCCTCTATGATATGGATGACTCTTGCATAGAAAGATTCGTTGGTTCAAGGCAAGTACCCCGACTAGCTCTTCATGACAACCTTTCAATCTCCACCATTATTGCACTTTATTCAAAGAATGGACTATAAATGCCATGGTTGGATGCCTTGTAGAAGCACTTGCTTGTTTGTAGACGGGTTAAGTCTCGGCACAAACAGTTCTTGTAAAATTCTAGAAAGACATCGGAATCATGTGCTTAATTCTCACAGTCCATCTTTATCTTCCGATAAACTTCTTGTTGACACGAGAGTTAATTGAGTTATAAAGCACAAACATAATAAACTGGATAGTCAATTACATGTCCTAATCCTCGAGCTAAAGGGTGGCTGTTACATTTTAAAAATCTCATATTTTGTCTAGAAAACTCTTGAACTATTCTATTCAAGAAACCCCACCACTCCAAACTCTCAAAATTTCTAGTTACTTGGTCTCTATTATTGCTTACTTCAAAACACCAATCATAGTTCCTTGTAGATTTGACTCCGGACTTAACCGGATTATTACTACAACTTGACCACCTGCACTTGGGTGTACACATTTCAGATCAATTCACTTTCCTTAGGGCAAGCACGATTGAGGTCAGTAACGTCGATGTAGAGACGCCATTTTCCATTGGTCTTCTTAACAAGGACCACGTTATCTAACCAGGTGGGATAATCTACTTCTCTGATGGCTTTGGAATGCAGAAGCTTGCTTACTTCTTCATTTATGGCCTTCTGCCACTCGGGGGCGAAACTTCTTCTCTTCCGTTTAATGGGTTTATTGGCTGGGTTCACACTGAGCTTGTGTAAGATGGCTGAAGGGTCGATTCTTATCATATCTTCTTACTTCCAGGCAAACACTTCTATATTCTCCTTCAAGAATTGAATGAGAAGGTCTTTAATTTCTCTGCTCAGCTTAAATCCTACGTCGACAAGATGTTCTGGTTCTTCGTTAAGCATGACAGGTTCCAGCTCTTCTGACGGTGTTGGTTTGGTGTCCAGCTCGTCCCTCTTGTCGAACTCGTCCAGTTGAATATTTTTGAATTCCTTCCTTTTGACAGACGCCATGTAGCATTCCCGTGCCACACATTGGTCTCCTCGGACCATACCAAACCCATTCTACGTAGGAAACTTCATAACCAAGTGATAAGCTGAAGGTATAGCCCTCATTGCATTGAGGGAAGGTCTCCCAAGCAACATGTTATACGCCAAAGGAGCATCAACTACCAAAAATTTTACAAAAATGGAGGTCTGACAGGGAGGGTCCCCAATTGTGAGCACGAGCTGTATCGACCCCAGTGGTAGTACCCTTTCTCCTAAGAATCCTAATAGGTGGGTAGTTACTGGGTTGAGCTTTTCTCTGCCTATCTCCATCTTATCAAACGCTGGAGCAAAGATGATGTCTGCAGAGCTCCCGTTGTCAATTAGTACTCGGTGAACAGTTCTATTGGCATCAACCGTTCTTACTACTAAGGGATCATCATGGGGATGCTGACAGCCTTCCAGATATGAGTTTTAGAAAGTGATGGGTATGTCTAGACGTGGAGTCTTGGATACAATATGTACTTACAGCGTTTCATCAGCTCTAATTCTTCGTAAGTGTGCTTTCCTAGTTGAGTTGGATTCTCCTCCTCCTGTAAATCCTTCTGATATTACTCTGATTTCCCCTAGGGGCTTGCTGATGCTGCACAAGGGCTTGCTGCTAAGGTACTGGGGGGGGGGTTTGAGCTCTGTTCTGATTATCATGGGCAATAAAATGACGCAATTGTCACTTTTGGATCAAGAACTCAATCTCCTTTTTCAGCTGAATGCAGTCATTAGTATGGTGACCGTGTTCTCTGTGATACTCACAGTATTTTACAGGATCCCTCTTTGCTGGATCTACCTTCATTCGGGGAGGCCATCTTAAGAACTTTTCGTTCTACACCTCATACAGGATCTGAGACACTGTGGCAGTGAGTGGAGTATACTGCTGAGGTGCATACCTTGGCTGCAACTCAGGCTGCGAGGGACCCAAACGATCCCTGACATTTCCCCTCTTTTTTGGTGAACGTTCTCTATCTCTCCTGGGAGATCTGTCTCTTCTTGGAGACCTGTTTCTTTTCCGTTCTTTCCTGGGACTTCGATCACTTTTCTTTTCCTCATTCTCTTTTCCTTTCTGTGAAGACGAGCTCCCTGCCTTGAAAGGAGAGCTTCTTCGTTGTTTATATACTTTTCTATTTTAGCTAACACCTTAGCCATGCTTACTTGAGGATTTTTAGATATGGAGAATATCAAGTCCTTTAACTATACTCCCAATCCTGCTATGAAAGTAGTAATTGTAAATTTCTCATCTAGGACATCTACCTTTAGGGATTCCGAGTTAAACCTTTGAACATAGGACCTTAGGTTTTCTTGAGGTCCCTGCTTCACATTTAGCAAATTGTAGCTCGACTTTCTGTATGTTCGAGCTCCAATGAAATGAGATACAAAGGACATTGAGAGTTCTATAAATGAGGAGATTGAGGCCGGGGGAAGTCGGTTGAACCATGCTAAGGCTGATCCTTTCAAGGTTATGGCAAAGGCGAGACAACGAATAGGATCTTAATATTCATGCAACTCCATCTAGTTTTTATAAGTGTTCAGGTGGCCCATAGGGTCTCTGGTTCCATAAAAAACTTCTACCTATGACATTCTGAATTTTGGCGGGAGGGAGAAATGCAATACCCCAGGATTAAACGTGGACTCGGTTTGCTGCACCAAGGTGTCCATGGTTATTGGGGTTTTACTCCTCATGACCTCCTTCATATGGCTGAGCTCTTGTTGAATATCTTTAAAGCGCTGCTCCCAATATTGGTCTTTTTCGCTCCTACTGGACTGGGCAAAGGTTATTCTTTTCAATCTCATTACTTTGGCTCTGCACTTCTTCATTGTTTCCTTTCCTCAGAGGAGGTTGGGGAGCCTGACTATTTTCTCCTCCTTTTTCGGCTTCCCTGAATGGGTCAAGAGGTCGTTGTTCCCTGTGAGGGGGATCATTCTGGCCTCCTTGGGCTGGTTGCTTCTCTTGCGGCTGCTGTAAAAGCTTCAGGAGTTCTTCATTCTGCTTTAGCAGGTGTTGATTGACCAGGCGGAGGGCTTCCAGCTCGTTGTTCGTGGGAGGATCTACCATAGGAGAATTAGCATCGACGGTGGGGAAGAAATCTTGTGGATCTTCCTGTTGTCTGCTAGTATTCTCCTGCTAGTGCTACATTTGAGGGGAATTCACTTGGCTTTTGCTCATATTTCGGGTTGAGACCATTAGTTACTGAATGATCAGTGCACTTGTAATGAGAATAATCGTTCCCACAGACGGCGCCAAACTGATGGCGTAAATTAACGTGGATGAGCAAGAGGTATGAATTATGCTTGGCAACTTGGATTTGAGCCACAAGGCTCACGATGATCGTGAGAAGTTTTGCTGAGGGTTTGGGGGAATTTACACAATGAAGATATAGTAGTTTACCAGCTCAGGAGCTCGGTCAATCCACTCTTTAATGAAGACTCTTGCTCCTTTCATTTTTATAATGAGGAATGGGGTTTACAGTATGCCTTTTTCACAACTAGGGATCCTTGCCCCATCTTGAAGGCATTGTACAACTAGGGATCCTTGCCCCATCTTGGAGGCATTGTACAGTATTTATAGTGCAATTTTAATTCCTAAGGATTTTTAGGCGTGATCTTAGCGGAGTCTTCCTTGATTTTTGGGGAGAGGATCTAGTTGGTTGAAAGTTTTACGCCTGAACTCCAGCCCCGCTGTCATCTTGCTGTTTCCTTATCCTCTCTGCTATTGACTTGTTTGGGAGGGATCTCCAGTTCGGGTTTGTTGAGCCCTACTTATCTAGTCAGACCTCCTGACTTCGGTTCCTAGGCTCATATTTGGCTGAAATTCCTTCTGGATATCATCAATATCCATTTGTCTCTTGCTTGAAATGAGTAGCATTTTGCATTCAGAAGTTTCTTTCTAGCTTTAAGATGGCTTAACTTAGATTTCAAAGATATGATATCCTAATATTACCTTAGTTTCCTTGAACCATCAACTCTCCAGTGAAATAAATAACGCGGCTTTGATCCTTTTCACAAATATCATCATACAATAAATCAACAAAGCCTAAAATGATTTACCGTAAAAAAATCAAACTAACATATAGGCATCACGATATATCATGACATCAAGGATAATACTGAGATGGTGATCTTTCAGAAAATCATGAATAAAGCATCACCAGAATAAGAAAAGCTGTCTTAAAATTACATAAACATAATAATGAGTAGAGTATTAATTCTGAGTCAACATGGATGGAGAATGAGTCTTCTTCTAGGCAAGATAAGTTACAATCCATACCACCGGCTTATAAATATAAAGAGAATATCAAGTTCCAGCTCAAAGTAAAAGTTGGGGAGAGAGAGAGAGAGAGAGAGGTGAGGAAGTGATGATAATCGGGATGACCTATGTCCTAGATGAACATGAAGATGATGATGATGAGGATGACCTAAGTCCTAACCATTGTTGATGCTTTAGAGAAGAACAACCCAAGAGACCCAAAATATCTCTCTAGGGTTATCTCATGATGCATTTGAGCTCCACAACATTAGTGGAGTTCTGAAAAGTTTTGTGAAACATGCTAAAAACTAACACTACCCCTCCTATATTTTAGTAAATTGGGGCTAAAACTCCCAAAGTTTTGCCACACAAGATATTGTACAAAGAACAAAATTTCAAGAGTTAGTGACGCCCTCTCCCCTTACCCAAAGGAGAGAAGGTTCATTTGTTAGACACAGATTGTGTGATATGAAATGAGATAGGCCAAATTTTTTAAAAAGACATGACTAGTCACTGTTATAAAAATCCTAAGACTTGGGTTGCCATTAACGCAACAAAAAATTAGGGCATCCCATGCCCTAGATTATCCATAACAGCTGGTAAATCTACAAAACTTAGATTAAGTTGGAGGGATTAGCCTTTTCATGATCTACTTTGTGAAGTAGAATGGCTTGCTATTTTTCTTGTCGAATGTACAATTTTTTGCAAGCCATGTTTTGGTTAGCCTTGCCGGGGGCTAAATTCCAAAAATGTTATTTTTTCTTTTAGCCTTTCCAAGACTAAAGTTAGAAATGTTGTGTCCAACGAAGCTATTTGCATAGCTTGAGCTGGGGATGAGGTGCACATGCATGCATGCTTTGCTTCTCTTGTAGGAACCTTTTCTTCCAAGAGAAGAAATGGGGAAGATGGAAAATTTTCCTCGAAATTTGGATTGGATTTAACCCCTTTGGGGGGCTTCTATCTCTGGTAAGTCCCACATGTGACGCATAGGCCTCCAAGAGAGAGAGGGAGAGCGAGAGAGAGAGACAGAGAACAATGGTTAGGCCAAAGGTGATGCAGAAGCTTTGAGGGAGTGAGAGATTGAATCTCTTAACGATGAGCCATAGGTGCATGTAGAGCCGGGGTCACGCCTGTGACAAAACAAAACAAACTGTCAAAGATGTTAGTACCTTTTTTTCAGATGCCAATAACTCGTATAGCTTAAAAAATGATGAAGAAAAATGAAGTTCTCTCTCTGATGAAGTTACAATTATTATTGTTCTTGTCCTCCTACAACAGAAGCATCACCTTTTTTTTTTTTTTTGAAAAAGACAATAATAATAATATTAATTATTTTATTTTCAACAAAAGATAATATTAATTATTGGAAAATTATTATTATTATAAGTCTTGATAGAATAATCACCAGTAAGATTCACGCGTGATATGGTGAAGGCATAGGTATGTACATAAGTTGCCCTCAAAATTTTAATTAATTTATAGTTTGGTCCACTTTTAACCTTTTAATTAGGAATATTTGGAGACCGGTCCTTATTTGTAAACATATTTGGTAATAAATCCATCAAGGAAACTTATTTAATATTAAATTTATTTTGATCTTCATTGTTCAAAATATTCTCATTAATTATAATTAATTACAACAAATTTGAAAATTAATAACTCCTAAATTTTAGGAGTTTGACTAATATCAAAATTCTCACTCTTATATATATCTATATCCATATAATCCAAATAACTTTTTGAAACGGACATTCTCCGTTAAAGTGTGCAAATGAGATTTTTAAAAATATTAACTGCATTAACAATTTTAAACACCCCTTCTCAAATGTTTTCAACGTAGTACACGGTAGACGCTTTCAATTTTTTCACTCAGGATGCATTAGTAGTACGAGTTGGTGAATTCAAACAAAAAGTGATGGGTTTTAAAGTATAAGATGCATAAAGAATGTGGATTCAAGATAAGGCTACGTGCGTGTCTTAGGCCAAGTGCAGACTGTTTGAAATCACAAAATATGAAGGACCTCACACTTGTTTCTATCGATGGATAAACTAGGACCACTGTTAGTTTAATGCAGATTTTATACCATACATAGAACTTAGTTGAGTTATATGAGTTGAGGGTATATCTAAATGAGTTGAGGGCATTGTTCAAGTTACCCAGGAAGTATATTGTCGTTGGTATGGAATATAGGTATCAAAGGCACGTTTGGCTAATATATACCATCCATAGAACTCAACGAATCATGAAACAATTATAGCAAGATTTGAATGCAAAAATGATCAAATGCAACGTCGAGTTGATCATTTTCATGCAATCAAATAAGAAAAAATTAAGCATTTAGATCCTGATAATGCCATTAATTTTAGAGGGATCATTTTCTTGTTTCTGACCTTCAAGTTTCTGACTTTACTGATTCAAGTGACGATGAGTTCAAAAAATATCTTTCTGCTAGTTTATATGAACGTGATAAACCCCTATGTAGTTATTATGAACATAAATTAATACTTTGACTAGTTAAGATGATTAAAAAATGACAACGAAACCATTCTCATTGCTATATACCATTCTCGTGCACCAGTGGATATTTTTTGGCCCTCAATACATGAAAAGGAAATTTTTTGACTTTAAAAAAAATTCAAGACATCTCAATTTTATAGGATAAAAAATGACTAACTCGGCTGCAAAATCATTTGTGCATATAATATGGGCTAGGGAGGACTCAGACTATGAAGACGTTGTGTCGGAGTCATTTTAAAAGACGTATTTAAAAACGACATTTTAAGTGTCGTCTTTAAAATGTCATTTGGAATAACGCCTTCAACAAAGTATATACATTAGTTTCCATTAAACACAACTAAGTTCATTTTCACTCAAAAAGGTCATTTTGGGATGACATTTTTAATTTATAGGCGTCATTTGGAATAACATTTTTTGAAAGTGACTGAATTTGAGAAATAAATTTGAAATTAACTAGTTTTGAGAATTAAGTTTCCCAAAACGTTGGTTTGGTGAAAAACTCGCTAAACATCATAGCGTCATTGTTTAACATCTTTGCAGCATGATCAAAGTTGTAGTGACATTTGGTTCGACTTGTAATTGTAAAACCATCATATTGTCGAAATTTTATGCACCTTCAAAGTGCCTACCTCTTTAAAATTGGGATATGTATAGATGAGCAATGGGAGACACATATTAGAAAACATCATGACTTTGTATTTATAACAAATAATTCATATAATTATATTATATTGACTTAATTTGAGGGCCTAAATTCAGGGCCGGAGCAAGAACTCCATCTTAATGGAGGCAAAAATATGAGCATGAAACTTAACCAATCGGTATAAAAAATCTTCTTGGACATCCATTTATGTGGATTAAATTTAGTGTTATTTTTACATAAAAAATTCTTAAACTAAAATATAAGAAATGTATTAAGATCCAAGATTTAACTACCATATGAAAATCAAAATCAAAAATCCATTCAATATCAACAAAATATGAACAAATAAATACAATAATTTTTTTCGTAGAACTTTTTTACTCCATAATTGTGACAACCCTGGATGTTTTGATTGTGAGCAGAAGCAAAACGGAGCGAGTGAGGAGGAGTGCGGATTGTCGGACTAGGAAAGGGAGACACTAGCATGCGTGTGTAGTTCTTCAGTGTGGGTGTGAGGTTCAAATACAAGCATGGTGGTGGTGTTCAAGTGAAGAAAATTGGGTCGAAACAAGTGTTCGGACGAACCAAGGTTAGAGCACGTCTAGGGAGTTAGGGGGTTATGGTTAACTTGGTGGAATTAATCGAAGGTCGAGTTGGGCTCCGATAAATTAATAAGTATTTTTCCAGTCATTGATTTAATGTGTTTGAATTTTTTTACAAAAATTAATAATTATAAAAATTGGACAATTTTGTGGAATGATCAAATTGCCCCTCCAAGCGCCTCACATGCTGGAAGCTGAGGTGGTAGCCAATGGTGCAAGGAGCTAATGCAAGCCTCAAGCATGGAAAAATCAACTGATATTTTGTGGATGAGGGTTTAAAAGGCTTCTGTAAACATCTGGAGTGGGGAGAGATAAAGGAGAGAGAAGTTAAGGAAAATTCAAGTTTTACTATAGGAGGGTCCGATTGACTAGATCTATACCAAACTCTTCATTTTGGCCTACTAAATTCATTGGTAAGCTTTAATTTTGGTCCACTATAGCGTGGTGTTACGAATTTGTGATTGAAGCATGTTGTGGGTTTTAATTTCTTAAATAGGTTTCATTTATAGCTTATTTTTTGATCTAATTAAACCGTATAGTGATGTTATTCAGTGTTGAAGCTGGGCGGTTGAGCTGGTTTCAGAGGGTAGGGCAACAAAGTCAACGGCTTAGGTAAGAAGAATAAGAGAAAAAAGACAAGCATGGGAGACTACTATCCACTCTGTAAGAGAGTGAGAGTGCATGGGAGGTCCCATGGATCTTTGGCTGCTCTCAAAATGAACCTAACGCACATATGGAGGTCCCCTTAAAGTTTCGTCACGGTCAGATACTTCGGTCAAATCGCTGTGTGAAATATCAATTTTGCTCTCCAAGGCCGATTTGACCTACTTTATGGGTGATTTTGCTTAAAAGCGTTTGATATTCACATTTAAATAGTTAAATTGAGTATGTGCATAAAATTTCATTGAAAAATAATTTTGTTCTATTTTTGGTAGTTTCGAATCAAAATACCGCATGAGGTAGGGTTTCTAATATTCAAAACGGGTGAGATTTTCTAAGCTCTTTCAAAACTATTTAATTATGTTATTTACAATGTTTAACATGTTAAATGAATTATTATTGGGTGGTTTGTACTATTTTGCAACTCTGGACCTAGTTAGGGTTTTGATATGCATTTTGCATGAAACTAAAACTTTGAGATAATTTTTAATGAAATGTAAGTGCACATATTATAATAAGTTTTATGCCTATGTACGGGAATGTAACTTAGCCTTAGATAGGGTAGTTCTGCTAATTGTTTTTAATATATGTTAGTTGAGCTTTTAGTGATGCATGAGTTATGCTATGTGGGTTTGACTTACTTACATCATGTTATATTGTGTTAGTTACATCAAATGCTTGTGCAAGTCGAGGTAACATACGTCGCATACTTGGGCGACCCAGGGTGCAAAAGGTTGGTATCAGAGCATGGTCAGATCTTATATGGGTCACTAGTGCATCAAATTTACCTATTAGATGTGGACTAACCTGAATTTTATAAGAAATGGTCTGCTAATGTAGGGTAGCATGGATAAACAAGTGAGATTAAATAACAGAAACTTCAACATGTTGATTGTCGCACTAATACCAGAATAAAGTCATTAAGAGCCTTGTTGATTCATGAAGAATATCAAGTCAATTGGGAGAAAAAAAGAATTGATCTCTTAGTTTCTTACAAATAATCAAAATTTGTTGAATTCAGTTTCTCAACACAATGTAAATAGGAGACCCTAATCGTCCTAAATTACTAGAAAACCCATTTGCCACACACTACACATGGATATAATGCAGTATGGATGATAGTGGATCGACTTACCAAGTCGACTGTGATTGACTTTCACACTGGAGAAATTATGCAGACTATATATACGAGAGATAGTCTGGTTGCATGGGGTATCCGTATCCATAATATTGGATTGGGATCCTTTATTCATAGCTCAATTTTAGGAGAGCTTTCAGCGAGTTATGTAGACTTAGTTGATGGTAAGCACAACTTTTCATCCCCAAGCGGATGGTCAATCAGAAAGGACTATCCAGATTTTGGAGGACATACTTTAGGCATACATCCTAGACCTTAAGGGTAGTTAGGAGGATCACTTACCCTTGTTTGGGTTCACCTACAACAACTGTTATCAAGAAAGCATTCAAATGACACCTTATGAAGCACTTTATAGGAGGTCGTGTCATTCTCCGATTTGTTGGATGAAGTTTTTGAGAGGGACCTTCCATGGATCGAGATTTGATCAAGCACACCTCGGAGAAGGTGAACATTATACGAAAGTATCTTCTCACGGCTCAAAGTGGCAAAAGAGCTACGCCGACATGTGACAGAGACCTCTGTAGTTTGAGGTTAGAGACCATATCTTCTTGAAGGTTATGCCTAAAAAGGTAGTGGTTAGATTTGGCAAGAGGGGTAAGCTATCGCCGAGGTATATCGGGCCCTTTGAGGTATTTGAGAAGGTTGGTATAGTTACTTACCGATTGGCATTACCACCACATCTTTCAAGAGTGCACGTCATGTTTCATGTCTCCATACTTCGGAAGTACACCCCAAATTCTACGCATGTGGTGGATTGGGGGGAGCTTATTTTTGACACGAATGATACCTTTGAGGAAAGACTAGTTCGTATTATGGATAGTGGAGACTAGATTTTGGGTGGCAAGACTGTGAGGCTGATAAAGGTGTTGTGGTAGCATCCAAGTATCAAAGAGGCAACATGGGAGCGCAAGGATTCTATGCGAGATACCTATCCATTATTGTTTGAGGATGGAGGTATATTTCTTGTGGCCATAGCATAGTATATGACTTATTGCATATACATTTTGTTATATGTGCATGTGTGTTAAATTTCGGGGTTGAAATTCTCTTAAGGGAGGAGAATGTCTTGGGAAAAATTTAAATTTTAAAAAAGGGGCAAAATGGTAATTAGTTGGTAAAGCACGGGTTAAAAATCAAAATTTTTATAGAACTGGAATAACAAAACAGAGTCATCATCGTTGGTATCGTAGTCTCACGAGATTGGACTAGCCACTCAATTTTTCTCGAATTCCGATACGGTTAGATTTTTTAGTGTTACGATGCGATGGGGTATCATGCGTTAAATTTCTGTAATCAGATATTAATCGCAAGACCCATAATATAATTTAAAGTACATCTCATAAAATTGTATTAACCATGATATGTGCTGAGATATGATTGGTTGGGACAAAATTAGACCAATGGAAATGTGTAACTTGGCGCTTTAAGGGTTAAGCATATAAAAAAATATGAGAGAGAGAGAGAGAGAAGATCATTTCTATTCAACTTCTTCTTCATTTTTCCTTCAATGATCCATCTGACGTATCAAATTGGGGCAATAATTAAAGTTACTCAAAACAATGAGGGCTACACACCAGTACCGACCAAGTCCTTTTTTTTGACACGTGGCATAAGTTGGAGTTTTGGCTAGAACGATGAACAAATCATCGGTTTGGTATGGTGAGGAGTTGTTCTACCTCGTGCGCAAGCTACTAGAG